>CM022302.1:170990329-171301076 GCA_011799875.1 Thinopyrum elongatum
CACACACCCAAATCCAATAGGCTCAATTAGTATCAAGCGGAGACAATCAGAGTCTCTGATGCTCCGCCACAATGTCACACTCGAGTGCCCTTCCGGCACACCCGAAATCATAGATCCCCAGCGGGTACCCACCAGGGTGGACCCGCCTGTGAAAAAGGTCAAGTAACCGTGTGGTCATAATCATCAGGGTGAACGTAAGAGGTATCACCCTCGAGGTTCACACTGAGGGGTTGCACGACAGAGTCGTATCGGACATGGAGAAGGAGGAATCACCCTTGATGACCACGACCGTATAGCTATGCTGCAGAGTATTCATCAGGAGTGCGTTACGAGGTATCACCCTCGGCACTCGATAGTTACTACGCAGAGTCGTACAACTAAGGGGGGTGTGAAGTGAGGCGTCTGTCTCTGATCGACGATCACGTTGATCGAGTCGTTGATGAACAAGCAGGGGCGACAAAGTAAGGTGGTGGGGTCCCAGATGGTTCATACCAACCTATACTAAACAGTTTATCATAGGCAGGTAAGATAGCAATGAACAGGTTACAACAGCAGGCTATGCATCAGAATAGGAGCATACATTAACAGTAGCGAAATCTAATGCAAGCAGGAGAATAGAATGGGCGATATCTGGAATGCTCAAGGGGGGGGCTTGCCTGGTTGCTCTGGCAAGAGAGGGAGGTCGTCAACGGGCTGCTCGTCGGTAGAGTAGTCGTATCCTGGTGCAGCGTCGTCGGTCTCGGCGTCTATCGAGAGAGAAGGAGGGGGAGAGAAACAATAAATTCCACGGCAAATATGCAAACAATATGTATGACATGCCTAAATGATATGCCGGGGTGTTCTACTGCCTAACTAAATGATTTAGTTAATTTAGGAATTTATTCGGATTTATTTAATTAAAGTTGGACACTATTCATTTATCGAAATCGGTCTAATTGTTCAACGTTCTTATAGCTGCGGGCGTCTGACGGAGATACCGAGGGCGTATCCGGGTTCGTATCGTCGTTCTGAGCAAGTTTCATGTACAAAGTATTTTCATCGGAGTTACGGTTTATTTAATATGATTTTCTAAAGTTTTTATTAATTTTTGAAATTTAATTAATTATTTAATTCAACATTATCCGAAACAGTGATTGATGACGTCAGCATGACATCATGCTGACGTCAGCAGCCACCTGACAGGGTGGGTCCCACCTGTCATAGGCTGTTAGGTTAATTAGGTTTAATTAATTTAATTACTGATTAATTAACACTAATTAGTTAATTAGATTAACCTAATCAGGATTAATTAACTAATTAATTAACTAATTAATTATTTAATTAATCATTTTATTTATTTCTATTTTTATTTTCTATTTCTTTTAAATCGTTTTTAGGGGGGTGGGCCCCATCTGTCAGCGGCACAGGGGGGGCAGGGCCCACCGGGCAGTGGCCCATACGGCCACACGGGGCGGGCGTGGGCGCAGCCCGAGCGGGCGCGTCCAGGGTGCGCCCGGGCGCTGGCCACGGGCGCCGGCGAGGCGCGGCTGGACGGGTCGGTGGTGAGCGCGGGGCCACGGCGCGCGATGCGGACGAGCGCGCGGGCGAGGTGTGGGGGCGCGCGCGCGTGCGGGTGGCCGCGGCGAGCGGAGGCAGAGGCGAGAGGACGAGCGGCAGCGGCGGCTGGAGTGGGCAAAACATAATTCCATATTTATTTCAGATTTAATAAATGGTTACTAAATATTATCTTTATCCACTGTTTGAGGTTGTTCGAGTCACTTATCCAATTCCAATGATGTTGGTTTCAATTTTAGAATAGCCTCTGGAATATTTGTTATTTATCTGACATTTTAGCTCCTATGTTGGACAACTTTTATATTCCACTTTCATTTAAATTTGAATTTGACTTAGGAGTTGAAATGCAATATGATGCTAATGATGATTATGCACTGTCGATCATGCTAACATGTCATTATCAAAAGTGATTACTGTTGCTAATCACCGGGGGTGTTACAACTCTCCTCATCTATTAAGAATTCTCGTCCCGAGAATTAAGAGGAAGACTGAAAGAAAGAGGGGTATTCTTCGCGAAGACGATCCTCGCGTTCCCAAGTGGCTTCATCTTCAGAATGATTTGACCACTGAACCTTGAGGAACTTGATTGACTTTTGACGTGTTCGACGCTCAGCTTGATCAAGAATACGGATGGGATATTCTGGATATGACAGATCTTCCCGTAATTCGAGCACTTCATGATCCACAGCTCGAATAGGATCCTTGAAGCAGCGGCGGAGTTGGGATACATGAAAGACGTCATGTACTTGAGAAAGGTTTGGCGGCAATTGCAACTGATATGCCACTTCTCCTCGACGGGCAAGAATACGGAACGGGCCAATGTAGCGAGGGGCTAACTTGCCTTTGATTCCGAACCGATGAGTGCCTTTCAACGGAGTGACGCGGAGGTAAGCTTGCTCGCCAGGTTGATAGACTATTTCCTGGTGCTTTCGGTCATAGTTGCTCTTCTGACGAGACTGAGCAGATTTCAAATGTTCACGAACAATGCGGACTTGTTCTTCAGCTTGCCGAATAATGTCCGGTCCGACGAGTGAGCGTTCCCCAGTTTCTGACCAATTCAGAGGGGTTCGACACTTACGACCGTATAGAACTTCAAACGGTGCCATCTTCAGACTAGCTTGATAGCTATTGTTGTAAGAGAATTCGGCATACGGGAGAGATTAAGAAATTCCCGCTGATAAGCTTCGACGGTTTTATTGCCCTGGGTGAGGTTACGGAACTGGGTCTTCATGCGTTCCATAATTGCTTGAGGGATGTAACGTGTACGGAAAGCAGCCTGGAACTCATACCAGGTGATGACTGTTCCAACAGGCAGAGTACGCTTGTGTGTGTCCCACCATTGAGCAGCGGGGCCCTTTAAGAAAAAGGCCGCGAAGGTGACAAAGTTGGCGGGGGCGACATTAGCAGACTCCATCTCGTGAGTGATGTCGCGGAGCCAGTCATCAGCATCCAGTGGCTTGTCAGAGTTGCGAAACTGCGTTGGGTTGAGTCGCGTAAACTCTGTCAAAGTTATTGAAGCTGGGTTCTGGTTCTGGTTGTTCTGATGCGGAAACTGAGCCATGATTCCAACCATGAACTGGCGGTTAAGCTCAAACTGTTGCATCATAGCCGCCATATAGTCTGGCGGTGGTGGACGTTCAGGGGCACGACCACGACCACGACCACCTGGTCTAACCATCCTGCTAAGTATCAACAGGGGGTAGCTTAGTAAAAGCAATTGCGAGTGTTTAGCGACAAGTATGATGTAACACGACAATACTTTAAGTAGTGTAATAGATACATAACAGTAGTCGATTAAGACATACAGATCCATACACAAAGTCGGGTACATGCGGACAGCATAACAGCGCAAATTAAAAGCTAGACATACTAGGCGGCGCGCAGGCACGCGGTAAGGAAGTACACAACGAGACATAGCAAAGGCTACATCAACGTCGGAGAAAACCACTGTAACGGGGTAACTGCGAGTGCGGACGACGAATATTCGTCGCGGAAGGATCCTGTGCTCCATGTGCACTCTGATGCAGAACCCGGTCTCGAACTGTAAGAAGAGGTCCACGTGTAGGTGTGTGACCTCCAACAGCAGGCCAGTCAATACCAGCATACATCTGAGTCCTGCGCGGGTAAAGGATGTGCTCCGGATGTATCCCTGCACGAACAGCGGGCATCAACTACGTCATAGCATCGTAAAGACGTGCTCGAGTGGCAACCAACTCGACGGCAAGAGCCCGAACAGTGCGATCCAGAGCCTGAGTGCACTGAATCAGAACGCGGTGGTCATATCGGCGAGGCTCGTACGGGGCACAGATAGCTGTGTAGTATCCGGTAGCATCTCCAGCAGGGGCATACGGAATGTATCGGAACTCAGAGTCATCCAAGATACCACTGAACTGTCCTCGAAGACGTGCGACAGCAGAGTAGGCGGCATCATGTACTGCCATCTCAATCGTCACGCCGATACCGTGGAAAAGGTGCAGCTCGGTGTCTGAGTCATTCTGCCGATCATAGATACGAACATCAGCATGGTACTGCTCCTGATTAAACTCGCGGTAATCCTCGTAAACCATGTACTCAGGGTACCAGCGGTAGCCAAGTCTGGTCATGAGAGCGATCAGGACAGCTGGAAAACCAGGGGCATCACGAGCCCAAGTGCGAAGCACAAGCTGTGTCGTAGGACGCGGTGGAAACAAACGGTCCATCTGAAACAGAGGAAATTCAGCTTTTTCAAATGACAACGAGAAGTTTAACACAACTCGGAGAGAAAGGTTAAACAAAACAATGGAAAGGAAAATGATTATCAGACTAATCAGATCAACGACAGGGAAATCGCACAGATATCCAGCTCTCCGGGTAGACGGGATTTACGAGATCCTAAGTGTCGGCGTTAGTAAAATTTTATTTAACCCGAATAGAAGAGATATTAGAGTCCCAGAGTATAGACGAGGAATAAAAGATCCTAATACCACCCAGTTGGCGACGTGGGCCCGTAAGCCACACAGCCAAGTTAGTAAATTAGTTTCTCGGTTTCTAGACTCAACTTCGGCCAAGGAATTTGGAGGGGGGCTTCCTACAGGCAGTCGGCTCTGATACCAACTTGTGACGCCCCCGGTTCAATCGTACACTAATCATACACGCAAACGTGTACGATCAAGCCCAGGGACTCACGGGAAGATATCACAACACAACTCTAAACACAAATAAACGGAGGTTCACAATATTACAGACCAGGGATCCGAAGATCCGAATACATAAGTCAGTCATACAAATAATATCTGGGTACAGACATAGTTAGACAAGTTTTGCCTTAAGAAGGCTAGCACAAACAGCGACACTAGATCGAAAGGCGTTGGCCTCCTGCCTGGGAGCCTCCGATCCTACTCCTGGTCAGCTGGCTCGATCCAGTAGTACGTGCCCTCTGGACCCGCCTGGTAGTAGGCTCCGGTGGTGGCGTCTGGCTCCTGGACTCCATCGTCTGGTGTATCATCAAGGTGGGGTATATGGGGGAAAAGAGAAAATAAAGCAACCGTGAGTACTCATCCGAAGTACTCAGCAAGCAAGGATCTATACTACATATGCAACATTATCAATGGAGAAAAGGCTGTATATGTGGACTGGGCTGCAGAAATGCCAGAATAGAGAGAAAGGCCTAGTCCTATCGAAGACTAGCATCTTCAAACATCTTCTCAAAGCCATCATCTTGCAGCAGTAGAAGAGAGTAGAATAGCATTTTATTTAACAAACATGTTGAAGTACAGCTCAAAGATCCTTCCTCGACTCCCAGCGAGAAAGTAATCCCGAAGCTTCAATTAAGCAACAAGTATCCAGTTTAAGTAGTAGATCGGGATACACAAACTGAGCGTCCTTTACCGTAGGACCGGCTATCGATAGAAGATTCATCCCTGCAGGGGTGCACTACTGTTACCCAACACGCTCGATCAACTCTGGTCGGACATACTTGCTGGGTAATGCCCGTCCTCGGAAGATCAACACGAAGCAGCGCTCTACCTAGGCTCAGCAGAGAGGTCAGCACGCCGGACTAACCTATGCACCCAGGGGTCTCGGGCCATCGCCCTGGGCACCCTGCGCGTTGCGTGGCTGGCCGGGGTGCAGGCGCGACACTGAACTCGCCAGTGAAGTATCCAGCCCAATCCCGACGATCAGCCCGCACGGTGAATCGTGACGTCTGATAAGCTTTCGGCGAAACGTACATCGCAGAGGGCCCCATAACCATTATCCCGCGTGGTGGCAGTGCGTATAGGGAACGTCGACCCACTCAGATCACACACCCAAATCCAATAGGCTCAATTAGTATCAAGCGGAGACAATCAGAGTCTCTGATGCTCCGCCACAATGTCACACTCGAGTGCCCTTCCGGCACACCCGAAATCATAGATCCCCAGCGGGTACCCACCAGGGTGGACCCGCCTGTGAAAAAGGTCAAGTAACCGTGTGGTCATAATCATCAGGGTGAACGTAAGAGGTATCACCCTCGAGGTTCACACTGAGGGGTTGCACGACAGAGTCGTATCGGACATGGAGAAGGAGGAATCACCCTCGATGACCACGACCGTACAGCTATGCTGCAGAGTATTCATCAGGAGTGCGTTACGAGGTATCACCCTCGGCACTCGATAGTTACTACGCAGAGTCGTACAACTAAGGGGGGTGTGAAGTGAGGCGTCTGTCTCTGATCGACGATCACGTTGATCGAGTCGTTGATGAACAAGAAGGGGCGACAAAGTAAGGTGGTGGGGTCACAGATGGGTCATACCAACCTATACTAAACAGTTTATCATAGGCAGGTAAGATAGCAATGAACAGGTTACAACAGCAGGCTATGCATCAGAATAGGAGCATACATTAACAGTAGCGAAATCTAATGCAAGCAGGAGAATAGAATGGGCGATATCTGGAATGCTCAAGGGGGGGCTTGCCTGGTTGCTCTGGCAAGAGAGGGAGGTCGTCAACGGGCTGCTCGTCGGTAGTGTAGTCGTAACCTGGTGCAGCGTCGTCGGTCTCGGCGTCTATCGAGAGAGAAGGAGGGGGAGAGAAACAATAAATTCACGGCAATAATGCAAACAATGTGTATGACATGCCTAAATGATATGCCGGGGTGTTCTACTGCCTAACTAAACGATTTAGTTAATTTAGGAATTTATTTGGATTTATTTAATTAAAGTTGGGCACTATTCATTTACTGAAATCGGTCTAAAAGTTCAATGTTCTTATAGCTGCGGGCGTCTGACGGGAATACGGAGGGCGTATCCGGGCTCGTATCGTCGTTCTGAGCAAGTTTCATGTATAAAATATTTTCATCGGAGATACGGTTTAAAAGATATGATTTTCTAAAGTTTTTATTAATTTCTGAAATTTAATTAATTATTTAATTCAACATTATCCGAAACAGTGATTGATGACGTCAGCATGACATCATGCTGACGTCAGCAGCCACCTGACAGGGTGGGTCCCACCTGTCATAGGCTGTTAGGTTAATTAGGTTTAATTAATTTAATTACTGATTAATTAACACTAATTAGTTAATTAGATTAACCTAATCAGGATTAATTAACTAATTAATTATTTAATTAATTATTTTATTTATTTTTATTTTCATTATTATTATTATTTATTTTTAATCTTAATCCTTTTTTTTAAACGTTTTCGGGGCGGGGCCCCACTGCCAGCGGCCAGGGGGGGTCGGCCCCATGTGTCTGTGGCCCAGAGGGGCCTTGCGGGTCTGGGCGCTCGGGTGCGGGTGCTGGGCACCCGTATGCGCCCGAGGGCGCTGGCGGGCGAGGCGAGCAGCGCCAGTGCGCGGCGAGGCGATGGCGCGGGCACGCGGTCGGCGGCGCGGGAGGCGGGGCACACGGCGAGCGATGCGGGCGAGCGCGCGGGCGAGGTGTGGGGGCGCGCGCGCGTGCGGGTGGCCGCGGCGAGCGGAGGCAGAGGCGAGAGGACGAGCGGCAGCGGCGGCTGGAATGGGCGCGAGCGGGGCGCGCGCAGCGCGGTCGGGCGCGAGCCGGGGCGCGGCGACGCGTGAGCATGCGCGCAGCGCGGTGAGCGGCGACGGCGGGGACGAGGCAGAGAAGAAAAAGGGGGGGCTCACAAGGGGGTTATAGGGCACGGGGCAGCGAGGCCGCGGGGAGCTACTTGGGGAGGAGGACGAGGACGACGGCGGTGACGGGGACGAGGTGCAGGCCGGCGGGGAGGCGCGGGCTCCGGGCGCGGCGTCCAACGGCGACGGCGAGCGGCGTCGGCGACGGGGGCCGTTCCCGCGATCCCGATCCCGATCTGGAGTGAGGTGGGGGTTGACGAGGGGAGGGGCGGCGACGGACGGTGTCGGCGAGCGCGGGCGGAGGGATCGGGATCCCATCCAGATGGGGGGGGAGGAGAAAGCGAGGGGGGAGGGGGGGATCGGGGGGGGGGGGGGAGTGGCACCGGTGGGGTTAGGGTTTGGGTCTCCTGGGGAGGCCATATAGAGGGGGGGCAGGCGGGCCGGCCGGCTGGGCTTCGGCCCAGTTGGGGCCGGGGGGGGGGGTGTTGCGCTCTTTTTTTTTTTTCCTTTTCTGTTTCTTTTTCCTTTTCTTTATTCTCTTTTCTCAGTTTAGTAAATAGTCAGGCCTCAAAATGGTTTTTGTAAAACATGAGACCTAGTTCATAAATACCAGTGCATTATACCTTAACACCTAAAATTAGTTTGGGCAAAACATAATTCTATATTTATTTCAGATTTAATAAATGGTTACTAAATATTATCTTTATCCACTGTTTGAGGTTGTTCGAGTCACTTATCCAATTCCAATGATGTTGGTTTCAATTTTAGAATAGCCTCTGGAATATTTGTTATTTATCTGACATTTTAGCTCCTATGTTGGACAACTTTTATATTCCACTTTCATTTAAATTTGAATTTGACTTAGGAGTTGAAATGCAATATGATGCTAATGATGATTATGCACTGTCGATCATGCTAACATGTCATTATCAAAAGTGATTACTGTTGCTAATCACCGGGGGTGTTACAAGAAGCAAGAACTATTTTTGGATTTTCTCAAAGTTTTTCAAATACACAAGAAAAAAGCGAGAAAATGAACCTAACATGGATAAAACAATGAAAAAGTGTGGACACCAACAACTAAAATGAAATGTGTGAACATGAATGTAATGTTGGTGGAAATACGTACTCCCCCAAGCTTACGCTTTTGGCCTAGCTTGGTAATCACCACCCATAGTAGCCGTCCGGTTCCATGTGAAAGTGCTGAGGCGGCGGCACCTGAGCGTCCCACTCTTGGGGCTCCTCCTCTGCTGTTGTCTGGTTGTTCTGGTAGGCAATAATGTCCGCTGGTAGGACAATGTATCCGTTCCTGGCAATAGGATGAAACAAAGCAGGTGCAGGTAATGGGATAATATCACGGGTTTTCTCACTGAAAACCAAGTTGTAACGAATGTTGTAAAAAGAATCGACAGCATCAGTAAACTGGTGATACACCATCGCCTGGTGATCTAGATAAACTCGGGGCAAACGATAGTCATGGTGGCATATCTGAACATTAAATTGACTCGCTAAGCGAGTGGCATAAATACCACCATGTATTTTGCCCTTAGTTCTGTTAAGGTGCAGACGGCGTGCAATAATAGCTCCTAACTTAAAGGTGTGATCATTGTGAAGTGCACGGCGTAAAATAGCAAGGTCAGGAGCACTAAGTATACTGCCCTTCTCCCTAGCAGTCAAACACTCCGCGTTGAATAAAGCAAAGTAATGAACAGAAGGAATCTGCAAACTAGTGGCGGTGGCTTTCGACACGCCTCTTTCGTCACCCACTGTCAAAGTGAGGAGGAAGTCCTCAAACTCTGCCAGTCTAGGCTCTCTTAATTCCCCATCAGAGGGAATCAAACATATCTCGCAAAATTCAGTGAGTGGTATCTGACGGGTTCAAAATATAAATTAAACCGTATCGTAGGAGGGTCATGCCTATTCAGAAAATAAATTTTTTGCACCAAGGAGTTCTTGAGGATGTGGTGTTGGTCACACTCATCTAGGAGGAAGTTGGTTAGCCTAGTATTTGCAATGAATTGGGCAAACCCTTGATGGAACCCGACCTCGTCCATGAAGGCATTATGTGGCCATTCGCACCTCCGTTGTTCTCGGAGTGTTGAGGTCGCTATCCAATGCTTCCCCAATGATTCCCTTAGCATTCTTTTTGGAGGAATACTTCCGGAAGATATCCATTTTTTTCTTATGAACAAAATTCTGAAATTTTTTGGGTCACAAAATTTTGTCAACAAAACTTCACAAGATAGATAGAAACTACTCATATGGATGTCTAGAGGCTACATCAAGCATTCAAACTACTTGGAACTCAAGGAATTCAACATGCAAGCTCATTTACTGCAGCACCAAGAGTAGCTAATTACTCAAAATATAAACCACTAGAACAAAAACTAATTGGAGCAATGAAGGAGTCACATACCAAGTAGCAATCCCCCAAAACAGTTTCAGAAATGGAGCTTCGAGCAATGGACCAAAAGAGACCCCCGAAGCACCGGAGTTGGGCCAGGAAGTGGATGAGGAGACCACAAGCCTGGGGGCACGCCCACCCTCCTAGGGCGTGCCCCCGATCTTGTGGGCCCCTCGGGCACTCCCTTGACGTGAGACCGACGCCAAAAATTCCTATAAATACCAAAAACCCCCGAAAAGAACCCTAGATGAGAAGTTCCACCGTGGCAAGCCTCTGTAGCCACGAAAAACCAATCGGGACCCCGTTCTGGCACAGTGTCAGAGGGGGAAATCATCACCGAAGGCCATCTTCATCATCCCGGCGGCCACCATGATGAGGAGGGAGTAGTTTACCCTCGAGGCTGAGGGTATGTACCAGTAGCTATGTGTTTGATCTCCCTCTCTCTCTCGTGTTCTTGATTTGGCATGATCTTGATGTACTGCGAGCTTTGTTAATATATTTGGATCTTATGGTGTTCTTCCTCTCTACCTTCTTGTGATGAATTGAGTCTTGCTCCTTGAGGTTTCGTTATGTTGGATTGAGTATTGGATTTGAGAACACTTGATGTATGTCTTGCGATGGGATATCTGTGGTGACAATGGGATGTTCTATTGATTCACTTGATGTATGTTTTGTCACTCAACTCACAGATTCCCGAGGTGACATTGGGGTAATCTATGCATAGGGGTTAATGCACGTTTTCGTCCTATGTTCTCCGATAGAAACTTTGGAGTGATTATTTATTGCATGTTGAGGGATTGTTATATGATCCAATTATGTTATCATTGTTGAGAGAATTTGCACTAGTAAAAGTATGAACCCTAGGCCTTGTTTTCAAGCATTGCAATATCTTTTTTGCTTGCTTTTGTTACTAGTTACCTTGCTGTTTTTATATTTTCAGATTACAAAACCTATATCTACTATCCATATTACACTTGTATCACCATCTCTTCGCCGAACTAGTGCACCAATACAATTTACCATTGTATTGGGTGTGTTGGGGACACAAGAGACTCTTTGTTATTTGGTTGCAGGGTTGTTTGAGAGAGACCATCTTCATCCTATGCCTCCCACGGATTGATAAACCTTAGGTCATCCACTTGAGGGAAAATTGCTACTGTCCTACAAAACTCTGCGCTTGGAGGTCTAACATGATTCTACAAGAATAAGTTGCGTAGTAGACATCAAGCTCTTTTCTGGCGCCGTTGCCGGGGAGGTGAGTGCTTAAAGGTATATCTTTAGATATTGCAATGTTTAGTTTCTTGTTTTATCACTAGTTTAGTCTATAAAAGAAAACTACAAAAAAATGGAATTGAGGTTGCCTCATATTATTCATCTTTATAATGTGTTTCTAGAAAATGATGGAAAGGAAAATTGTGCTCAATTGATAGAAGACGAAGTCAATAAAATGTTTGGCACTAAACCTTTGAATGATAAACATGATTGCAATGTTGTTAGTGTGCTTGCTATGAATATTCATGATAACAGTGATGATTGCACTAGTCATGATAAAGATGTTTCTTATAAGCATGTCAACTTTTGTGGAGTGCATAGAGTTTGTGAAGACATGCCTAATAGGGATGATAGATTTTGTAAGAAGCATAAACATGATAAAACCAATTGGTGGCTTAAGGTGATAGATGAATTTGCTACAAAATTATGCTCTCTTCATCCCATTACTTGTGAAATTTGCAATAGAGTTGGTCATCTTAATTTCCAATGCATACTTTTTCATGATCGAATCGTGGCCAAATATTGCAATAACTTGATCACCCTTGAACTTTATAATGAACTTTGTTTATTTTTGGGGTGTGAAGAATTGTCACATAAAAATAGTTGGTTTGAAGCATTCATATTCACCGACCATGCTGAAACTACTCTTAAATAAATCTATATGTTTTGTGTGGTAAATTGCAATGAGAATGCTTATGTTGCCAACTATAGAAAGATGGGAAAACCATTAGAATATAAAAGGAATACTAATGAAAGGGCAAAGCTCTCCACTTTCCCTCCTATTGTCTCTCGTGATGAAATAGGTTACGAGAATGAGCTTCCTATGCAACCAATCTCATCAATAAGGAGCTCCAAAAAGTTGATTAAACCAACACAGGATGTGGAGAAGAAAAAGAAAAGACGGATAAGCAAAGGTAAAAAGGTATCCCTCCCAAATGATGTTGCTCCTATTATTGTTATGCCTCATGAGAATGAATAAAAAATAATTGTGGAAGATGATATATTTCATGATGATATTGATTCTTTGTCTTACGGCACAATGTCCGAAGAAACTATTGAGGATGATTTTGTTATGCTTATTACTCATTGTGATGATTATGATTGGGAAAACAATGATACTTCTTATAATCTTGAAAATCTTTTTGGCACCAACTTAGAAAATTGTGATGATAATAATTGCTATACTATTGGTGCTATTCATACTATTAATGATGAGAGTGATTATGCTTATGATATGCAAAGCCACAAGCTTGGGGATGCTATGTTTGATGAGAATGATATGTTTGAGAATTTATTTGCTGCAATTAATGTTTGTCCCAAGCTTGGGGATGCTATGCTTGATGAAGATGATATTTTTAGTCCCCCAAGTTTTGATGTGCAAATTTATTATGATGATAGCATGCCTCCTATTTATGATGATTGCAATATTTATGAAAGTGGGTTTGGAAGAGTGTCAACTTTAGATAATAATTATCCCACTATTTTGGAGGGTGTTGAATCTTATTATAATGATAAAAGTGGATTTGAAGAGGTCATGACTTTATTTAGTAATGATTCCACAATCTTGGAAGAGGTTTCAATTGATTATGATGAGACCAAGGTTGCTACTTATGATGATTATTGTGATGACACTTATGTTATAAAAAGTAGTGATGATCATTCTTATAAAACTTGTCATAATTATGATTACCCTTTTTTGAACATTACTCTTTTAATGTGGAAACAATTTATAGTATTCGAGTTCCATATGATACTCCCATCACTATGGATGAGAATAAAATTGCTTATGTGGAGAGTAATAAAATTTCTATGGTTGTGGATTATGAAAATAATGCTTTATGTGATAGTTATATTGTTGAATTCATTCATTATGCTATTGAAAATTACTATGGGAGAGGAACATATGATTTTACATATTTCAATAATATCAAGTTTCCTCTCTTTATGTTGAAAGTTTTGAAGTATTGCTTGTTTTGCCTTCCTATGCTAGTTGATTCTTGCTCCCATAAGTTGTTTGCTCACAAAATCCCTATTCATAGGAAGTGGGTTAGGCTTAAATGTGCTAGTCATATTCTTCATGATGCTCCCATTATGTTTCAATTCTTATCTTTTATGCAAGCATCATTGAAATCATCATGCCTAGCTAAAAAGGCATTAAAGAAAAGTGCTTGTTGGGAGACAACCCAACATTTACCCCTAATATTTTTGTGTGTTCACATGATTAATCTACTGTATTAGTCATGTTTTATAGCTTTTGTTTCAATAAAGTTCCAAGTAAAGCCTTTGGGATAGTGTGTATGATAGTTGACTTGATTTTGTGCAAAACAGAAACTTTTGCACCCAGTAACAGAATTGTTAAAAATTACTGGAGTGTCCAAAAATTCTGGATTTTTTACAGATGGTTGATATACAAGTTCTCTACGTTTTAATAAATTTTCAGAATCGTTGGAGTAACAGAAGTGTAGCCAATATTCAGATCTTTACAGACTGTTCTGTTTTTGACAGATTCTGTTTGCAATGCATAGTTTGCTTGTTTTATGGTTTCTATGGCTTATATTGCTTAATATAAATTGTGGAAATTATAGAGTATAGTAGGCATTAAGTGGAAACAATTATGAATCTTTTCTTTGACAGTACCCAAGTGAATGATTTGTTTTACTATACTAACCCATCTCACAAAGTTCCGTTAAGTTTTGTGTGGATGAAGTTTTTAAGAATTAGGGAAACCGTGATATGAGAGGAATTAAGGAGACACAAGAGATCAAGCTTGGGGATGCCCAAGGAATCCCAAGTTAATATTTCAAGAAGTCTCAAGCATCTAAGCTTGGGGATGCCCCGGTTGGCATCCTACCTTTCTTCTTTAACAATGATCGATCAGTTTTGGTTGAGCCTAAGTTTTTGCTTCTTCACATGATATGTGCTATCCTTGGAATGTCATTTTAGTTTGTTTTGCTTGCTGTTTGAATAAAATAATTAATATATGAAATTCTTAGATGAGAGAGAGTCTTCACATAGCAACTTAATTATTTGACTAATTGATCTTCACTTATATATTTTTGGAGTAGTTTGTCATTTACTCTCGTGCTTCACTTATATCCAATGAGTAAATGGTTGAATGAATTGAATATCATAAATCTGAAATTATATATGTTTCATATGCTTATCCCATGGGGAGTAATGACTTCACATATAACAAGTATAGGTGGTAAAATTTATTGAAAGTTAGCAAACACAACATTGGTCACTTGAACAATTCATGAAAGAATATTGAAGGAAGAGAGATTTTACATATAAATATACTATCTTGGACATCTTCTATGATTGTGAGCTCCATTAATTATTTTCAAACTTGAGCAAATTAGTTGAAGTTGGACAAGGAATACAACGTAATGAGTTATGTTTGGGTATATTTGTATAGAAGTTATATTGTTATGGATCCTCCAACATGTGGTGCTTTCTTAGGATCTTTTGCTAGCCTTCACCTGTACTAAGCGGGAATACTGCTTGTGCATCCACTTCCTTAAACCCAAAGTTATTCCATATGAGTCCACCATACCTACCTAGATGCGGTATTTACCTGCCGTTCCAAGTAAATTTGCATGTGCCAAACTCTAAATCTTCAAATAATAATCTGTTTTGTATGCCCAAATCGCTCATGAAGCGACAGGGGGTGGTCAGTATCTTCCATGCTAGGTGGGTTATTCTCATGATGAGTGTTTATTCGCTTGTCATTCATGAGTAAGTGGCTGGTAATTGGGATGCCCGGTCCTAAGATCAAAATCAAAATATAATAATGAAACAAAACTCCCCCGGATCGTTGTTGGTATGGAGGGCACCCGAGGATTCGGCTCACCATGGCTTGTGTTTGTTGGTGGGAGGGGAGTAAAAACTTTACCTTTCTATTTGGGAACCACCTATAATGTGTCTAGCATGGGAGATATTGGGAACTCTCGGTCGTTACGTTGACAATGAAAGCATACCTCTCAAAATTATATTCATCTCTGTTTTAAAAGCTTTGAGCTCTGGCACCTTTGCAAATGCCTGCTTCCCTCTACGAAGGGCCTATCTTTTACTTTTATGCAAGAGTCAATAGTATGCTTTCTCATTTCAACCTCAATTATTCTCTAGTTGGCAAGTATCATGTGGTGGGGAATTATCCAAGCATATATGGCCATTCAAATATATTTGATCATGAATTATTATTGTTGACAATTATCTATATGATAAATAAGTTGGGAGGCGAAACATTAAGCCCCTATCTTTCTCTGTGTCTATTTGTTCTAAAAATATGCTTTGAGTGTCAGCAATCATGGAAGACTATATGATAGTTGAGTATGTGGAATTTGCTAAATCAAAGCTCTCACGTAGACCCTTCTTGAAAATAAGATGAATTGCAATTGTTTGATGACTGAGAACATAGTTTGTTAGTTTTCAAGAAAGTTTATGGTCTATGCTTTAACATGTGAATAGCTTATTACTTGATCATGAGAAGTTTTATGAGAATAGCTAATGTTTATGATATATAATGATGCTAGAAAAAGTGTTTGGAACTATCATTGATCTAACTTTGGCACTATGCTAGCATTCACACTTCATAAATTATTTCTTTTATCATTTACATACTCGAGGACGAACAGGAATTAAGCTTGGGGATGCTGATATGTCTCCAACATATCTATAATTTATGATGTATTCATGCCAGGTTTACACAAATTTTATATGATTTTGGTATGATTTGATTAGCACTAACCCGGACTGACGCTGTTTTCAGCAGAACTACCGTGGTGTCGTTTTTGTGCAGAAGTAAAAGTTCTCGGAATGGGCTGAAAATTTACGGTGATTTTTTATGGACCAAAAGAGACTCCCAAAGCACTGGAGCTGGGACAAGAAGTGGACATGGAGGCCACAAGCCTGGGGGGCACGCCCCCCGAGCTTGTGGGCCCCTCAGGCACTCCCTTGATGTGAGACCGAGGCCAAAAAATCCTATAAATACCAAAACCCCTGAAAAGAACCCTAGATGAGAAGTTCCGCCACCGCAAGCCTCCGTAGCCATGAAAAACCAATCAGGACCCCGTTCTGGCACCCTGCCAGAGGGGGAAATCATAACCGGAGGCCATCTTCATCATCCAGGCGGCCACCATGATGAGGAGGGAGTAGTTCACCCTCGAGGCTGAGGGTATGTACCAGTAGCTATGTGTTTGATCTCTATCTCTCTCTCTCTCTCGTGTTCTTGATTTGGCATGATCCTGATGTACCGCTACCTTTGTTAATATATTTGGATCTTATGATGTTCTTCCCTCTCTACCTTCTTGTGATAATTGAGTCTTTCTCTTTGAGGTTTTGTTATGTTGGATTGAGTATTGTATTTGAGAACACTTGATGTATTTCTTGCGATGGGATATCTGTGGTGACAATGGAATGTTCTATTGATTCACTTGATGTATGTTTTGGCACCCAACTTGCGGATTCTCGAGGAGACATTGGGGTAATCTATGCATAGGGGTTGATGCACGTATTCGTCCTACGTTCTCCGATAGAAACTTTGGAGTGATTCTTTGTTGCATGTTGAGGGATTGTTATATGATGCAAGTATGTTATCATTGTTGAGAGAATTTGCACTAGTGAAAGTATGAACCCTAGGCCTTGTTTTCAAGCATTGCAATACCGTTTTTGCTCATTTTTGTTACTAGTTACCTTGCTGTTTTTATATTTTCAGATTACAAAAACCTATATCTACTATCCATATTACACTTGTATCACCATCTCTTCGCCGAACTAGTGCACCTATAAAATTTACCATTGTATTGGGTGTGTTGGGGACACAAGAGACTCTTTATTATTTGGTTGCAGGGTTGTTTGAGAGAGACCATCTTCATCCTACGCCTCCCATGGATTGATAAACCTTAGGTCATCCACGTGAGGGAATATTGCTACTGTCCTATAATACTCTGCACTTGGAGGCCCAAAACGAGTCTACAAGAATAAGTTACATAGTAGACATCACCGTCCCAAAAGTTTTAGCATCTAAATTTTTGGGAACTTCAACCTTAGGAGTTTTATGATCCTCACTTTTTTCAGTGACAAAATCAGCCATGATAACAACTTCAAGCAAGCAAACAAGCAAAAAAGGAAACGGAAAATATTTTTTTGTTTTTGTGAAAAAGTTTTAGAAGTGGGGGAGATGAAAACGAGGGGCAAATGGAAAATAATGTAAATGCAAGGAGATGAAAGTTTATGTGTGTTACATGATAGATGTTGATGATGTCTCCCCGGCAATGGCGTCAAAAATTCTTCCTGCTACTTGTGAGCTGCATTGGAGTTTCCTCGAAGAGGAGAGATGATATGCAGTACAATAGAGATAAGTATTTCCCTTAGCTAGGAACCAAGGTTATCAATCCAGTAGGAGAACCACGCAACACCTCGTTAGCAGTACCTACACATAAATAACAAATACTTGCACCCAACGCAAACAAGGGGTTGTCAATCCCTTGGCGGTTAATTGCAAGGATCAAATCTCGTAGTGATAGATAGATAAACAAAAACAAAAAATTAAATAAAAGTAAATAAAATTGTCGCAAGTATTTTTGGATTTTAATATATGATAAAGATAGGCCCAGGGTCCATAGTTTTCACTAGAGGCTTCTCTCTTGGTGTGACAGCCTGGTTTTGCCCTCTTTCTTTTTCTGGATTTCTTTGCCATTTGAATTTGAAATTTGGAGTTTTTGAATCAACTCACCTGGACTTAAACACTTGGGCATGTCCTTGATTTTCACCCAAGTGACCCATCCCTCTCATAATAATCATTTCCTCTCTGATATATCCCAAAATGGCCCAAGGAATATTTTTCATAAATGAAAAATATTCATTTTCCTCTCTGAAAATCCTTTCAGCAACATATGCTCCAAAGCAACCCTCATTTTTCTTGCTCCCAAAAATCTGAGAAAATTCCCAAATATTCTTTGGACCTTGGCACACCTCCCTGTGCAAAAATATTTCATAGTTATTTGGAATATGTTTGCTACGGAAAATATTTTCTGTTCTGACCTCAAAATGCAGTTTCTACAGGAAGTATATTATTCCTTGATCCAATGAGGCTGATTTTTCTCGAGCTTCATTACCCTCCTAAGAAAACCTTAACCCTAGGAGATTAGCCCTAAAATCCTTCTAGAACCTCTCCAAACACGGTGCCAAAGTTTCTGACCAGAAACTTGCTGGTTAGCTCATGTTCAATCTGGTCGGCCTGGCAGTGTTCCATCTCTTCCCCTAGACTAAACACTGCACGGACAACACACTAGACACGGTTTGGCATCGCCTGGGCATCGTTTTCACTAGGCTAGCATGGTGACCGCGTGTGGACATGGGCTCTGGCACGCGTTCGACGCGCTCTGCGCTGCGTCCGAGCCCCTGTTCCGCGCGTGCTCGTCTCAGCGCTCGCCGCCGACTGCCGCACCGCGCCACCAGCCTCGTCCCTTCACCCTTGACCCCTCCCTGGTGCTCACCGACGACGGAGCCGCTACAGCGAGCACGGGCACGACGCGGCCAAAGGCACAGTGCACCCGTGCCACTCTCTTCGTCCGCGCCCGAGTTCCTGTGCTTGTCCGCAAGCTCCACAGTCGCCGCGTGATTGCTGAGCCCTCTCCACCCCTCCCTGGCACTTCTCGTCGCCGTGCGCCGCCTTTCAGTGCCCTCCGACGGAGCCGAGAACCCCCACCCCCTCCGTCTATAAATAGCGACCCCCTGGCCTCTCTGAGCTCACTCATCCACTCCACCATCCACCACAAGCAGTAGAGAAGCCGCAACCCGGCCGGGCAGGCCTCTGGCCACCGTCCTCAGCTCGAGCTCACCGGTGATCCCCTCTGCTTGCCTCCCACCTCTCCACTGCTCCTCAAGCTCCAGCTTCTTCTCCGGCAACTCCCTGGTGGTCCGTTGGTGCCGGCTGACCTTGTTGGAGCCCCTGGAATCGCCTCCTCCCGCCGTCTTCTTCATCTCCGGCGAGATCCGACCGCAGCCGCCGCTTGAGACGTTGGTTCTGAGCTGCTCCGGTCACCTCTCGCAAAGCCACGGGTATAGCCAGGTGCGCCGTGACCTCCTCTATCCATCCCTCCCTCTCAGATTGGCCGACGAGCCCTCCTTGCCGGCGTGAGCTCCGGCGAAGCACCGCCACCCCTCTGTTTCTCTCTCTCTCCCCACACCCGACAGGCAGGGCCCACTGTCAGCCTCTCCACTCGCACCCGAAGTGGTACGAGTGGAGGCGTATTCTCAGAATACGTCTTCGACGTCACCCCCCGGGTTTCTTTTATTTCAAATTTAATTCAAAATTTTGGCTAGCAACTTTGACCAACCATAACTTTTAAACCATAAGTCCAAATGAATTGATTCTTTTTGCATTGTGTTTGTATTGAAATATTCTAGCAGCACACAAATTTTGAGATTTTTCTCTGCTACCTAGAATTTCTGGTGATTTTCAGAATGATTCTTGATATTTTCTTTTGCTGTTTTTAATTATTTTCAGAGGGGGAAGCTTGTCTTGAAGAAAACCAGGAGGAGTGTGCGCCTCCTCTGCACTAAGGCAAGCCACACCAACATTTGCATGGTGTCACTTCAATATTTATGATTTTTCCAACTTGAATATGAGTTATTTCATGCATTTAATTAATTAAATGAATATTGCATATGCTAGTTACTTTGTCCTGGTTGAAATGCCTAGGTTACAGTAGTATTTGAATGCATGGACTAGTATGTGGCAGTAGAAGTAGTTTTGGTTGTGTGGTTATGCTTTTGGATATGATCGGTAGTATTTTCTTTATGTGAGTTATTGATTTTCATATATTATGGCATAACTAAAGTGATGAGTGTTAAAACCAGTGAAGCTTAATGATGACTAGTGCAAGTAGAAACTTTGATGATGTTGATCTGTTTACTTTAAGTGTTATGTGATGCATTTCAGATAGTTGCATGTTCATGGCTTAATGTGATTTGAGTTATTTTTATTTCAAGTTAAACCTGATGTTAATTCAACTTGAACATAATGTTGATCGAGTCATGGTGCCACCGAATCGAGTTTTCCCAGTGCAACCACATTTGCCTTTATGGGAAGGCCGTTATTCAGCCAGTTGTCATGCCTCTGGTCGGTACCTCCAATGAGGGAAGGTTATGGGTGTGCGGTTGTCGGTGTTCTAGGAATAGGGGTACCCAGACTTGCCTGCCTGCGACCCACGGCATGGCTCCATCGACGGCCTGGTATGGCCCAGCTTCAGCAACCACAACTCAAGACCCTCGCGAGGGGCCAAGCCTCACGAGGCGGACAACACCAAGACCTCCACGAGGAGCGGCCTCCTCAGGCTGGCTCCCGAGGAGCAGAGATCTCTATGCAAGCCTCACCTCGTGAGGTCCGGATGACGTGAGCCATGACGACCAAGGCCAGGCGGGCGCCAGCGGGCGCAGTGTACCAGTTTCCTCTTCGGTGCTAAAGAGGCAAGCGCAGGCGCGGAGTCCCGAGGAATCAGCCAAAGTTTTCCATTCCCGTGCAACAAGACCAAGACTGCCAGGACGGCAGGACGGAGGTCATCACCGAGCCCACCACGGCGTCACGACCAGAGGCTTTTGCAGGAGAAGACTACTTTTGTCAGGATAGCACGTACTAGTTGTCTCCCTTCGAATTTGGCCGTTGTGGGATCCCTTCCCGCCTTTCATTTGGGAAGAGGACCAAGGCCACTATAAATAGGACTTAGCCACCACCGTAGAGGGAGATCGAATCGACGGATCATCCAGATCACCCACACACTCACCAGCTCAGTCGAGCTCAAGAACACCTCTCCTCCTGAGGCTGTTCGCCACTGTACTAGTTCATCCTCAGCCCCTCGAGGCCAATCCACCACAAAGCAGGAGTAGGGTTTTATACCGCAAGGTGGTCCGAACCTGGGTAAACTGCTGTGTCTCTTTTCCTTATAGTTCGTCGAGCTAGGCTTTGAGATTAGTGAGTAGCCAGATGGGGAGGACGAGTTCTTCACACGCACCCCAGAGTTCGAACCTCTCAAGGGTTTGCGGAACCCGAAATCCGACATTTGGCGCGCCAGGTAGGGGTGCGTTGAAGCTTCGCCTCTCCGTCCGCCGCACTCCACCCTCGCCGTTCAGCTCTCATGGCGGGCGCCTCTTCTCCGACTGGATCGACGGGCGCGCGCGGAGGTGCCGTGGGTCTCCGGGCCTTCACCCCCGCCTTACGACGAGTGCAGTGGCCACCCAAGTTCAGGTCGGAGATGCCGCCTCGCTACGACGGTGCGGCGGACCCGGTGGGATTTCTCCAGGCGTATGAGGAGGCGGTTCTGGCAGCCGACGGCGATGACAAGGTCATGGCGAATTGGCTCCCCATGGCCCTCACGGGCGTGCCGCGCGCTTGGCTCCTGGGCCTGCCGGAATCTTCGGTGTCCTCCTGGGAGGAGCTGCGCGGCTGTTTCGTCACGCAATTCACGGTGCCGGCACCTCACGTTGTCACAGCCATCCTCGGCGGCTCGCAGCCACATCAAGAAGTTCTTTTGCCAGGCGGGCGACGCCCATGTGCAGCGGGTGGTGCCGCCCATGCCCCATGGCCGGCTCCGCCCCACGAAGCCCTTCTCTGGAGTCGTCAACGGCTCCACCAACCCCATCAGGCAGATCCGCCTCCCCGTCACCTTCGGCACCCGCGACAACTACATCACCTAGCTCATCGACTTCGACATCGCCCGCATCAGCCTCCTGTACAACGCCATCCTCGGGTACCCGACCCTGGCCAAGTTCATGGCAGCGACTCACCCTGCCTACAACCTCATGAAGATGCCGGGGAGCAGCGGTGTCCTCACCATGGCAGGAGACACCAAGGATGCGCTGTTGGCCCTCAAGCTTGCCTTTAGGGCCGCGGCGGCCATGCGGCCGACTGGGGAAGGGGCCCCAGAGGCTCCGGGGACTGCGCCAGTGAAGAAGAAGCAGTTGTTCTCTCAAGATCGGGCCGAGACGAAGCAGGTGCCGGTCGACGAAGACGGGGCGTCGGGTGCCACCTTCACCATAGGTGCTAGTCTCCCTCCAGATCAAGAAAAGGCGTTGGTCGACTTCTTACACATGAACAAGGAAGTGTTCGCATGGGAGCCCAAGGATCTGGTTGGGATCCCGAGGGGAGTAATTGAACATCACCTGAGGGTGTGCCCTAACGCACAACCGGTGAAGCAGAAGGCGCGGCGGCAGTCCACAGAGAAGCAGTCGTTCATCATCCAAGAGACCCGCAAGCTGCAAGAGGCTGGTGTCATTCGGGAGGTGCAGTACCCAGAATGGTTGGCGAACCCGGTCATCGTCCCCAAGAAGGGTGGAAAGGAGCATATGTGCGTTGACTTCACTAACCTCAACAAGGCTTGCCCTCAAGACCCCTTTCCGCTTCCGTGTATCGATCAGATCATCGACTCCACCGCCGAGTGCGACCTGCTGTGCTTCCTCGACGCCTTCTTAGGCTATCACCAAATCAAGATGGCGGTGCAAGATGTTGAGAAGACGGCTTTCTTGACCCCATGCGGGGTGTATTGCTACACCTGCATGCCGTTTGGGCTGCGTAACACCGGAGCAACCTTCCAGCAGCTGATGCACATCGCTCTGGGCCGGCAGCTCGGGAGGAACGCAGAGGCATATGTCGACGACATAGTGGTGAAGTCTTGGGAGGCAAGAACCCTTATTGAAGACCTGGAAGAAACATTTGCCAGCCTGCGCAAGGTGGATCTGCGAGTCAACCCGGAGAAATGTGTGTTCGGTGTCCCATCCGGCAAGCTGCTGGGTTTCTTAGTATCACATAGAGGGATCGAGGCCAACCCAGAGAAAATCAAGGCCATAGAAAGGATGAGCCCACCGCAGACCCTCAAGGAGATGCAGAAGCTGGCAGGTTGCGCGACCTCGCTGGGGCGTTTCATCTCCAAGTTAGGAGAACGCGCCCTCCCATTCTTCAAGCTGATGAAAAGGAAAGGACCATTCGAGTGGACTCCGGAGGCTGACGCGGCCTTCCAAGACCTCAAGAAGTACCTCACCAGCCCACCGGTGATGGTGGCGCCACGTCCCCTTGAGCCCCTGGTGCTCTACTTGGCCGCCACGCCTCACTCAGCCAGCGCAGCACTGGTGGCAGTGAGGGAGGAGCGCCTGGTCAAGGGCTCACGACGAGGCGCCCAGCCACTAGATGGGGCGCCGCGGTCTCAAGAAGGCGCTCCTGAGGCTACGACTCTACCACCGGCCAACAACGCTCCTGAGACCTCAGCCAACCCCCCTGGCAGTGGGTCTCCTGAGGACAATGCTCCTGAGGGCATGGCTGCCATGGCGGATGACAAGGCTCCTGAGGATCCGCAGGCTCAGGAGTTGCAAGACCTCACGAATGCTTCCTCCCTCGTCGAGCACCCGGTATACTTCGTTAGCACGGTGATGCAAGATGTGCGGGCACGCTACCCCATGCCACAGAAGCTGCTGCTTGTGCTCCTCGTCGCCTCCCGAAAGCTGCGCCACTACTTCCAAGGCCACCCCATCAAGGTTGTCTCGGATTACCCTCTGGAGAGGGTGCTCCGGAGCCCTAACGCTGCAGGAAGGGTCGCCGAATGGAACATTGAGATGCAAGCATTCCAGTTGGAGTTCAGTACCACCAGGATCATCAAGGGTGCGGCCCTCGCTGACTTCGTGGCGGAATGGACTGACGTCCCTGATCGTGAAGTGTGCGAGGACCGCTCCCTCATACCCGGCGATGAGGCACCAGATGGTTGGATCATGTACTTCAACGGCGCGTTCTCGCGCCAGGGCGCGGGGGCTGGAGCCGTGCTTGTTTCGCCCACCACAGACAAGCTCTACTACGCCGTGCAACTCTGCTTCCAACACGGCGAGAAGGTCTCCAACAACATTGCAGAGTATGAAGTCCTGATCACGGGACTCAAGGCCGCCGCAGCACTAGGGGTCAGGCGCCTCACCATCAGGGGCGACTCGCAGCTCCTCGTCAACTTCTCCAACAAGGAGTACACCCCGAAGGACGAGCACATGGAAGCATACCTTGAGGAGGTACGCAAAATTGAGAAACGATTCTTGGGTCTGGAATTGCAGCACGTGCCGCGAGGCACAAACAAGGAGGCGGATGACATCGCCAAGAGGGCGTCCCGACGTCTGCCTCAGGAGCCTGACGTCTTCGAAGAGCGGCTCTTCAAGCCATCGGCAGCTCCACCCACCACAGAACCAGCACCGCCTCATGAGGATCTCCCCCAGGCTCCTCCGTCGGGTGCCCCAGCTTGTGGCCCGACCTCAGGAGCTCACCTCCTCCTCGCGATGGAACCTCAGGAGGGGTGTTGGACCGAGGAGTTCAAGGCGTACCTACTTCGGGGCACCCTGCCGGAGAAGGAGGAAGACGCGGAGCGTGTGGCCCGCCAGGCCACAGCATACTGCATCCAGGATGGTGAGCTCTATCGGAGGCGTCCAAACGACGTTTCTTTATGGTGCATCTCCAGGGAGCAGGGATGCGAGCTGCTGGCCGACATACATGGCGGGGACTGTGGGCATCACTCTTCATTGCGCACACTCATGGGCAAGGCATTCCGCAGCGGGTTGTACTGGCCCACGACGCTCAACGATGCTGCCGAGCTGGTGAAGTCCTGTGAGGCCTGCCAGTTCCACGCCAAGCAGATCCACCAGCCCGCTCAGGGGCTCCAGACCATCCCGCTCACATGGCCATTCGCGGTCTGGGGGCTGGACATCTTGGGGCCATTCCCACGGGCGCCCGGGGGCTACCGCTACCTCTACGTCGCCATCGACAAGTTCACCAAGTGGGCGGAGGTGGAAGCCGTCCGCACCATTCCGGCCGGCTCGGCTGTCAAGTTCATCAGAGGCCTCGTGAGCCGGTTCGGGGTCCCTAACCGCATCATCACCGATAACGGCTCACAGTTCACCAGCAACCTTTTCAAAACATACTGTGCTAACCTTGGAATGCAGATATGCTACCCTTCGGTGGCACACCCCAGGAGCAATGATCAGGCCGAGCGTGCCAACGCAGAAGTCCTGAGAGGCCTCAAGACGAGGACCTTCAAGAAGAAGCTCGAGGCCTGCGGCAGGGGATGGCTCGACGAGCTCCAGTCTGTGCTGTGGTCCATCCGCACCACCGCAACCAAGCCGACGGGCGAGACTCCGTTCTTCCTCATCTACGGAGCCGAAGCGGTTCTCCCACACGAGGTCAAGCATCGCTCCACGTGGGTCTTGGCGTTTGACGAGGCATGCCAGGACGCCATGCGGGGGATGGACCTCGTGCTGGGGGAGGAACACCGCCGTCAAGCCTCGCTCCGAGCGGCAAGGTACCAGCAGGCGCTGCGGCGGTACCACTGCCGTAGCGTCCACTCCAGGACGCTCGAGGTGGGTGATCTCGTCCTGAGGCGGGTGCTCTCCAGGGAGGGGCTGCATAAGCTCTCACCCATGTGGGAGGGCCTGTTCAGGATCGCCCGGGTCTCCAGGCCTGGCGCCGCGCGCCTGGAGATGCCGGACGGGATCCCCATCCAGAACGCCTGGAACATCCAGCACCTCCGGAAGTTCTACCCATGAAGCAAGGCCCCGTGCCTGTGAATGTCTCCGCTCGTGACACTCTCACATAATAATGTGTGGGGCTGTACACGCCCTGGAGTCTCCTGAGTGTCGCCCGCGGGCCTCATGGGGGCTCCCTCCCACGTCCTAGTGGTAGCACTTAGCTCCGCGCTGGTGAGAAGACTAGACTAGGTGCTGGACGCGGCTGTTCTTTTGCTTGCTTTCTGTAGTTGGTTTCTGACTTTTTAATGGAATTTGGAGTTTTTACGTTTCTCGTTTGCCAAAGCTGGAACTTTCTTGCCCTCTGTTTGTTCGCCTCTCCAGCCTTGTCCCAGGAAGAGCGGTAGTTACCTGTCGCTCCTTCTCGCGCGTCCCGCGTGCGGGGGCTAGGCAGGTGTGTGCGCTTGGCGCTCGCCGCGACCACACCTCACCGAAGCCCTGTCGCCCCAGAGCTTCGGTCCTTAAATCCTTGCGAGACGCTCTCAAATGAGCTCGTGGGCACGCGTACCTTCTCAAGTCCGTGCCTTCGGGCATTGCGACGTGGTGCACCAGCCACAACCAACCCACGCTCGGGGGCTCGCGCAAGGAAGGGCATGACACCCTGTGAGGTTTTCTAATAATTCTGCAGCTGTACAATGCCTCCTGAGGCCCGTCGGCTCCTGAGTCGTTAAGAAGCAAACTTCGCCAGATGTTGCTGGAGAAGCGCACCCTCGCGAGGCGGGAAACTACAGCAAGCATATCAAACTAAGTTATTCTAACCGCACCTGATCGGAATATCGGTATCCCGGCACAATACCAAAATAACAAACATAGCATAATGGCACAAGTGCCTTGGTTCATTACACGCCCCAGCGGGGCCCTCTACTTTTTCCAAGTGCAGGAGAAAGGAAAGGTTAAACAAAACTGGCCCGCACGACCGCAACAGCTCCGGAGGCCAGGCTCCGGAGGCCCCCGGGCTCACCCCGAGTCTTCCTCCCGCTTCACCGGAGCGCGGAGATGAGACGACCCATCGCCTTCCCTGATGCGAGCCCGGTGGCGTGGTGGTTGGTCGTAGCCGCCGCTGCTGGTGCTCTCGCCGGAGGAGGAGCCGCCGCTGCTGAAGGAAGCACGACCGTCGTCAAGGCCAAGCTCATCGTCGCCGCTGTCGTCTTCTGGGCAGCACCCCGCACGACGGCCGTCCTCCCCGAACACCCTCATGTAGAGGGTCGTGAGGCCGTCGTACCTAAAGTGAAGGGTGCGCCTCCCGCTCAGGCCTCGCACGCGGGCAAACGCCTGCCAACCGCGGGTCAAGGACACGCTGCCCGTCTCGGTGACTTTGACCCCAACCCAGGAAGCCTTGCTGCAACAGCCGTCAGCCTGCAGCCAGAGGCCGTCAAGCCCCGCGACCGGCAACTCGCTCATGAAGAAGCGCGGGAGTGGGAGCCAGGTGCCGGCGGGCCTCTCCGACCACACGATGAACTCTGGGAGCACATCCGCCGAGTGGAAGCGCGGCCGGGCAACCACGGCGCGCCGCCCCTCGTCACAGGGGCTGCCTCACCCTTGGCGGCCCCTGCCTAGAGAAGAAGCACCATCGCGGCCGCCCAAAGCGACGCCGGCCCCCGAAGGAGTACGCCCGCGCCCCCAAGGAGCTACTGCCGGGGTCGCAGCATGCTTGCGGGGGCGGCCTTGCCCTCTCTTGGGTGGCAGCGAACCTGACCCCTCCTTGGGGGCCTTCCCCTTCTCGGTGGCAGAGAACCTCCTCGTCGGAGCCATGGATGCTACGGCAAGACGGGGAGGTGAAGAAGAAGGAGGAGCGAGCAGCGAGAAGATGGAGATGAGTGAGGGGGGCTCTGCCCCTCCCCTCATTTATAGCTGGAGGGAGGCCAACCGCCTGCCTCCATGATCCCGCGCAATGATGGTTCTTCTCTGCATGCAATGGAGTCTCGTCAAGTCGAACGGTTGCCGAGGCAGTGTGGGGAAGCGGAGACGCCCACGTCCCATCAATCGCCACGCGTCGACCAAGGCCGCAGGCGGTTAGGGCCCGCAGCGCTCCGCACTTGCCCCTTGGTTTCGCCTCGAAGCCAAGTTCGAGCACGCCTTGGGCCCGGGGGCTACTGTCGGCGTTCTGGGATTGGGGGTACCCAGACTTGCCTGCCTGCAACCCACGGCATGGCTCCATCGATGGCCTGGTACAACCCAGCTTCAGCAACCACAACTCAAGACCCTCGCGAGGGGCCAAGCCTCGCGAGGCGGACGACACCAAGACCTCCATGAGGAGCGGCCTCCTCAGGCTGGCTCCCGAGGAGTGGAGATCTCTATGCAAGCCTCACCTCATGAGGTCCGGATGACGTGAGCCATGACGACCAAGGCCAGGCGGGCGCCAGCGGGCGCAGTGTACCAGTTTCCTCTTCGGTGCTAAAGAGGCAAGCGCAGGCGCGGAGTCCCGAGGAATCAGCCAAAGGTTTCCATTCCCGTGCAACAAGACCAAGACCGCCAGGTCGGCAGGACGGAGGTCATCACCGAGCCCACCATGGCGTCACGACCAGAGGCTTTTGCAGGCGAAGACTACTTTCGTCAGGATAGCATGTACTAGTTGTCTCCCTTCGAATTTGGCCGTTGTGGGATCCCTTCCCGCCTTTCATTTGGGAAGAGGACCAAGGCCACTATAAATAGGACTTAGCCACCACCATAGAGGGAGATCGAATCGACGGATCATCCAGATCACCCACACACTCACCAGCTCACTCGAGCTCAAGAACACCTCTCCTCCTGAGGCTGGTCGCCAATGTACTAGTTCATCCTCAGCCCCTCGAGGCCAATCCACCACAAAGCAGGAGTAGGGTTTTACACCGCAAGGTGGCCCGAACCTGGGTAAACTGCTGTGTCTCTTTTCCTTACAGTTCGTCGAGCTAGGCTGTGAGATTAGCGAGTAGGCAGACCAGGGAGGACGAGTTCTTCGCACACACCCCAGAGTTCAAACCTCTCAAGGGTTTGCGGAACCCGAAATCCGACAACGGTACCCTGGCCCGGTAAGCAGACATAACCTTGTGTTCCCAATTGTTGTTATGGTACCTTGTCCCCGTTTGGGACCGTTTAAGTTTTGCCACGACAGTGGCCGTTGATGTCTTTGGTAGACACGGGGCCACCCATGACTTATCCCAGAGGGGAGTTGGTCGGAGTGGCCGGGAGAGTGTCATGGCAATGGGAGGGTTCTGTCGGAATGCCGTTGGTCCACCCGAATGGGAGTGCGAGGCCATGGATTCCGTGGTGTGGGTACAGTGTGATAACCTCTGCAAAGTGTTTATTAAATCTATCGATAGCCGCGTCCTCGGTTACGGAGATAGCTCGTAAGTAAGTCACACCACGGATCAACATGATTAAGTAATCTTGCACACTAAATTTATATGCTTGGCACTGGTTAAGTGATGAGATTTGTGAGATCATGAGATGATCTTTGTGGGAACCAAAGTGTTGGTTTCGTTTGTGATCCGGGTATGATCACCGTTTTGGTTACGAGGTAACCCGTCTGGTAAGAGAGTCTGCGGGACTCAGTGCACATGTTTGATTCACTGCATAAGTAGTATGTTGTTGCATTGGATTTAACTTGCTTAATTGTCATGATATTGTTTGCCATTATGCTTATGCTTGTTGTGAGCTTGCAAGTACATTCAATGTACTGACCTGGCGTGTCATGCCAGCTTTCAGGAAAGTCTTACCGGATCAGAGTGCTTCCCGTGTCTAGATCGTGTCCACATCGGTGTCCCTGTGCTATGGATTTCCACTTTGTCGTCGTTCCGCTGCCACCTAGTTGTCGTGATCGAGGCCCCTTCATGT
Organism: Thinopyrum elongatum; assembly: GCA_011799875.1. Lineage (NCBI taxonomy): Eukaryota > Viridiplantae > Streptophyta > Magnoliopsida > Poales > Poaceae > Thinopyrum > Thinopyrum elongatum. The sequence continues at coordinate 171,019,972 of CM022302.1, forward strand.
TCATTAAATAATGTACATATTGTTCAGCCGCATCGTGTGTGCCGCTTGGCCTCGCTACTTGATGTAATATTGAACCTATGTTTCTGCTAGCATCAATAAAGCGGTTGTTTTCTGTACCAAGTTGTTGTGTGTTGCCAGAAGACTTGATCTCTGGGCTGGCAATGCAAGGTAAACCGGTTGCTCTGAGCCGGGGTGCCATAATGCTTGGTATCAGAGCCACACTGACTGTAGGACACGCTAGACCGTCGACGCGCTAGTTGAACGGTAGTTAGTTTAGTTTTGAGTGCCGGTAGTAGTAGCATTGGTTGCTGCATTGCATGCATTTTATTTATTGTTATTGCTAACCGTCTAATGATTGTGAGTGTAGATGGCTCCGGTTCCGTACCTGTACCAGTCCGAGCCAGCACCCTACACCTCGCCGCATCTGCTTCAGAACGTGTGGCGTCAACTCTACCTAGATGGTGCTGATCCAGTGTACCAGGTGTATCGGGAGCATTTGGCAGGCTCACTGTATGAGTATTACGTGGAGGTCACTTTACACCACAGTTCCCCTTCCGGCGCTTACACTCGTTCCTCTAAGGGTGGTTTCGCTTCCACGCCATCTCAGGCCATCCAGTTTGCTACATTCGAGGCTCTTGTAGACCTGCGCTACAATGAGGTTTGCATGCAGGCTCATCCAGGTTTCTACTTCTACCCGTCTCTGCACGAGAACGGGCGTATCCGCTTCCCTTTTATTGATGCAGCGTGCGATCATCCTTCTAGCCACCTTTCTCGCTATATCACTGCCAGTTATCTCTTGATCTATGAGTTGGCCTGAGAGTTAACCCGAGCCCGTATAGCTCTTGCCGCTGCTCGGAATAGGAACCCTCCACCTATTGTCGGGTTTACCCCATTCGTTCCTCCAGCCTCTGTTTCCCCTGCTACTCCGGTGACCACTCAGAGTACCACGAACCCTTTGGCAGTGACTCCTTGCAGTGCCCCTGCTGCATGGGCTTCCCTTGTTGCTACTCCTGCAGCCCCTATGATCCAGACTCACCCCGCACCTACCCCTGAGGGAGAGTCATCGAGGCAGCATCGTCGTGTCACTTTTAACCCGGAGGTTTCCACTATCAGTTCAGGATCTGAGTCCGGCTCAAGAGAGGAGCCAGCAGCACCAGCAGAGCACTAGATCATTAGAGTATCCGTAGTCATCATGAGGTTGATGTATGGATGTAGTCGTACGTGTTCTGATGCTTAGTTTCATGTATGAGGGTAGACGAACCCGTCATGATGTTTACCTTTCATGTATGAGTCTATGTATAATTACATTGGAACTTTTTATTCTTCACCTTGTTTTTCGCTGCTTTCTTTTGGGTTTGTCACTGGCTTTTCTTCCCATTTTTGGATGTTGCTCATCTCGGTTGCTTTATATTGGGAAAAAACAAACAATAGGATGACGCGGGGAGGCAGCAGTAGTCACGCTTGTGAGGATGTCCCTGTTCGTCGCTCAGCACGACAGGCAGGACATTCCCCCGAGCCGTATTCCCCACCACCGCCTCCACCACCACATCCGCCCTCCATTAAACAAATTATGCGCATGTTTGAAGAAAAACGAAACAACGATCTGATTGAGCTGTTGAAAAGTGTGCAAGCTATGGTTGGGCAGAATGGAAATCAGAATGGTCATCACTCCAAGCTGTCAGATTTTCAGAGGACTAAGCCTCCCAGTTTCAGTCTAGTTATCGATCCTTTGGAAGCCGATGATTGGTTAAGGACTATTGAGAAAAAGCTTGAGATTGCTCGCACTAAAGAAGCTGACAAGGTTCCGTTCGCTACACACTATCTTGAGGGAGCTGCAACTATATGGTGGGATAATGCTAAAGCCATGTGGCCTGCGGACAAAGAAATCACTTGGACTAAATTCAAGGACCACTTCCGCAAATATCATATTCCCGCTGGTATTATGAAGGTCAAGCAGCGCGAATTCCTCGCTCTCACCCAAGGAAGCCTGTCAGTAAGTGAGTATCTGCATAAGTTCAACCATTTGGCCTGTTATTCTCTCTATGATGTGGCCACAGAAGAAAGAAAGATTGACAGATTTCTTGGAGGACTGAATCAACACCTCAGATGCACTCTCAGTATGTTTGATTTTTCGGATTTCCAGACTCTGGTAAACAAAGCCCTCATTGCAGAAAGAGAACACAAGCTCGTGCATGACGATAAGCCCGCTAATAATGATCACAAGCGCAAATTCGAGCCTAAGAAGGATGGACAACCAGTGCAGAAGGCTCGTACTTGGCAGCAGACTCAGGTTGAGTAAAAACCCAATTGGCAGCAGAATGTGAAAAAGACCACTACTCAAGTCAAGAATGTTGTGACCAGCCCGGTGCGCGAAGAATGTCAACGCAACAATTCATGCTTCAATTGTGGGCAAACCGGACACTATACCAATCAGTGCCCCAAGAACGGCAAGCCAAATTCTCCATTTAGGCCGCAAGTCAACCATATGGGACCATACCCTGTCCAGAAGACCATCCAAGGGCAAGTTCACCACCTCTCCGCAAACGAAGCCCAAGAGGACCCGGAAGTCGTCATTGGTATGTTTCCTGTTAATAGCATACCTGCAATAATTTTATTTGACTCTGGGGCTTCCCACTCTTTTATTTCGCGGAGTTTTGTTGCCCAAAACAAGTTTCCTTGCTCGATTTTAAGAAAAAGTATGCTGGTACAATCCCTAGGATCCGTGCTCAGAAGCAATCTGGTCTGCTGCAATTTAGAAATTTGTATCAAGGGGGTCACCTTCCCAACCTCTTTGATCGTTATTGAGTCTGCCAAGTTGGATATTATTTTGGGAATGAACTGGTTAACCCAATACCAAGTATGCATCAACTGTGCGACCAGAGAAGTCACTTTGACAAGTCAGGAAGGTCAGACTACAAAATTCTTTGCTCGACGAAGCATACCCAAGAAAGACATGGTCTTCACCGCTGTAGCTGAAGAATTGGAATTAATTCCTGTGGTCAGTGAGTTTCTAGATGTATTTCCTGAGGAATTACTAGGAATGCCGCCAGACCGAGAGCTTGAGTTTGCAATTGACCTTGTGCCCGAGACCACACCATTATACAAGAAGTATTATTGGATGCCTTCCTCAGAATTAGTGGAATTAAAGAAACAGCTTGATGAGATGCTTCAGAAAGGATACATCCGTCCAAGCTCTTCACCATGGGGATCACCCGCAATATTCGTGGACAAGAAAGATGGCAGTCTCCGAATGTGTGTGGATTACCGTCAGTTGAACGATGTCACTATCAAGAACAAATATCCACTTCCGAGGATTGATGATTTGTTCAATCAACTCAGTGGGGTAAAAGTATTCTCCAAGATTGATTTGAGGAACGGCTACCACCAGCTCAAAATCAAGAAGGAAGATATTCCTAAGACCGCGTTCACTACTCGATACGGTCTTTATGAATATACAGTCATGTCTTTCAACCTCACCAATGCCCCTGCCTTCTTCATGCATATGATAAATAAGGTATTCATGGACTTCTTGGATAAGTTTGTGGTGGTCTTCATTGATGACATCCTCATTTACTCAAACGATGAAGAAGAGCACAAGGAACATCTCAGAGCAGTCTTGCAAAGACTCCGTGACCATCAGCTATATGCAAAATTTAGCAAATGTGAGTTCTGGCTCAAGCAAGTTGGATTTTTGGGGCATGTTCTTTCAGCAGAAGGCATAGTTGTGGATCCAAGTAAGGTGAAAGACGTGCTTGATTGGACGGCACCCACGACAGTATCCGAGATCCGGAGTTTCCTTGGACTAGCCAGATACTACCGCCGCTTCATCGAAGGCTTCTCTAAGATTGCCAAGCCAATGACAAAGCTTCTCAAGAAAGATAAGAAATTTGAATGGACTAAGGACTGCGAGAAAAGTTTTAATGAGCTGAAGACCAGACTGACAACAGCACCCATGTTGACCCTTCCAGACATCTACCGCAGCTTTGACGTATACTGTGACGCATCCAGGAGAGGTATTGGATGTGTACTCATGCAAGATGGCAAGGTTGTAGCATACGCATCTCGACAGCTACGACCTCACGAAGGGAACTATCCTACACATGATTTGGAGTTGGCTGTAGTTGTGCATGCTTTGAAAATTTGGAGACACTACCTCATTGGCAAAAGATGTCAGATATTTACAGACCACAAGAGTCTCAAGTATATATTCACTCAACCAGACTTAAACCTTCGACAACGAAGATGGCTTGAGTTGGTCAAGGATTATGATCTTGGAATCAATTACCATCCCGGTAAGGCCAATGTTGTTGCCGATGCTCTCAGCCGCAAGCCTGCCAGCCTGAACGCCCTGATGGAGTCCTTGCCTTCCGAACTCCAAGAAGAGATTGCTCAGCTTAACTTGGTTATTGTTGATGCGAGCCTTGCCCATATATTGGAAGTTACTCCTACCCTCGAGGATGAGATCCGCATGGCCCAGCAAGATGACTCAGCCTTGCAACACCATGTCAAGCGTATGCAAGAAGGCAAGACCCAGGATTTCTCTAAGGATAAGCAAGGTACTCTAAGGTTTCAAGGACGGATTTGCGTACCTGAGCAAGCAGACCTGAGAAAGAAGATCTTCGCAGAAGCGCATGAATCTTCATACTCGATTCACCCAGGAGGTACCAAAATGTACAAAGACCTTCGACAGATATTTTGCTGGGATGGAATGAAGAAAGACATCGCATACTTTGTCGCTTGCTGCGATGTATGCAACAAAGTGAAGGCGGAGCACCAGAAACCCGCCGGACTTCTTCAACCTTTACCTGTTCCACAATGCAAGTGGGATGATGTCTGCATGGATTTCATCACAGGCCTACCAAGGACTCACCGAGGCAATGATGCAGTATGGGTTGTGGTGGACATGCTGACAAAGGTAGCTCACTTCATTCCCATCCGAACCACATACCGAGCCGATCAGCTCGCACAGCTATATGTATCCAGAATTGTCAGTTTGCATGGCGTGCCAAGAACAATCACTTCAGACCGAGATTCTCTCTTTACCTCAGCGTTCTGGTCACGTCTCCATCAAGCCTTGGGGACCGCACTAAAATACAGCACATCCTATCATCCTCAGATAGACGAGCAGACAAAGCGAGTAAATCAAATACTTGAAGATATGCTCTGAGCATGTGCTTTGGCCCAAGGACCCAAGTGGGAAGATTGTCTGCCGTATACGGAGTTCTCCTACAACAACAGTTTCCAGACCAGCCTGAAGATGTCACCATATGAAGCTTTGTATGGCCGTAAGTGCCGCACTCCGCTAAACTGGTCTCAAACTGGAGATAGCCGCATTTTCGGAACTGACTTAATGATGGAGGCTGAAAAGCAAGTCAAGGAGATCCGAGATAGAGTGCAGTTGGCTAAGTCCCGACAAAAGAGTTATTATGATGCAAAGCACCGTCAGATCAGCTTTGAACCCGGAGAGTATGTGTACCTTCGAGTCACACCTATGAAAGGAGTCAAGGGATTTCAGGCCCGAGGAAAATTGGCACCCAGATATATTGGTCCATTCCCAGTTATGTCCAAAGTTGGTACAGTTGCTTATCAGTTGGAACTGCCACCGGAATTGTCAGAAGTGCACAATGTGTTCCATGTCTCACAGCTGAGAAGGTGTATCTCGCCAACCGAGAGAAGAACTAATATGGCAGAGATAGAGCTTGCTAAGGATTTAACCTATGAGGAAAGACCGTTCCGAATATTGGATGAGACCGAAAGAGTCACTCACAGTAAAGTGGTAAAGTTTTATAAGGTTCAGTGGGAGCATCACACCGAGGAAGAAGCAACTTGGGAAAGAGAGGAATTTTTAAGGGCAGCCTATCCAGAATTGTTTTCCCGAGCAACCGAATCTAGAGGATGAGATTCATCCTAAGTGGGGGAGGTTTGTGACAGCCTGGTTTTGCCCTCTTTCTTTTTCTGGATTTCTTTGCCATTTGAATTTGAAATTTGGAGTTTTTGAATCAACTCACCTAGACTTAAACACTTGGGCATGTCCTTGATTTTCACCCAAGTGACCCATCCCTCTCATAATAATCATTTCCTCTCTGATATATCCCAAAATGGCCCAAGGAATATTTTTCATAAATGAAAAATATTCATTTTCCTCTCTGAAAATCCTTTCAACAACATATGCTCCAAAGCAACCCTCATTTTTCTTGCTCCCAAAAATCTGAGAAAATTCCCAAATATTCTTTGAACCTTGGCACACCTCCCTGTGCAAAAATATTTATAGTTATTTGGAATATTTTTGCTATAGAAAATCTTTTGTGTTCTGACGTCAAAATGCAGTTTCTACAGGAAGTATATTATTCCTTGATCCAATGAGGCTGATTTTTCTTGAGCTTCATTACCCTCCTAAGAAAACCTTAACCCCAGGAGATTAGCCCTAAAATCCTTCTAGAACCTCTCCAGACACAGTGCCAAAGTTTCTGACCAGAAACTTGCTGGTTAGCTCACGTTCAATCTGGTCGGCCTGGCAGTGTTCCATCTCTTCCCCTAGACTAAACACTGCACGGACAACACACTAGACACGGTTTGGCATCGCCTGGGTGTCGTTTTGACCGAGCTAGCGTGGTGACCGCGTGTGGACATGGGCTCTGGCACACGCTCGACGCGCTCTGCGCTGCGTTCGAGCCCCTGTTCCGCTCGTGCTTGTCTCAGCGCTCGCCGCCGACTGCCGCACCGCGCCACCAGCCTCGTCCCTTCACCCTTGACCCCTCCCTGGCGCTCGCCGACGCCGGAGCCGCCGCAGCGAGCATGGGCACGACGCGGCCAAAGGCACAGTGCGCCCGTGCCACTGTCTTCGTCCGCGCCCGAGTTCCTGTGCTCGTCCGCAAGCTCCACAGTCGTCGCGTGATCGCTGAGCCCTCTCCACCCCTCCCTGGCACTTCTCATCGCCGTGCGCCACCTTCCAGAGCCCTCCGGCGGAGCCTAGAACCCCCACCCCCTCCGTCTATAAATAGCGACCCCCTGGCTTCTCCGAGCTCACTCATCCACTCCGCCATCCACCACAAGCAGTAGAGAAGCCGCAGCCCGCCCGGGCAGGCCTCTGGCTGCCGTCCTCAGCTCGAGCTCGCCGGTGATCCCCTCTGCTTGCCTCCCACCTCTCCACTACTCCTCGAGCTCCAGCTTCTTCTCCGGTGACTCCCTGGTGGTCCGTTGGTGCCAGCTGACCCTGATGGAGCCCCTGGAATCGCCTCCTCCCGCCGTCTTCTTCATCTCAGGCGAGATCCGACCGCAGCCACCGCTTGAGACGTTGGTTCTGAGCTGCTCCGGTCACCTCTCGCCAAGCCACGGGTACAGGCAGGTGCGCCGCGACCTCCTCTATCCATCCCTCCCTCTCAGATCGGCCGACAAGCCCTCCTCGCCGGCGTGAGCTCCGGCGGAGCACCGCCACCCCTCTGTTTCTCTCTCTCTCTCCCCACACCCGACAGGCGGGGCCCACTGTCAGCCTCTCCACTCGCGCCCGAAGCGGTACGAGTGGAGGCGTATTCTCAGAATACGTCTTCGACGTCACCCCCCCGGGTTTCTTTTATTTCAAATTTAATTCAAAATTTTGACCAGCAACTTTGACTAGCCATAACTTTTAAACCATAAGTCCAAATGAATTGATTCTTTTTGCATTGTGTTTGTATTGAAATATTCTAGCAGCACACAAATTTTGAGATTTTTCTCTACTGCCTAGAATTTCTGGTGATTTTCAGAATGATTCTTGATATTTTCTTTTGCTGTTTTTAATTATTTTCAGAGGAGGAAGCTTGTCTTGAAGAAAACCAGGAGGAGTGTGAACCTCCTCTGCACTAAGGCAAGCCACACCAACATTTGCATGGTGTCACTTCAATATTTATGATTTTTCCAACTTGAATATGAGTTATTTCATGCATTTAATTAATTAAATGAATATTGCATATGCTAGTTACTTTGTCCTGGTTGAAATGCTTAGGTTACAGTAGTATTTGAATGCATGGACTAGTATGAGGCAGTAGAAGTAGTTTTGGTTGTGTGGTTATGCTTTTGGATATGATCGGTAGTATTTTCTTTATGTGAGTTATTGATTTTCATATATTATGGCATAACTAAAGTGATGAGTGTTAAAACCAGTGAAGCTTAATGATGACTAGTGCAAGTAGAAACTTTGATGATGTTGATCTGTTTACTTTAAGTGTTATGTGATGCATGTCGGATAGTTGCATGTTCATGGCTTAATGTGACTCGAGTTATTTTTATTTCAAGTTAAACCTGATGTTAATTCAACTTGAACATAATGTTGATCGAGTCATGGTGCCACTAAATCGAGTTTTCCCATTGCAACCACATTTGCCTTTATGGGAAGGCCGTTATTCAGCCCGTTGTCATGCCTCTGGTCAGTACCTCCAACGAAGGAAGGTTATGGGCGTGCGGTACCCTGGCCCGGTAAGCAAACATAACCTTGTGTGCCCAATTGTTGTTATGGTACCTTGTCCCCATTTGGGGCCGTTTAAGTTTTGCCACGACGGTGGCCATTGATGTCTTTGGTAGACACGGGGCCACCCACGACTTATCCCAGAGGGGAGTTGGTCGGAGTGGCCGGGAGAGTGTCATGGCAATGGGAGGGTTCTGTCGGAATGCCGTTGGTCCACCCGAATGGGAGTGCGAGGCCATGGATTCCGTGGTGTGGGTATAGTCTGCTAACCTCTGCAGAGTGTTTATTAAATCTATCGATAGCCGCGTCCTTGGTTTCGGACATAGCTCGTAAGTAAGTCACACCATGGATCAACATGATGTGACGCCCCCGGTTCAATCGTACACTAGTCATACACGCAAACGTGTACGATCAAGCCCAGGGACTCACGGGAAGATATCACAACACAACTCTAGACACAAATAAACGGAGGTCCACAATATTACAGACTAGGGATCCGAAGATCCGAATACATAAGTCAGTCATACAAATAATATCTGAGTACAGACATAGTTAGACAAGTTCTGCCTTAAGAAGGCTAGCACAAACAGCGACGCTAGATCGAAAGGCGTTGGCCTCCTGCCTGGGAGCCTCCGATCCTACTCCTGGTCAGCTGGCTCGATCCAGTAGTACGTGCCCTCTGGACCCGCCTGGTAGTAGGCTCCGGTGGTGGCGTCTGGCTCCTGGACTCCATCGTCTGGTGTATCATCAAGGTGGGGGTATATGGGGGAAAAGAGAAAATAAAGCAACCGTGAGTACTCATCCGAAGTACTCAGCAAGCAAGGATCTATACTACATATGCAACATTATCAATGGAGAAAAGGCTGTATATGTGGACTGGGCTGCAGAAATGCCAGAATAGAGAGAAAGGCCTAGTCCTATCGAAGACTAGCATCTTCAAACATCTTCTCAAAGCCATCATCTTGCAGCAGTAGATGAGAGTAGAATAGCATTTTATTTAGCAAACATGTTGAAGTACAGCTCAAAGAGCCTTCCTCGACTCCCAGCGAGAAAGTAATCCCGAAGCTTCAATTAAGTAACAAGTATCCAGTTTAAGTAGTAGATCGGGATACCCAAACTGAGCGTCCTTTACCGTAGGACCGGCTATCGATAGAAGATTCATCCCTGCAGGGGTGCACTACTGTTACCCAACACGCTCGATCAACTCTGGCCGGACATACTTGCTGGGTAATGCCCGTCCTCGGAAGATCAACACGAAGCAGCGCTCTACCTAGGCTCAGCAGAGAGGTCAGCACGCCGGACTAACCTATGCACCCAGGGGTCTCGGGCCATCGCCCTGGGCACCCTGCGCGTTGCGTGGCTGGCCGGGGTGCAGGCGCGACACTGAACTCGCCAGTGAAGTATCCAGCCCAATCCCGACGATCAGCCCGCACGGTGAATCGTGACGTCTGATAAGCTTTCGGCGAAACGTACATTGCAGAGGGCCCCATAACCATTATCCCGCGTGGTGGTAGTGCGTATAGGGCACGTCGACCCACTCAGATCACACACCCAAATCCAATAGGCTCAATTAGTATCAAGCGGAGACAATCAGAGTCTCTGATGCTCCGCCACAATGTCACACTCGAGTGCCCTTCCGGCACACCCGAAATCATAGATCCCCAGCGGGTACCCACCAGGGTGGACCCGCCTGTGAAAAAGGTCAAGTAACCGTGTGGTCATATTCATCAGGGTGAACGTATGAGGTATCACCCTCGAGGTTCACACTGAGGGGTTGCACGACAGAGTCGTATCGGACATGGAGAAGGAGGAATCACCCTCGATGACCACGACCGTACAGCTATGCTGCAGAGTATTCATCAGAAGTGCGTTACGAGGTATCACCCTCGGCACTCGATAGTTACTACGCAGAGTCGTACAACTAAGGGGGGTGTGAAGTGAGGCGTCTGTCTCTGATCGACGATCACGTTGATCGAGTCGTTGATGAACAAGCAGGGGCGACAAAGTAAGGTGGTGGGGTCACAGATGGGTCATACCAACCTATACTAAACAGTTTATCATAGGCAGGTAAGATAGCAATGAACAGGTTACAACAGCAGGCTATGCATCAGAATAGGAGCATACATTAACAGTAGCGAAATCTAATGCAAGCAGGAGAATAGAATGGGCGATATCTGGAATGCTCAAGGGGGGGGGGGCTTGCCTGGTTGCTCTGGCAAGAGAGGGAGGTCGTCAACGGGCTGCTCGTCGGTAGAGTAGTCGTATCCTGGTGCAGCGTCGTCGGTCTCGGCGTCTATCGAGAGAGAAGGAGGGGGAGAGAAACAATAAATTTCACGGCAATAATGCAAACAATATGTATGACATGCCTAAATGATATGCCGGGGTGTTCTACTGCCTAACTAAACGATTTAGTTAATTTAGGAATTTATTTGGATTTATTTAATTAAAGTTGGGCACTATTCATTTATCGAAATCGGTCTAATTGTTCAACGTTCTTATAGTTGCGGGCATCTGACGGAGATACCGAGGGCGTATCCGGGTTCGTATCGTCGTTCTGAGCAAGTTTCATGTACAAAGTATTTTCATCGGAGTTACGGTTTAAAAGATATGATTTTCTAAAGTTTTTATTAATTTCTGAAATTTAATTAATTATTTAATTCAACATTATCCGAAACAGTGATTGATGACGTCAGCATGACATCATGCTGACGTCAGCAGCCACCTGACAGGGTGGGTCCCACCTGTCATAGGCTGTTAGGTTAATTAGGTTTAATTAATTTAATTACTGATTAATTAACACTAATTAGTTAATTAGATTAACCTAATCAGGATTAATTAACTAATTAATTAACTAATTAATTATTTAATTAATCATTTTATTTATTTCTATTTTTATTTTCTATTTCTTTTAAATCGTTTTTAGGGGGGTGGGCCCCATCTGTCAGCGGCACAGGGGGGGCAGGGCCCACCGGGCAGTGGCCCATACGGCCACACGGGGCGGGCGTGGGCGCAGCCCGAGCGGGCGCGTCCAGGGTGCGCCCGGGCGCTGGCCACGGGCGCCGGCGAGGCGCGGCTGGACGGGTCGGTGGTGAGCGCGGGGCCACGGCGCGCGATGCGGACGAGCGCGCGGGCGAGGTGTGGGGGCGCGCGCGCGTGCGGGTGGCCGCGGCGAGCGGAGGCAGAGGCGAGAGGACGAGCGGCAGCGGCGGCTGGAGTGGGCAAAACATAATTCCATATTTATTTCAGATTTAATAAATGGTTACTAAATATTATCTTTATCCACTGTTTGAGGTTGTTCGAGTCACTTATCCAATTCCAATGATGTTGGTTTCAATTTTAGAATAGCCTCTGGAATATTTGTTATTTATCTGACATTTTAGCTCCTATGTTGGACAACTTTTATATTCCACTTTCATTTAAATTTGAATTTGACTTAGGAGTTGAAATGCAATATGATGCTAATGATGATTATGCACTGTCGATCATGCTAACATGTCATTATCAAAAGTGATTACTGTTGCTAATCACCGGGGGTGTTACAACTCTCCTCATCTATTAAGAATTCTCGTCCCGAGAATTAAGAGGAAGACTGAAAGAAAGAGGGGTATTCTTCGCGAAGACGATCCTCGCGTTCCCAAGTGGCTTCATCTTCAGAATGATTTGACCACTGAACCTTGAGGAACTTGATTGACTTTTGACGTGTTCGACGCTCAGCTTGATCAAGAATACGGATGGGATATTCTGGATATGACAGATCTTCCCATAATTCAAGCACTTCATGATCCACAGCTCGAATAGGATCCTTGAAGCAGCGGCGGAGTTGGGATACATGAAAGACGTCATGTACTTGAGAAAGGTTTGGCGGCAATTGCAACTGATATGCCACTTCTCCTCGACGGGCAAGAATACGGAACGGGCCAATGTAGCGAGGGGCTAACTTGCCTTTGATTCCGAACCGATGAGTGCCTTTCAACGGAGTGACGCGGAGGTAAGCTTGCTCGCCAGGTTGATAGACTATTTCCTGGTGCTTTCGGTCATAGTTGCTCTTCTGACGAGACTAAGCAGATTTCAAATGTTCACGAACAATGCGGACTTGTTCTTCAGCTTGCCGAATAATGTCCGGTCCGACGAGTGAGCGTTCCCCAGTTTCTGACCAATTCAGAGGGGTTCGACACTTACGACCGTATAGAACTTCAAACGGTGCCATCTTCAGACTAGCTTGATAGCTATTGTTGTAAGAGAATTCGGCATACGGGAGAGATTCCTCCCATTTCTTACCGAAGGAGATGATGCAAGCTCGAAGCATATCTTCGAGCACTTGATTAACTCGTTCCACTTGACCCTGTGACTGAGGGTGAAAAGCGGTGCTGAAAGACAGATGAGTTCCCATAGCTTCTTGGAAACTATTCCAGAATCTGGAGGTGAAGAGGCTGCCACGATCAGAACTGATCTCCAACGGAACACCATGGAGTGACACAATTCGGGAAACATACAAGTCTGCTAACTGGCTAGCAGTGATTGTCTCTTTAACAGGCAGAAAGTGAGCAACCTTGGAGAATCGGTCAATGACGACAAATATAGCATCATTACCCTTCTGGGATTTGGGAAAACCAGTAATGAAATCCATTTGGACCTTGTCCCATTTCCATTCAGGAATTGTAAGGGGTTGCAGAGTTCCTGCGGGCCTTTGATGTTCTGCTTTAATGCGACGGCAAATGTCACACTCAGAAACATAACGAGCAATGTCTCGCTTCATATTAGGCCACCAGAATCTTTGACAAATGTCACGGTACTTCTTTGTGCTACCAGGGGGAATGGACAAGGGAGTGTCATGAGCTTCCTTCATAACGTTTTCCCTCTCATTCTTGAACTTGGGTACGAAGAGACGGTGTTGGAAAAATAGGATCCCATCTGCATCAAGATGGAATTCCGACGGCTTTCCTTTCTCGAGGTATCGCTTAATCTTTTCAACTTCAGTGTCATACCTTTGCATAACCTTAATGCCGTGTTCTAAATCTGGTTCGACAACCAGGGTATTGAGATAACCCTGTGGAACAATATGGAGGTTCAACTTGCAAAGCTCTTCATGGAGAGGAGGTTGTGTTTCTTGAACCATAAGATTGTTACTATAGGACTTGCGACTCAAAGCATCGGCCATTACATTAGCCTTGCCGGGGGTGTATGAGATATTCATATCATAATCGGCAATTGTTTCGAGCCATCTTTGTTGACGAAGGTTCAGATCTGGTTGAGTATTTAAATACTTCAAGCTTTGGTGATCCGTGTATATCTCGCAACGGTTACCGAGAAGGTAATGTCGCCATAGCTTCAAGGCATAGATAACCGCAGAAAGTTCAAGATCATGCACGGGATAATTTTCTTCATGAGGACGCAATTGTCGGGAGGCATAAGCAATCACTTTGCGCTCTTGCATTAGGACACAGCCTAATCCTTGACGAGATGCATCACAGTATATCACGAAATCCTTTTGGGAATCCGGGGGTGCTAGTACTGGGGCAGATGTCAATTTATCTTTTAGTGTCTGAAAGCTTTCTTGACATTTTTCTGTCCACTCAAATTTAACACCTTTGTGAAGCAGATATGTCAATGGTTTTGCAATCTTGGAAAAGTTCTCAACGAATCGACGGCAATAACTAGCGAGTCCGAGAAAACTTCTGACTTGCTTAACATTCTTTGGGGGAGTCCAGTCAAGAATAGCCTGAACTCGTTTGGGGTTAACAGCAATCCCATCCTTGGAAATCACATGTCCAAGGTAAGTTACTTCAGGAAGCCAAAATTCGCATTTGGAATACTTGGCATACAACTGGTGTTCTCGGAGCCTTTCTAGAACAAGGCAGAGATGTTCAGCATGTTCCTCTTTATTCTTAGAATAGACCAGAATATCATCTAGATATACCACGACGAATTTGTCGAGGTAATCCATGAATATATAATTCATCAGACGGGAGAACGTAGCTGGGGCATTCGTTAGGCCAAATGACATGACGGTGTATTCATAGGAGCCATAATGAGTGACGAATGCAGTCTTGGGAATGTCCTCCTCACGGACACGGATTTGGTGATAACCCAACCTCAAGTCGAGTTTAGAGAACACCGATGATCCGGCAAGTTGATCATAAAGATCATTGATACGGGGCAGTGGGTATTTATTCTAGATTGTGGCTTGGTTAATGGGCCGGTAATCCTGAACCAATCGGTTAGTTCCATCCTTCTTCTTAACGAAGAGTGAAGGTGCTCCCCAAGCAGAGGAACTGGGGCGGATGAAACCACTCTTAAGTGACTTGTCGATTTCTTCCTTAAGCTCAAGAAGGTGATGCGGAAGCATCTTATAAGGTCGCTTGGCAATAGGAACGGTGCCAGGCTTCAAGTCAATGACAAACTCGACAGCTCTAGCCGGGGGTATTCCTGGAAGTTCTTCTGGAAAGACGTCTGGAAAATCTCGAACGACAGGTACGTTCTCGATCCCTTCCAGAGGTGAGGCGTTCAAAGCATTCAGAGCATATATCTGAGCTTCAGCGTCTCGAGTAATGCGGGCGGTATAGTTCACTATCTCATCGGTGGGGTGAAGAAGTTGGACGACTTTAGTGGCACAATTGATCGAAGCAATGTGAGCTTTCAACCAATCCATTCCGAGTATGAGGTCTATGGTGGAAGACTTCAGGATAATAGGGGAAGCTAGGAATTCAAATTCCTCGATTTCAACAGGGACATTATGTGCCATCATAGTGGTTTGACATTGGCCTCCAGGGGTACGGACAACTATTGGCAGGTTCATCTTTTCGAATGCAATGTCATGAGATAATGCAAATGCTTCAGACATGAATGAATGCGATGCTCCTGAATCAAATAATACAGAAGCAGGTACTGAGTCAACAAGAAGGGTACCCATCACAGTAGCAGGTTGATCCTGGACTTCTTCAATGTCAATGTTGTAAGCTTGACCACGACCACGTGAAGCAGACCAGTATTATAGTTGCGGGTCTGATTGTTGCCACGGCCATATCCACGGCCAGCACGAGGAAAATCTAACTGATTCTGAGTCTGGCGGCAGTCTTTAGCCTGGTGGCCTGGTTTGCGGCACTTGAAACACAAACCATCTTCAGGACGAAGAGGGGCATTGTTCTGAATAGCTTGAGCCTTTGACGGCCTCGGTGGTGGAGGAGGCAGACGTGGTGCAGCATTGTTCTTTGGCGCAGAGGTATTGGGACGGAACGCGTTGCTGGGAATCCAAACTCTACGCTTCGGTGCTGAGCCCGAAGATGAGCCAGCATCACGATAGCGCTTCTGCGAGTCCTTGTGTTCCATCTGAGCGGTCTCAACGAGAATAGCCTTGTTCACTAGAGTTGAGAAGTCATTGATGTCTTGAGCAGCTAGTGCAAGCTTGAGGTCAGGGTGTAGTCCATTACGGAACTTCTCCTGTCTGCGAGCATCTGTGGCGATGTCTTCTTCAGCATAGCGGGAGAGATCAAGAAATTCCCGCTGATAAGCTTCGACGGTTTTATTGCCCTGGGTGAGGTTACGGAACTGGGTCTTCATGCGTTCCATAATTGCTTGAGGGATGTAACGTGTACGGAAAGCAGCCTGGAACTCATACCAGGTGATGACTGTTCCAACAGGCAGAGTACGCTTGTGTGTGTCCCACCATTGAGCAGCGGGGCCCTTTAAGAAAAAGGCCGCGAAGGTGACAAAGTTGGCGGGGGCGACATTAGAAGACTCCATCTCGTGAGTGATGTCGCGGAGCCAGTCATCAGCATCCAGTGGCTTGTCAGAGTTGCGAAACTGCGTTGGGTTGAGTCGCGTAAACTCTGTCAAAGTTATTGAAGCTGGGTTCTGGTTCTGGTTGTTCTGATGCGGAAACTGAGCCATGATTCCAACCATGAACTGGCGGTTAAGCTCGAACTGTTGCATCATAGCTGCCATATAGTCTGGCGGTGGTGGACGTTCAGGGGCACGACCACGACCACGACCACCTGGTCTAACCATCCTGCTACGTATCAACAGGGGGTAGTTTAGTAAAAGCAATTGCGAGTGTTTAGCGACAAGTATGATGTAACACGACAATACCTTAAGCAGTGTAATAGATACATAACAGTAGTCGATTAAGACATACAGATCCATACACAAAGTCGGGTACATGCGGACAGCATAACATCGCAAATTAAAAGCTAGACATACTAGGCGGCGCGGAGGCACGCGGTAAGGATGTACACAACGAGACATAGCAAAGGCTACATCAACGTCGGAGAAAACCACTGTAACGGGGTAACTGCGAGTGCGGACGACGAATATTCGTCGCGGAAGGATCCTGTGCTCCATGTGCACTCTGATGCAGAACCCGGTCTCGAACTGTAAGAAGAGGTCCACGTGCAGGTGTGTGACCTCCAACAGCAGGCCAGTCAATAACAGCATACATCTGAGTCCTGCGCGGGTAAAGGATGTGCTCGGGATGTATCCCTGCACGAACAGCGGGCATCAACTGCGTCATAGCATCGTGGAGACGTGCTCGAGTGGCAACCAACTCGACGGCGAGAGCCCGAACAGTGCGATCCAGAGCCTGAGTGCACTGAATCAGAACGCGGTGGTCATATCGGCGAGGCTCGTACGGGGCACAGATAGCTGTGTAGTATCCGGTAGCATCTCCAGCAGGGGCATACGGAATGTATCGGAACTCAGAGTCATCCAAGATATCACTGAACTGTCCTCGAAGACGTGCGACAGCAGAGTAGGCGGCATCATGTACTGCCATCTCAATCGTCACGCCTAATCCGTGAAAAAGGTGTAACTCGGTGTCTGAGTTGTTCTGCCGATCATAAATCCGAACTTCAGCATAGTACTGTTCCTGATTAAACTCGCGGTAATCCTCGTAAACCATGTAGTCAGGGTACCAGCGGTAGCCAAGTCTGGTCATGAGAGCGATCAGGACAGCTGGAAACCCAGGGGTATTACGAGCCCAAGTGCGAAGCACAAGCTGTGTCGTAGGACGCGGTGGAAACAAACGGTCCACCTGAAACAGAGGAAATTCAGATTTGTCAAATGACAATGAGAAGTTTAACACAACTCGGAGAGAAAGGTTAAACAAAACAATGGAAAGGAAAATGATTATCAGACTAATCAGATCAATGACAGGGAAATCGCACAGATATCCAGCTCTCCGGGTAGACGGGATTTACGAGATCCTAAGTGTCGGCGTTAGTAAATTTTTTTTAACCCGAATAGAAGAGATATTAGAGTCCCAGAGTATAGACGAGGAATAAAAGATCCTAATACCACCCAGTTGGCGACGTGGGCCCGTAAGCCACACTGCCAAGTTAGTAAATTAGTTTTTTGGTTTCTAGACTCAACTTCGGCCAAGGAATTTGGAGGGGGGCTTCCTACAGGCAGTCGGCTCTGATACCAACTTGTGACGCCCCCGGTTCAATCGTACACTAGTCATACACGCAAACGTGTACGATCAAGCCCAGGGACTCACGGGAAGATATCACAACACAACTCTAGACACAAATAAACGGAGGTCCACAATATTACAGACCAGGGATCCGAAGATCCGAATACATAAGTCAGTCATACAAATAATATCTGAGTACAGACATAGTTAGACAAGTTCTGCCTTAAGAAGGCTAGCACAAACAGCGACGCTAGATCGAAAGGCGTTGGCCTCCTGCCTGGGAGCCTCCGATCCTACTCCTGGTCAGCTGGCTCGATCCAGTAGTACGTGCCCTCTGGACCCGCCTGGTAGTAGGCTCCGGTGGTGGCGTCTGGCTCCTGGACTCCATCGTCTGGTGTATCATCAAGGTGGGGGTATATGGGGGAAAAGAGAAAATAAAGCAACCGTGAGTACTCATCCGAAGTACTCAGCAAGCAAGGATCTATACTACATATGCAACATTATCAATGGAGAAAAGGCTGTATATGTGGACTGGGCTGCAGAAATGCCAGAATAGAGAGAAAGGCCTAGTCCTATCGAAGACTAGCATCTTCAAACATCTTCTCAAAGCCATCATCTTGCAGCAGTAGATGAGAGTAGAATAGCATTTTATTTAGCAAACATGTTGAAGTACAGCTCAAAGATCCTTCCTCGACTCCCAGCGAGAAAGTAATCCCGAAGCTTCAATTAAGTAACAAGTATCCAGTTTAAGTAGTAGATCGGGATACCCAAACTGAGCGTCCTTTACCGTAGGACCGGCTATCGATAGAAGATTCATCCCTGCAGGGGTGCACTACTGTTACCCAACACGCTCGATCAACTCTGGCCGGACATACTTGCTGGGTAATGCCCGTCCTCGGAAGATCAACACGAAGCAGCGCTCTACCTAGGCTCAGCAGAGAGGTCAGCACGCCGGACTAACCTATGCACCCAGGGGTCTCGGGCCATCGCCCTGGGCACCCTGCGCGTTGCGTGGCTGGCCGGGGTGCAGGCGCGACACTGAACTCGCCAGTGAAGTATCCAGCCCAATCCCGACGATCAGCCCGCACGGTGAATCGTGACGTCTGATAAGCTTTCGGCGAAACATACATCACAGAGGGCCCCATAACCATTATCCCGCGTGGTGGTAGTGCGTATAGGGCACGTCGACCCACTCAGATCACACACCCAAATCCAATAGGCTCAATTAGTATCAAGCGGAGACAATCAGAGTCTCTGATGCTCCGCCACAATGTCACACTCGAGTGCCCTTCCGGCACACCCGAAATCATAGATCCCCAGCGGGTACCCACCAGGGTGGACCCGCCTGTGAAAAAGGTCAAGTAACCGTGTGGTCATATTCATCAGGGTGAACGTATGAGGTATCACCCTCGAGGTTCACACTGAGGGGTTGCACGACAGAGTCATATCGGACATGGAGAAGGAGGAATCACCCTCGATGACCTCGACCGTACAGCTATGCTGCAGAGTATTCATCAGGAGTGCGTTACGAGGTATCACCCTCGGCACTCGATAGTTACTACGCAGAGTCGTACAACTAAGGGGGGTGTGAAGTGAGGCGTCTGTCTCTGATCGACGATCACGTTGATCGAGTCGTCGATGAACAAGCAGGGGCGACGAAGTAAGGTGGTGGGGTCACAGATGGTTCATACCAACCTATACTAAACAGTTTATCATAGGCAGGTAAAGTAGCAATGAACAGGTTACACAGCAGGCATGCATCAGAATAGGAGCATACATTACAGTAGCGAAATCTAATGCAAGCAGGAGATAGAATGGGCGATATCTGGAATGCTCAAGTGGGGGGGGGGCTTGCTGGTTGCTCTGGCAAGAGAGGGAGGTCGTCAACGGGCTGCTCGTCGGTAGAGTAGTCGTACCTGGTGCAGCGTCGTCGGTCTCGGCGTCTATCGAGAGGAAGGAGGGGGAGAGAAACAATAAATTCAC
The DNA here is from genome assembly GCA_011799875.1 of Thinopyrum elongatum. Classification (NCBI taxonomy): domain Eukaryota; kingdom Viridiplantae; phylum Streptophyta; class Magnoliopsida; order Poales; family Poaceae; genus Thinopyrum; species Thinopyrum elongatum. The sequence goes on from CM022302.1 coordinate 171,039,801, forward strand.
GGCAATAATGCAAACAACATGTATGACATGCCTAAATGATATGCCGGGTGTTTCTACTGCCTAACTAAATGATTTAGTTAATTTAGGAATTTATTCGGATTTATTTAATTAAAGTTGGGCACTATTCATTTACTGAAATCGGTCTAAAAGTTCAATGTTCTTATAGTTGCGGACGTCTGACGGAATACAGAGGGGTATCCGGGTTCGTATCGTCGTTCTGAGCAAGTTTCATGTATAAAATATTTTGATCGGAGTTACGGTTTAAAAGATATGATTTTCTAAAGTTTTATTAATTTCTGAAATTTAATTATTATAATTCAACATTATCCGAAACAGTGATTGATGACGTCCGCATGACATCATGCGACATCAGCAGCCACCTGACAGGGTGGGTCCCACCTGTCATAGGCTGTTAGGTTAATTAGGTTTAATTAACTAATTAACAATTAACTAAACAATTAATTAATTAAATTAGTCTGATTAGGGTTAATTAACCTAACTAATTAACTAATTAATTATTTATTATTTTAATCATTTAATTATTATTTTATTTCTATTTTCTTAAATCGTTTCTGGGCCGTGGGCCCATTCGTCAGCGTCACAGGGGCTGGGCCCCACTGGGCAGTGGCCCGGGGGGGTCTAACGGGTCGGGGCGAAGGGCGCTGGACAACGAGGATCCACGGGAGATAAACAGAAAGGCGAGGAGCACGGCGGAAAGGGAGAGAGGCAGACAGGGCAAGAAGGAGAGGAAAAGGACGGGAGGGGAAGGGGAGACCGGAGGAGCGAAAAAAGGGGAAGGGGGGAGGTGTCTAAGGAGCGAGGAGGCCCGAGAGGGTTGGACGAGAAGAGGCCCGAGGTAGGAGGAGAGGAGAGAAGAGGCGGAGAGAGCCAGAGAGGGCAAGGGGGAGGAAGAGGGCGTGAGGAAGAGAGAGGAGAGGATGCAAGGGGAGGGGCGGGGGGGGAGGGCTCTGTGCGAGAGCAGGAGAGCGCGGGCGGAGCGGAGGACGGGGGCGCGGTCCAGCGCGCGGCGAGGGCGGGGCAGTGATGTGTTTTTTGGTTTTTTTTTTTTTTTTTTCTTATTTTTTTCCTCTTCCTTCCTGGTGTGTTTTCTTTTTCTCTTGGGGGGGATTTTTTCTTTCCCTTTTCCGGGACTTGGGGTTTTTTTTTTTTTTTTTTTTCTTTCTTTGGGGGGGGGGGTGTGGTGGGGGGGGGGGGGGGGGGGGTTATTTTGTCTCGGGGGGGCGTGGGTGGTCGGGGGTTTTCTCGTTTTTTGGGGGGGCGGGAGGCCTGGGGGCCTCACGTGAGTGATCGTAGGGACGGTGGGGCAGGAGGGGGGGGGGGGGGTCGGGGCGACGGTCGACGGGACGACGGGCGACGGAGACAAGGTGCAGGGGCCGGCCGGGCAGGCGCGGGCTGCCGGGCGCGGCGAGGTTGCTCGCGGCGTGCGGCGACGGGATCGGGGGGTGGGTTGCTCTGCCGATCAGATCCAGTTCGAGGGAGGGGGACGACCGAGCTTGCTAGGAGGCGCGGGAGGGGTGGAAGAGTGAGAGTAGTCGGGGCGGCGCAGGTGTGGAGGACTCGGAGTTGGACGATGAGAGTCGGCGGGGAGCGGGGGGGGAGGGTGATGTTTCGGCGAGCGGGTAGAAGCCGAATCCAGTTTCTGGATCGTGGGGGGGGGGAGAGAACGAGATGAGTGAGGGGGGGAGTTGGGGTGTCGGTGAGGCTAGGGTTTGGCCCGGGGGGGCCTTATAGCCAGGGGGGCGCAGTGGGCCGGCCGGCTGGGCTCGGCCCAGTTGGGGCGGGGGCGGGGGGGGGGTGTTGCTCTTTTTCTTTTCTGTTTCTTTTTCTTTTCTTATTCTCTTTCCACTGTTAAATGTTAGGCCCCAAAGGTTTTTGTAAAAAGCCATGTGACCTATTTCATAAATACCAGTGCATTATTCCCTAACACCTAAAATTAGTTTGGGCAAAACATAATTCCATATTTATTTCAGATTTGATAAATGGTTATTAAATATTATCTTTATCCACTGTTTGAGGTTGTTCGAGTCACTTATCCAATTCCAATGATGTTGGTTTCAATTTTAGAATAGCCTCTGGAATATTTGTTATATATCTGACATTTTAGCTCCTATGTTGGACAACTTTTATATTCCACTTTCATTTAAACTTGAATTTGACTTAGGAGTTGAAATGCAATGTGATGCTAATGATGATTATGCACTGTTGATCATACTAACATGTCATTATCAAAAGTGATTACTGTTGCTAATCACCGGGGGTGTTACACATGATTAAGTAATCTTGCACACTAAATTTATATGCTTGGCACTGGGTAAGTGATGAGATTTGTGAGATCATGAGATGATCTTTGTGGGAACCAACGTGTTGGTTTCGTTTGTGATCCAGGTATGATCACCATTTTGGTTATGAGGTAACCCGTCTGGTAAGAGAGTCTATGGGACTCAGTGCACATGTTTGATTCACTACATAAGTAGTATGTTATTGCATTGGATTTAACTTGCTTAATTGTCATGATATTGTTTGCCATTATGCTTATGCTTGTTGTGAGCTTGCAAGTACATTCAATGTACTAACCTGGCATGTCATGCCAGCTTTCAGGAAAGTCTTACCGGATCGGAGTGCTTCCCGTGTCTAGATCGTGTCCACATCGGTGTCCCTGTGCTATGGAGTTCCACTTCGTCGTCGTTCCGCTGCCATGTAGTTGTCGTGATCGAGGCCCCTTCATGTTCATTAAATAATGTACATATTGTTTAGCCGCACCGTGTGTGCCGCTTGGCCTCGCTACTTGATGTAATATCGAACCTATGTTTCCGCTAGCATCAATAAAGCGGTTGTTTTCTGTACCAAGTTGTTGTGTTTTGCCAGAAGACTTGATCTCTGGGCTGGCAATGCAAGGTAAACCAGTTGCTCTGAGCCGGGGTGCCACACTTGGACATAGCATATGGTGGGTAAACAACTTACTATTGGGTAATTGGTAGAAAAGTGAATAATTATGACGATATCCAAGGCAATGATCATGTATATAGGCATGATGTTTGAGGCAAGTAGACCGACTCCTGCCTGCATCTACTACTATTACTCCACACATCGACCGCTATCCAGCATGCATCTAGAGTATTAAGTTCATAAAGAATGGAGTAATGCCTTAAGCAAGATGACATGATGTAGACAAAGTAAATCCAATCAATATGAATAAACTCCATCATTTTACCCTTAATGGCAATGATACAAATACGCGTCATGTCCCCTTGTTTCACTGGGATTGAGCACCGCAAGATCGAACCCATCACAAAGCACCTCTCTCATTGCAAGATAAATCAATCTAGTTGGACAAACCAAACAAATAGATCAGAGAGAAATATAAATCTATAACAATCATGCATAAAAGAGTTCAAAGAAGGCTCAATAATATTCATAGATAATCTGATCATAAACCCATAATTCGTCAGATCCCAACAAACACATTGCAAAAAAGGATTACATCGAATAGATCTCCTAGAACATCAAGGAGAACATTGTATTGAAGATCAAAGAGAGAGAAGAAGCCATCTAGCTACTAGCTATGGACCCGTAGGTCTGTGGTAAACTACTCACACATCATCAGAGGGGCAGCAAGGTTGATGTTGAAGCCCTCCATGATCAATTTCCCCTCCGGCAGGGTGCCAAAATGGCCTCCAGATGGGATCTCACGAGAACAAGAACTTGCGGCGACGGAAAAAGTGTTTTGGGTGGCTCCCTGTTGGTTTCCCTATTTTAGAGAATTTATAGACGGAATTAGGCCAAACAGAGGAACGAGGGGCTCACGAGGCATCAGGGCGTGCCTACCCCCTTGATACGTCTCCAATGTATCTATAATTTTTTATTGTTCCATGCTATTATAGTATCAATCTTGGATGTTTTATATGCAATTACAAGCAATTATATATCATTTTTTGGGACTAACCTATTAACTTAGTCCCAAGTGCGAGTTGTTGCTTTTTGCCTGTTTTTGTTTTTTCAGAATATCAGTACCAAACGAAGTCCAAATGCCACGAAACTTTTTGGAGATTTTTTTCTGGACATAAGAGACCCTGGGAGATTCAGGGGAGAGCCAGAAGATGAAGCAGTGGCCCATGAGGCACCAGGGCACGCCCAGGGGGTGGGCGCGCCCTGGTGGCTCATGGGGCCCACGAGGCTCCGTTTGACCTAATTTCGCCTCTATAAATTCTCTAAAATCGGGAAACCAACAGAGAGCTGCCCAAAACACTTTTTCGCCGCTGCAAGTTTCTGTTCTCGCGAGATCCCATCTCGAGGCCTTTTCTGGCACTCTGCTGGAGGGGGATCAATCACAGAGGGGCTCTACATTAACCTTGCTGCCCTTCCGATGATGTGTGAGTAGTTTACCACAGACCTACAGGTCCATAATTAGTAGCTAGATGGCTATCTCTCTCTTTGATCTTCAATATAATGTTCTCCTCGATGTTCTTGGAGTTCTATTCGATGTAATCACTTTTTATGGTGTGTTTGTTGGGATCCGATGAATTGTGAGTTTATGATCAGATTATCTATGAATATTATTTGAGTATTCTCTGAACTCTTTTATGAATGATTATTATAGCTTTGTATTTCTCTCTTATATATTGATTTGGTTTGGCCAACTAGATTGATTTTTCTTGCAATGGGAGAGGTGCTTTGTGATGGGTTCGATCTTGTGGTGCTCAATCCCAGTGACAGAAGGGGACATGACATGTATTTGTATCATTGCCATTAAGGATAAAAAGATGGGGTTTATTCATGCGTGAGTTTACTTTGATTAAATCATGTCATCTTGCTTAAGGCGTTACTCCATTCTTTATGAATTTAATACTCTAGATGCATGCTGGATAGCGGTCGATGTGTGGAGTAATAGCAGTAGATGCAGAATCGTTTCGGTCTACTTGTCTCGGACCTGATGCCTATATACATGATCATTGCTTTGGATATCGTCATGATTATTTGCATTTCTGTCAATTGCCCAACAGTAATTTGTTTACCCACCGTATGCTATTTTCAAGAGAGAAGCTTCTAGTGAAAACTATGGCCATGGGGTCTACTTTTATCATATATTAAAATCCAAAAATACCTTGCTGCAATTTTTCTTTCTTTATTTTATTTTTCCTTTTATCTATCTATCTATCACTACAAAATTTAATGTTGCAAGTAATCGTCAAGGGATTGACAACCACTCGTTCACGTTGGGTGCAAGTATTTGTTATTTTGTGTGCAGGTACTGCTAACAAGGTGTTGTGTGATTCTCCTACTGGATTGATAACCTTGGTTCTTAACTGAGGGAAATACTTATCTCTACTGTACTACATCATCCCCTCTTCCGGGAAATCCCAACGCAGCTCACAAGTAGCAGGAAGAATTTCTGGCGCCATTGCCAGGGAGACATCATCAACATCTATCAAGTACCTATGCATAAACTTTCATCTCCTTGCATTTACATTATTTTCTATTTTCCTCTTGTTTTCATCTCCCCCACTTCTAAAAAGTTTTTACAAAAATACAAAAATATTTTCCGTTTGCTTTTTGCTTGTTTGCCTTTTTGTTAGCTTGTTATCTTGTTTGCCTAGTCACGATGTCTCAAGAAAATACAAATTATGTGATTTTTCCAGTACTAGTAATAATGATTTTATTAGTACCCCGATTGCTCCTCTCACCGCTAGTGCGAAGACTTTTGATATTAATGATGCTTTGTTAAATCTTGTTATGAAAGAACAATTTTCTGGTAGTCCTAATGAAGGTGTTGCGTCCCATCTTAACACTTTCGTAGAATTGTGTGATATGTAAAAGAAAAAAGATGCGGATAAAATATTGTCAAATTAAAATTATTCTCGCTCTCATTACAGGATCGCGCAAAAAATTGTTTTTCATCTTTGCCATGAAGTAGTATTGATTCATGGGATAGGTGTAAAGATGCCTTTATTACCAAGTATTTTCCTCCCGCAAAAATTATTTCTCTTAGAAATCAAATTATGAATTTCAAGCAACTTGAGCATGAACATGTTGCCCAATCTTGCGAGAGGATGAAATTAATGATAAGAAATTTCCCTACTCATGGCTTAAATTTATGGATGATAATACAAAAAATTTATGCGGGATTGAACTTTGTTTCTAGAAATGTTTTAGATTCTACCGCGGGTGGTACTTTTATGGAAATTACATTGGGAGAAGCTACCAAATTACTTCACAATATTATGGAAATTATTCACAATGTCATACTGAAAGAGCTCCTACTAGTAAAAAAGTGAATTCGGTTGAAGAAATTAGTACTTTGAGTGATAATGTTGATGCGCTTATGAAGTTGGTTGCTAGTAAAAATGCTCCTATTGATCTTAATGATGTGCCATTGTCCACTTTTATTGAGCAAAATAATGATCACATAGATGTGAATTTTGTCTCACGAAACAATTTTAATAGTAATGCGTATAGAGGTAATTTTAATCCTAGGCCGTTTCCTTGAAATTCCTCTAATAATTATGGAAATTCCTATGGTAATTCTTATAATATTAATAGGATGCCCTCTGATCTTGAAATTAATATTAAAGAATTTATTAATGCTCAAAAAGTTTCCAACGCTACGATAGGAGAAAAATTGAGTAAACTTGATGATATGTCTAGGAGCATGGATAAAATTGTTCATGATGTGGAAAATATTAAGTCCAAAATTTTGCCACCCAAGATTGATATTAATGAATCAATTAAAGCTTTATATGTCTCCATGGACTAAAGCAAAGAAAGAACAACTAGGTTGAGGGCTAAGTGAGAATTCTTAGAAAAAGCAATGTCGCCCGATTTTTATCGTAGTAATGATGAAGATATTAAAATGATTGGTGTTTCTTCTATTGAATCTTTGTTTAGTAATGTTAAACTTGATGAAAAGGGGACTGAAGAAGAGTCAACTTTAGCTAGAAGGCGTCCCCATAGTTCGGAGGGTGAAAATCTTGATGAAAAAATTGATAAAAGTGGGTTTGGAGAGGTAAAAACTTTAAATAGTGAATGTACCCACTATCTTGGATCACAAAGATTTTAATTATGATAGTTGTTCTTTAATTGAGTGTATTTATTTGTTGCAATCCTTGCTAAATTCACCCAATGCTTATGAACAAAATAAGGCTTTTACTAAACATATTGTAGAAGCGATGACGAAAGCTTTAGAAGACAAGCTAGAATTGGAGGTTCCCATACCTAGGAAATTATATGATGAGTGGGAACCCACCATTAAAGTTGAAATAAAAAATTATGAGTGTGATGCTTTGTGTGATTTTGGTGCTAGCATTTCCACAATACCAAAATCTCTATGTGATGTGCTAGGTTTTACTAATATGGATTAATGTTCTCTTAATTTGCACTTAGCGGATTCTACTATCAAGAAACCTTTGGGTAGAATAAATGATGTTCTTATTGTTGCCAATAGAAATTATGTACCCGTTGATTTTGTTGTACTTGAAATTGAATGCAATCCATCTTGTCCCATAATACTTGGTAGACCGTTCTTACAAACCATAGGTGTTGTTATTGACATGAAAGAAGGGAATATAAAATTTCAATTTCCGTTAAAGAAGGGTATGGAGCACTTCCCAAGAAAAATAATTAATCCACCATATGAGTCCATTATGAGGGCCACCTATGGAATAAATTCGAAAGATGACAACACTTGAAAGTATGGATTATGCCTAGCTAGGGGCGTAAAATGATAGCTAGTTGGGAGGCAACCCAATAGTTATCTTAATTTTCTTGTTATTTTTCTATTTTATTTTGTGCACACAATTATGCTAATGTTATGGTTGTGTTTTTGTGTTTAAATTAGTGTTTGTGCCAAGTAAAGGCTTTGGGATGATTTGGATGATAGTTGCTTTGATTCTGTGAGAAAACAGAAACTTTTGCGTCCAGTAGAAGAATTATCAAAATTTAATGGAACGTGGAAATATTCTGAATTTTTTACACATGATTTATATGCAAATTTCTCATATATTCCTAATTTTTCAGAATTGTTCGAGTTACAGAAGTATAGTCATAATTCATATTACTATAGATTGTTCTATTTTTGACAGATTCTATTTTCGTTGCATTGTTTGCTTGTTTTGATGAAACTATGGATTGTATCGGGGGGGGGGGGTTATAAGGCATGGTGAAGTTATAATATAGTAGGTATAATGCAATAATAAAATATTAATGGGTTTACAACAGTACTTAAAGTAGTGATTTTTATTTTATGAAGGTTTTTCTGAGTTTTGTGTGCTGAAGTTTTCAAATTTTAAGTGAGATCACGATGCATGAAGGAATCAGGAGTGGCAAGAGCCTAAGCTTGGGGATGACCGAGGCACCCCAAGGTAATATTCAAGGACTCCCAAGCAACTAAGCTTGGGGATGCCTAAGGTGGGGTTTATTCATGCGTGAGTTTACTTTTTCTACATCATGTCATCTTGCTTAAGGCGTTACTCCGTTCCTTATGAACTTAAGACTCTAGATGCATGCTGGATAGCAGTCGATGTGTGGAGTAATAGTAGTAGATGCAGAATCATTTCGGTCTACTTGTCACGGACATGATGCCTATATACATGATCATTACCTTGGCTATCGTCATGATTATTTGCTTTTCTATCAATTGCCCAACAGTAATTGTTTACCCACCATATACTATTTTCAAGAGAGAAGCCTCTAGTGAAAACTATGCCCCTCGGGTCTACTTTTATCATATATTAAAATCCAAAAATACCTTATTGCAATTTTTATTTATTTATTTTATTTTGTATTTTATCTATCTATGTTTCACTAAAAAAAATTAATCTTGCAAGTAATCGGCAAGGGATTGACAACCCCTTGTTCGCGTTGGGTGCAAGTATTTGTTATTTTGTGTGCAGGTACTGCTAATGTGGTGTTGTGTGATTCTCCTACTAGATTGATAACCTTGGTTCTTAACTGAGGGACATACTTATCTCTATTGTACTGCATCATCTCCTCCTCTTCGGGGAAATCCCAACACAACTCACAAGTAGCACCCCCCTGGGCACGCCCTGGCGGCTCGTGGCCACCTCCTTTGCCTTCTGGTCTCCTCCCGAAGCTTCTAGTGTCTCTTATGTCCAGAAAAAATCATCAAAAAGTTTCGTGGCATTTAGACTTCGTTTGGTACTAATTTCTGGAAAAGCAAAAGCAGGCAAAAACCAGCAACTGACACTTGGCACTAAGTTAATAGGTTAGTCCCAAAAAATGATATATAATTGCATATAAAACATCCAAAATTGATACTATAATAGTATGGAACAATAAAAAATTGTAGATACGTTGGAGACATATCAGGTATCTCCCATCTATATGGCTGAAAGGCCATTCTCTAGTAAATAGGAGCAGGAGAGGTGTGTGCTACTTCTTGAGCTTGCGTTGGTTTTTCCCTTGAAGAGGAAAGGGTGATGCAGTAAAGTAGATATAAATATTCCCCTCTGTTGAGAACCCAACGCGATAAAGGGGTTGTCAATCCCTTCACGGTTACTTGCAAGGATGAGATCTGATAGTGATAGATATAAAAGATAAATAAAAGTGCGAAATAAAAGTAAAGTAAATAAATTGCAGCAAGGTATTTTTGTGTTTTTGATTTTATAGATATGTAAATAATATGATAAAAGATAGACCCAGGGGCCATAGTTTTCACTAGAGGCTTCTCTCTTGAAAGAAAGCATACGGTGGGTAAACAAATTACTATTGAGCAATTGATAGAAAAGCGAATAATTATGACGATATCCAAGGCAATGATCATGTATATAGGCATCACGCCCGTGACAAGTAGACCGACTCCTGCCTGCATCTACTACTATTACTCCACACATCGACCGCTATCCAGCATGCATCTAGTGAATTAAGTTAACAAGAATGGAGTAACGCCTTAAGCAAGATGACATGATGTAGAGGGATAGATCCAATCAATATGAACAAACCCCATCTTTTTATCCTTAATGGCAACAATACAAATACGTGTCATGTCCCTTTCTGTCACTAGGAATAAGCACCACAAGATTGAACCCACTACCAAGCACTTCTCCCATTGCAAGAAAAATCAATCTAGTTGGCCAAACCAAGTCAATAGATCGAAGAGAAATACAAAGCTATATTAATCATGCATAAAAGAGTACAGCGAAGACTCAAATAATATTCATAGATAATTGTAATGCCCGGATAATTAAGCTACAATAATCCCATGTTGATGATGCCACATCACCATTGTTACTGTTGCTAATCTCGCTTAGATTCAAAATTGGTTCAGATTCAAATTTAAAATAAAGTCAAAATTTAAAGTTCTTAAAATATCAAAACTAAAATGTGCAAACTGTGAGAAATAATTCAAAGGTAATATTGGTGAAGAAACCACACTTTTATAAAACATTTAAATGCACTTAAATAAATAAAACTGTAGCTAAAACAATTAAATAAATGCCTTTTATAATTTCTAAAATATCAAACAATTTTAATTATGTGTGAAACTTTTTGTGGCTGTGGGTTGTTTTGTAACTTAGTTTATGGAGCCAGTTGTATATTTTAGTAAAACTATTTTGCTTCCTAAAATATTAGAGACAAAATGTAATAAAAAGAAAAACCAAAACAAAACAAGAAAATAAAACTAAACGAAACAACCCCCCTTCCCCTGGGCCGCTTGGCCCACCTAGCCACCAGGCCGGTCCACTTCCCCCGCTACCCCTCCCTCCTGTTCACCGGGGGCTCGTGGCCTCTGCCGATGCCCACCACGGTGACGGGCATCGCCGTGGCGGCCATCCGCCCGCCCCCGGCACCTACTTGGCCGACACCCCTCCCCCGGCGCCAAACCCTAGCCCCAGTTCCCCACTCCCTCTCCTCGCGTTGCACTCTTCCTCTGTACGCACACCCGCGCCATTGTCGCCATGGTTTCACTCGCCGCCGCGGCCAACGTCGTTCCCGACGACTAGCTCCATGTCTAGGAGAACCGTCGTGCACCTCTTGTTCGGCTACGCCTCGAACTCGAGTTGGGAGCCCCTACAGCGCCCGAATCGACCCCGTCTTCAACCTCTAGTCGCCGCCGTTCGACGTTGATCCATCGTTTCTCTGCGCTACTAAGCTCACGCCGGCCTCCTTGTGCCACGAGGGAGCCGCCCGTCGAAAACCCCCTCTGTTCCCCTCGCCCCGAACACCGTAGGTCGCCGTCCCACCTCCCCTGCCCAGAGCTATGCTGTCACGCCCGCGCACGGGCTCACCCCGGCTCTGACTGCGCTCGCTGCGCGTCCCGCGCGTCTCTAGCCTTCTCCCTGATGTCGCTTGAACTATGTCGGTATTTCCCCAAAGAAGGGATGATGCAGCACAGCTATGGTAGGTATTTCCCACAGTTATTAAACCAAGGTATCAATCCAGTAGGAGAACCAAGCAACACTATGTAAACGGTACCTGCACACAAAGAACAAATACTTGCAACCCGACGCTTATGAGGGGTTGTCAATCCCTCTACGGGTAACGGCGCCAGAAATTGTCAAGTTGACGGGATAAAAATTGTGTAGATTGGATAAATAGATCTCGATAAAATGTTGTAACACCCCGAGAATCATGCTACAGTAATCTCCCCATAATGGTGGCCATGTCATCGTGATTACTATGCAGCTTGCCACTTGTCCAAAAATCAAAGCCATTTTCAAATTTAAAATAAGTCAAATAAATTATTTCTTCGAGCAGTAAAACTAAAATGTCCACAATATTATATAAATTTCCCTGATCATTTTCATGTTGAATCCAACATTAATTGAGACTCCAAAAATTCCTCTAGCTATTTTTGAATGACCCAACAACACCCTTCCATCACTTTTAAATTCAAACAGAAAATCAAATGAATTCAAATGAGGTTCAAACTTTTGTGGCAGAGGCCTAATTTATTTTGCTTTTTTGGAGCAAGTTTTATATTTTATAAATCTGTTTCTGTTTTAAAAAGAAATGAAAGCAAAAAAAAATAATAAAAAGAATTTAAAAAATAAAAAGGGGGAAGCCCTTGCCCCCTGGGCCTTTCGCCCACCGGCCAAGCCGGCCCACTTCCCCCCGGTGGCCTCCTCCTGTTCCCCGAGCCGCATCACTACAGGGGCACGCTCCCGCCCGACCTCCTCGCCAGCGATGCCCCGAAGGGGATAAGGCCGACCCCCTGCCTCCTCAGTCTCCTCCCCCTGCTTCACTTACCGCTCCCTCGCCCCTCTCTCTCACTCTCGCTTTCCCCCTCGCTCTCCAAATCCACCGCGCCACCGCACCGCCACCATGACCACCGACGCCGACGCGCTCTCTGCCGACCCCGTCACCTAGGGCCGCGCCAGGCCCTTCGCCGCCCTCCGCCTTGTCGCCTTCGACCACGAGCCGCGCCGAGGAGCACCACTGCGCCGCCCCCGCCCCTACTTCCTCCTCGGACGCCGCCTCCCTCGTCGTCGTCTCCGGCCACCCCGAGCCCCCTCGAGCCTACTGCCACCGCCCTACGGCTCTCGGTGAGCCACTCCCTCTTCCCTCTCTCCCTCTAGTCATCCCTAGCACCGGTCCCCGTCGAGCTTCCACTCCGGCCGTCGCCTCACCTCGACTGTCACGTCCGAACGACGCTGCCCGCGTGCCTCCCCATGCCCAGCAGCCTCAATGCCGCGCTCGCTCCATGGCCGTTGCTGTCGCTGCCACCCGTGTTCGCCGCCCCGTTGCCCCCGTTGCACTCCCTTGCCCACGCTCCGCCGCGCCCCTGGCCTCGCCTCCGCCTGACGCTGCTCTGCTGTGTTGCGCTGTAGTCGCCGCCCGTGCTTCGCCTTGGCCGCCCACTGCCTCGCTTGGCCGCACCCGGCAGCGACCAGAGCCGTTCGCGCGCGCGGCCCGCTGCTGCGGCCGCTCGGCCATCGCCGTAGCCATCGCTCCGGCCGCCACCCCTGCAACCACCGCTAGAATAGGTTGGAGCGGTGTGCAGGGCTCGTTCGTTTGGTGCTCGCGGCCGACCATTTGGTAGCCGGAGCTGTCGGTTCCGTGTGAGCCACCGGGCTGTGTGGTCGCCGGCGAGCACCACCTCGCGCGCGGTCGATTTAGACCGGCTGGTGGGTCACTGCCGGTGGACCCCGCACATTAGCACGCTAATTAGCATTAACCTGGCCCCTAACCCTGACTGACAGTGGGTCCCGTCACCTAATTAACCCCTAGATTTAAAACTAATAAAGTTAAGTAGTTAGTCTATGACGCGTGGGCCTAGTGCACTATTTAAATAGATAATGATTAAATTAAACTAACAGCCCCTGACATGTGGGTCCCACCGAACCCTTTGACTAGTCAATGGTCCACCTTTGACTGCTGAGTCAGCAGTCAACTAGACCCCACCTGTCAGCCCCTAATGCGCACTGCTGTGTACACTTCTCTGTCTACACTTAGCATTTATATTTAATGTATTTTCTAAATAATAATATTTCAGAAATTCCAGAATATTAGAAAAACTTTGGAAATTCATAGAAAATAATCCGTAACTCAGATGAAAATAATTTATATATGAAAAATGATCAGAAAAATAAGACTAATCCGAATACGCCATCCACATACCTGCCACATGCCCCCAACACATCGAACATGGAACCTTCCCCTCGAGAACGTCTGACCGATATATGCCCGGAGCCGGGAAAATATTCTCGGATATTTTCCCGCTCCGTCTACAATGTGTAGCACTGCTTTAGGTCACCCCTAGCATAGCCTACCAACTTGTCTTGCATCTGTGTTAAATATGAGTGCTTTATATTTACTGTTTCTTCCCCCTCTTCTTCTCCGGTAGACCCCGAGACCGCTGCCGATGCCCGTGTGATCGACTACATCGACGATGACCCCCTCCTTTTCAACAGAGCTTCCAGGCAAGCAAACCCCCCTTGATCATTCTGATATCGCCCATTCCATTCTCTCTCATGCTTGCATGAGATTTTGCTATTGTACTTGATTGCTCCTATTCTGATGCATAGCCTGCTTTTGTAACCTGCTCTTGTACCTTACCTGCTTATCCTAAATTGCTTAGTCTAGGTTGGTTAGTGATCCACCAGTGACCCCTCACCTTGTCCCAGTTGCCCCGCTTGATGACCGATGACACGATCAACGTGATCGACGTCCAGGCCCCGACACCGCACATCACCCCCCTTAGTTGTACGACTCTGCAGAGTTACTATCGAGTGCCGAGGGTGATACCTCATCAGCACTTCTGATGTTAACCCTGTAGTGTAGCTATTCGGTCGTGGTCATCGAGGGTGATTCCTCCTTCACCACTCCCGATAACGACTCTGTCGTGCAACCCTTCAAGTGTGGACCATCGAGGGTGATTCCTCCAAGTTCACCTTGACGGTTACATCGAGTGGGAATCCATCGAGGGTGACTCCTCGGGTTTCCCCCTTGCTGTTTTGGACACACGGTTACTTGAGTTTACCACAGAACCATGTTACTGAAGTCGGGTCGGCCCTGAGGGGTACCCGTGAATTGATGTGTAGTCGAGTTGACCTGGAGGGTTCCCGCGAGATTTCTACGTGGCACGGCTGGGCATTCCGGGCCCTTGCCGTTAGTCCACGAGACGGGGCGACGGGGTCACATGATCATGAGTCTCTGCTTGTTACCACGCGCTCCCCAGACACTAAGGGTTGGATATGTGATCCGAGTAGGCCTCTGGCCTTTTCGCACTAACCACCACGCGGGAATAAGTATGGGCACTCTGCGTCGTATGTATCAATTGAAGCTCTTCAGACGTCAGCGACTGAGTGGCGCGCGCCGGGTTGGACTGCTTAAGCCTGCACTTGTATAAGGGAGCAAGGTCTGCTCACCGGCCGCGTTCGCAACATGCAGGAGTGCAAAGGGCGATGGGCCCAAGACCCCTGCGCACTTAGGATTTAGATCGACGTGCTGGCCTCTCTGTTGAGCCTAGGTAGGACTGCGGTGTGTTGATCAGCCGAGGCCGGTCATGACCTGATGGTGTGTCCGACCGGAGTTGATCGAGCGTGTTGGGTAAGTTGGTGCACCCCTGCAGGGAAGTATTATCTATTCGAATAGCCGTGTCCACGGTAACAGACGCTCGGAGTTGTATCCGGATCGATACAACTAGAACTGGATGCTGAGGCATGAGAAAATGGATGTGATGACTTCGGGATTGCTTTCTCGCAGGGAGTCGAGAAAGGATCTCTGGGCGCTAATGTTACAACGTACTTGTTAAATATAATATGCTATTCTGTACTCTTCTAAATGCTGCAAGATGCTAGTCTTTGATAGGCTAGGCCTTCCCCCTCTATTCTGGCATTCTGCAGTTTAGTCCATAGATACATCCCTTCCTTTGATACCAATGCATACTTAGTATAGATCTGATGCTTGCGAGTACTTTGGATGAGTACTCATGGTTGCTTTGCTACCCCTTTCCCCCCTACTTTCTTCTTTCTGGATGTTGCGATCAGATGATGGATCCTAGGACCCAGATGCCACCACCGACGACTACTACTACTACCCCGAGGGAGCCTACTACTACGTGGAAGCCGCCGACGACCAGGAGTAGTTAGGAGGCTCCCAGGTAGGAGGCCTTGCCTTTTCGATCATTGATGTTTTTGTGCTAGCCTTCTTAAGGCAAAGTTGTTTAACTTATGTCTCTACTCAGATATTGTTGCTTCCGCTGACTCGTTTGTACTCGAGCTGATGTATTCGAGCCCTCGAGGCCCCTGGCTTGTAATATAAAGCCTGTATTATTTTAATTTGTGTCTAGAGTTGTGTTGTGATATCTTCCCGTGAGTCCCTGATCTTGATCGTACACATTTGCGTGTATGATTAGTGTACGATTGAATCGGGGGCGTCACAAACGCGAAATAAAATAAATAACAAAAAAGTGCAGCAAGGTATTTTGGTTTTTTTTGGAATAATAGATCTGAAAATAAAAGCAAATAAAAATAGATCTCAAAGCAAATATGATAAAGAATAGACCCCGGGGCCGTAGATTTCACTAGTGGCATCTCTCAAGAAAATAACACACGGTGGGTAAACAAATTACTGTTGGGCAATTGATAGAAGATCGAATAATTATGACGATATCCAAGGCAATGATCAATATATAGGCATCACGTCCAAGATTAGTAGATCGACTCCTGCCTGCATCTACTACTGTTACTCCACACTTGACCGCTATCCAGCATGCATCTAGTGTATTAAGTTCATGGAGAAACGGAGTAATGCAATAAGAATAATGACATGATGTAGACGAGATCTATTCATGTAGGAATAGCCCCCATCTTGTTATCCTTAATATCAATGATACATGCGTGTCTTGCTGCCCCTTCTGTCACTGGGAAAGAACACCGCACGATCGAACCCATCACAAAGCACCTCTTCCCATGGCAAGAAAAATCGATCTAGTTGGCCTAACTAAACCAAAGATTCGAAGAAGAAATATGAGGCTATAAATAACCATGCATATAAGAGATCAAAAGAAGACTCAAATAATATTCATGGATATAGATCTGATCATAAACTCAAAGTTTATCGGATCCCAACAAACACACCGCAAAAAAAGAGTTACATCAAATAGATCTCCAAGAGACCATTGTATATAGAATCAAAAGAGAGAGAAAGCCATCTAGCTGCTGCATACGGACCCGTAGGTCTATGATGAACTACTCACGCATCATCGGAGAGTCACCAATGAGGATGATGAACCCCTGCGTGATGGTGTCTAGATTGGATCTCGTGGTTCTGGAACTTGCGGCGGCTGGAACTGTGTTTCGTCGACTCCCCTAGGGTTTCTGGAATATTTGGTAATTTATGGGGCGAAGAGGTAGTGCGGGAGGTCACCGAGGGCGGCACAACCCCCCTGGGCATGCCTGGGCCCCCAGGCGCGCCCTAGTGGGTTGTGCCCACCTCGGGTCTCCCCTCTGGTACATCTATGGCCCACTGGGTGTCGTCTGGTCCATAAAAATTCTCCAAAAAGTTTCGCTGTGTTTGGACTCCGTTTGGTACAGATATTCTGCGAAATAAAAAACAAGCAAAAAACAGCAACTGGCACTGGGCACTATGTCAATAGGTAGTCCCAAAAAATGATATAAAGTTGCTATAAAATGATTGTAAAACATCCAAGAATGATAATATAACATCATGGAACAAGCAAAAATTATAGATACATTGGAGACATATCAACATCCCCAAGCTTAATTCCTGCTCGTCCTCGAGTAGGTAAATGATAAAAATAGAAACTTTTGATGTGGAATGCTGCCTAACATGTTCATCACATATTCTTTTCTTTTGTAGCATGGAAATTTGGACTTTTATATGGTTCAAAGCAAAAGTCTAGTTTTGACATGAAGATTTCAATACTCAAGCATATCAATAAGCAACCATGTCTTTCAAAATATCAACACTAAAGAAAGTTATCCCTAGCCCATCATGCTCAATCATTGATCCATTCATGAAACACACTCGCATATTAGCTACATCCAATGCTCAAGTACGATCATAGTGCACCTTAGTTGGTGCTTTATAAGAGAAGATGGAGACTCAAATAAAAATAAAAATTGCATAAAGTAATAAAGATAGGCCCTTCGCAGAGGAAAGTAGGGATTTGTAGAGGTGCCAGAGCTCAAAGCTTAAATTGAGAGAGATTTTTTTTAGAGGCATACTTTTCCCATCAACGAAAATGACCGAGTAATTCCCAACACTTTCCATGCTAGATATATCATAGGCGGTTCCCAAACAGAAAATAAAGTTTATTCCTTTTTCCACCATTCTTTCACATTCCACGGCTAGCCGTATCCATGGGTACCGTCTATACGAACACTTTCCAAGGAATTTATTATTTGACAATATAAAATAAATTTCTTTTTCATTTTGGGACTGGGCATCCCTATTACCGCCGCACTCTCGTGCAATGACAAGTGAATAAACACTCATCTTGAGAATAACACATCTAGCATGGAAAATATTGGCCACCCCTCGCCGCTTCATGAGCGGTACGAGCACACAAAAAGGAAATTTATTTTGAAAATTAGAGATGGCACATAGAAATTTGCTTAGAACGACATGGAAATACCGCATATAGGTAGGTATGGTGGACACATATGGCAAAACTGGGTTTCAAGATGTTGGATGCACAGGTAGTATTTCTACTTAGTACAAGTGGAGGCTAGCAAAAAGATTGAGAAGCAACCAACCAAGAAACGAAAAATCACATAAGCGAGCATTAAGCATAACTAACACAGAATAATGCACCACAAGTAGGATGTAATTTCATTGCACAACCATTGACTTTCGTGCTTGCACAGGGAATCACAAACCTTAACACCAATATTCTTACTAAAGCATAATTACTCACCAACATGACTCACATATCACTATCATCATATCTCAAAACTATTACAAAGAATCAAGTTTATTTTGTCCAATGATCTTCATGAAAGTTTTTATTATATCCCTCTTGAATATCTATCACTTTGAGACTAGTTTCATATATTGCAATTGCTTTTGAAAAGCTCAAACAAATCTAAGTGAAGAACATGAGCATAAAAATTTCCGTCTCTCAAAATAATATAAGTGAAGCATGAGAGAATTTCTTCAAAAAATTACTAACTCTCAAATAAATCTAAGTGAAGCGTGAGATCATTTCTTCAAAAATATTAAAGCACACCGTGCTAAAAAAGATATAAGTGAAGCACTAGAGCAGTTCCATAGCTCATTTTTTTAAGTGAAGCATATAGAGAAATCATAGCATAATTTTGGCTCTCTCAAATAGGTGTGTCCAGCAAGGATACTTGTGAAAAACTAAAAATCAAAACAAGCAAAGACTCATATAATACAAGACACTCCAAGAAAAACTCATGATATGTGATGAATAAAAATATAGCTCCAAGTAAAATACCGATGGTTGTTAGAAGAAAGAGGGGATGTCTTCCGGGGCATCCCCAAGCTTAGTTGCTTGGTTCTCCTTGAATATTAACTTGGGGTTCCATGGGGCATCCCCAAGCTTAGGCTATTTTCACTCCTTATTCCTTCATCCATCGCGATCTCACCCAAAACTTGAAAACTTCAATCACACAAAACTTAACAAAACCTTCGTGAGATCCGTTAGTATAAGAAAACCAATCTTTACTTTAAGTACTATAGAAAACCCATTCAAATTTTGTTATTGCATTATATCTACTGTATTATAACTTTACCATGGCTTATACCCCCCGATACAATCCATAGATTCATCAAAATAAGCACACAATGCAAAGAAAACAGAATCTGTCAAAAACTGAACAGTATTTGAAGATGTGAATTGTTCTCATACTTATGTAACTCCAAAAATCCGAAATATTAGGAAATCATAGTAAATTTGTATATCAACCTTATGTAAAAAATTCAGAATTTTTCGTCCCTTATGTGAATTTAAACAATTCTGTTACTGGACACAAAAGTTTCTGTTTTTCAACAGGATCAAATCAACTATCACCAAAGCTATCCCAAAGGCTTTACTTGGCACAAACACTAATTAAAACATAAAAAACACAATAATAACAGAGGCATAATTGTGCAAACATTCAAGAACAGAAAGAAAAAGGCAAAAATAAATTTTTATTCATTGGGTTGCCTCCCAACAAGCGCTATCGTTTTATGCCCCTAGCTAGGCATAATGCATAGATTCAAGTATTGTCATCTTTAGTTTCTAATTCCTCAATCACACAACCAATATTCTTCAAAGATTTAGCATATAGATTTTCAATAACAATACTCCTAGGAATGAGATTGAGAAATTCATTCTTGCAAGTAGGGTTTCTCACAACTTCAACAAAGTCGGGGTGAATACTAATCATCTTAAGATCTTCTTTGTTATTATAAGAAGTTGCACCCTTGTTCTTAGTGATTTGAGTAATCTTGCTAATTTTAATGGGAGTTTTTTCAATAGTTTTAGCAGAAGCAAAAGCCGAGCTTAAATTACTAAAAGTTTCTTCCAACTTATCAATCCGAGAAGGACTTTCTTCAATCCTTTCATGAATTACGGTTCCTTTTTTCCTTTAGCAACTTAAAAACCTCTCCCTCTTTTGACCCAATTTTACTAGCAAGATTATGCATCTTTTTCATCCAAGTTTTCAATATGTTCTTCGGTAAGCATCTTCTTTTCAATAGCATCAAGCCTTTGCATAACATGCTCAAGTGTTAAAGCAGTTTCATTGATAGTGAGAGGTGGTGAACCCACTAGATTTCCCATAGCATTAAAAGCATCCAAATATGGACACATCAAGAAATTCCCACCAGTAATCTTATCAAGGACGAATCTATACCAGGTGGTAATGCCCACATAAAAGCTGCAAAGAAGAACAACGGTAGATTGCTTATGAATAGATCTATTATGAGCATTGCAAATTCTATACCAAGCATCTTTTAGATTCTCCCCTCCCCTTTGTTTAAAATTAAGAACCTCATTCTCAGGGGCACACGCAATAGAGGAAGAACTAGCCATAATGACAAAGTGGTAAACAAGATCACGCACAAAAAGATAGATCCGATAAGAAAACGGCGAACGAAAAAGAGGGCGAATAAAACGGCAATTTTTTGTGAAGTGGGGGAGATGAAAACGAGAGGCAAATGGCAAATAATGTAAATTGCAAGGAGATGAGATTTGTGATTAGGAACCTGATAGATGTTGATGATGTCTCCCCGGCAACGGCGCAAGAATTTTTTTTGAGGTCGCTTGAACTACGTCGGTATTTCCCCAAAGAGGAAGGGATGATGCAGCACAACTACGGTAGGTATTTCCCTCAGTTATGAAACCAAGGTATCAATCCAGTAGGAGAACCAAGCAATACTATGTAAACGGTACGTGCACACAAAGAACAAATACTTGCAACCCGATGCTTATTAGGGGTTTTCAATCCCTCTACGGGTAACGGCGCCAGAAATTGTCAAGTTGACGAGATAAAAATTGTGTAGATTGGATAAATAGATCTTGATAAAACGCAAAATAAAATAAATAACAAAAAAGTGCAGCAAAGTACTTTTGGTTTTCTGGAATAATAGATCTGAAAATAAAAGCAAATAAAAATAGATCTCAAAGCAAATATGATAAAGAATAGACCCGGGGGCCGTAGATTTCACTAGTGGCTTCTCTCAAGAAAATAGCACACGGTGGGTAAACAAATTACTGTTGGGCAATTGATATAAGATCGAATAATTATGACGATATCCAAGGCAATGATCAATATATAGGCATCACGTCCAAGATTAGTAGACCGACTCTTGCCTGCATCTACTACTATTACTCCACCCATCGACCGCTATCCACCATGCATCTAGTGTATTAATTTCATGGAGAAATGGAGTAATGCAATAAGAACGATGACATGATGTAGACGAGATCTATTCATGTAGGAATAGCCCCCATCTTGTTATCCTTAATAGAAATGATACATGCGTGTCTTGCTGCCCCTTCTGTCACTAGGAAAGAACACCGCACGATCGAACGCATCACAAAGCACCTCTTCCCATGGCAAGAAAAATCGATCTAGTTAGCCTAACTAAACCAAAGATTCGAAAAAGAAATACGAGGCTATAAATAACCATGCATATAAGAGATCAAAAGAAGACTCAAATAATATTCATGGATATAGATCTGATCATAAACTCAAAGTTCATCGGATCCCAACAAACACACCGCAAAAAAAGAGTTACATCAAATAGATCTCCAAGAGACCATTGTATTGAAAATCAAAAGAGAGAGAGAGAGAGAAAGCCATCTAGCTACTGCCTACGGACCCGTAGGTCTATGATGAACTATTTACGCATCATCGGAGAGGCACCAATGAGGATGATGAACCTTCCGTGATGGTGTCTAGATTGGATCTCGTTGTTCTGGAACTTGCGGCGGCTGGAATTGTGTTTCGTCGACTCCCCTAGGGTTTCTGGAATATTTGGCAATTTATAGGGCAAAGAGGCGGTGCGGGAGGTCACCGAGGGGACACAACCTCCCTGGGTGTGCCTGGGCCCCCAAGCGTGCCCTGGTGGGTTGTGCCCTGGTGGGTTGTGCCCACCACGGGCCTCCCCACTGGTACATCTTTGGCCCACTGGGTGTCTTCTGGTCCATCAAAATTCTCTAAAAGGTTTTGCTGCGTTTGGACTCTGTTTGGTACTGATATTCTACGAAGTAAAAAACAACAACTGGCACTAGGCACTATGTCAATAGGTTAGTCCCAAAAAATGATATAAAGTTGCTATAAAATGATTATAAAACATCCAAAAATGATAGTATAACAGCCAATAGTGATAATAGCATGGAAAAAACCAAAAATTATAGATACGTTGGAGAGGTATCACTCCCCGCACCCCCACGCGTGCTCCCGCGTCGTCTGCAGCCGCCCGCCACCGCGACCCCCTGAGCCTGCTAACTGCCACTGCTGCTCTGCTACGTGGCTACCGATGCTGCCTTGCTGCCAATGCTGCTCAAGGCCGCAGCCATCGACGCGTCCGGCGCTCCTCGCGGCCTCTGCTACTGCTAGCGCCGCCCGCAGCTCGACGCTGTGCCCGCGACCTCCCGTAGCAGCGCCGGCGCGCCCTGCCCGCTGCGCCCACTGCAGCCGCTACGACCCCTGGCCACCGGCGCCCACGCCCGGCTTCCCCCTCCCCGACGCCCGGGCGGGCTACCCCTGCACCCCTGGGGCTCCGCCCAGTATACCCGCCCCGCTAGAACCGAGTGGGCCACTGACAGTGGCCCAGCCTCCCCATTTGTTTTAAAACAGAAAAAGAAATAAAAATATAATTAATTAATTAATTGGTTTAATTAAACTAATTACTTAGTTAGCCTAATTAATCAGCTAATTAGCTACTGTGTATGATAGGAGGGCCCCACCCCCCTGTTGACCAGTCAAACTTTGATTGGTCAACTGGGTCCCCCTGGCCCACATGTCATCCTTTGTGTACACTGTTGTGTACACAGAGCTGGGTGCACCTAGCATTTAATATTTATTTTGAATTAATAATAATTTCAGAATATTGCTAAAACTTTAGAAATTCCTAGAAAATAATCCATAACTCGGATGAAAAAGTTTTATACATGAAAGTTGCTCAGAAAAATATGACGAATCCAAATATACCCTCCATTCATCTGTCACGTGTCCCTAGTATAGCAAACATGGAACCGTTGCCCTCCATTTCATTTATTCGAAAATGCCAAACTTTGAGAAAATATTCTCGGATGTTTCCCCCCTTCGCCGGTATCGCGTAGTACCGCGTTAGAACACCCTAGCTCTGCCTGTAGTCATGTCATGCATCTGTTTGCTTTTATTTACCGTTTCTTCCCCCTCTTCTATCCAGTAGACCCCGAGACCGCTGCTGATGACGCTGTGATCGACTACGTCACCGACGACCCTTCTTCCCTTTCAGCAGAGCTTCCAGGCAATCAAACCCCCCTTGATCATTCCGATATCGCCCATTCCATTCTCTCTTATGCTTGCATTAGATTTTGGTACTTTATTTGATTGCTCCTATATCTGATGCATAGCCTACTTTTGTAACCTGTTGTTGTACCTTACCTGCTTATCCTAAACGGCTTAGTATAGGTTGGTTGGTGATCCATCAGTGACCTCTCACCTTGTCCCAGTTACCCCGGCTTGATGACCGATGACTCGATCAACGTGATCGATGTCCAGAGCCCGACACATCACCTCACCCCCTTTAGTTGTACGACTCTGTAGAGCTACTATTGAGTGCCGAGGGTGATACCTTGTAACGCACTCCTGATGATATCTCTGTAGTGTAGCTAATGGGTCGTGGTCTACTGAGGGTGATTCCTCCTTCACCACTCCCGATGATGACTCTGTCATGCAACACCTCAAGTGTGAACCTCGAGGGTGATTCCTCATATGTTCACCTTGACGATTACATCGAGTGGAATCCATCAAGGGTGATTCCTCAGGATTTCCCCCCTTGATGTTTGGACACACGGTTACCTTGACTTTACTTCAGACCTTTGTTAAAGTCGGGCGAGCCTAGTGAGCACCCACGAGAGATACCTGTGAAAGTTGGGCGGGGCCGGAGAGCACCCACGAGAGTTACGGTGGCGGCTGGCTGTTTAGCAGTATCACCCAGGAGGGGGTGGTAGCTTCGGACTTGTCCCGACAGCCATCACTTCTTTTAATAATGCACTAACAGGTTTGGGTATTTGTTCTGAGTTGGCCACTGGCCTATATGCAATAACCACCACGCGAAAACATATATGGGCACTCGGCGTCGTACATTTCTTCCGAAAGCTCTGTCAGACGTCCAGTTCAGCATTACAGCATGGCCTGGTCGGTGCTCCAGAGGAGGTGGCCTGGATCGCCCTACGCGCAACAACCCGAAGCGCAATAGGCGATGGGCCCAAGACCCCGGAGTGCTTAGGATGTAGACCGGCGGGACCTCTTTGCAGAGCCTAGGTAAGACTACGATGTGTTGATCTTCTGAGGCCGGGCATGACCCAAAAAAGTGTGTTCGGTCAGAGTAATCAAGCCTGTTGGGTAATGTGGTGCACCCCTGCAGGGAAG
Organism: Thinopyrum elongatum; assembly: GCA_011799875.1. Classification (NCBI taxonomy): domain Eukaryota; kingdom Viridiplantae; phylum Streptophyta; class Magnoliopsida; order Poales; family Poaceae; genus Thinopyrum; species Thinopyrum elongatum. Next base: position 171,064,340 of record CM022302.1, read on the forward strand.
TTATCTACTTGAATAGCTGTGTCCATGGTAATGGACGCTCGGAGTTGTATCCCGATCTATTACAACTAGAGATGGATACTTGAGATATGAGATGGATATGTTGGCTCCGGGATTGCTTTCTCGCAGGGAGTCGAGAAAGGATCTCTGGGCGTTAATGCTACAACATGCTTGTTAATTATAAAATGCTATTCTGTACTCTTCTGAATGCTGCAAGATGCTTGATGATGCTTGAAGATGCTAGTCTTCGATATGCTAGGCTTTTCCCCTTCTATTCTGGCATTCTGCAGTATAGTCCACAGATACAACCCTTCCATTTGATACCAATGCATACTTAGTATAGATCTGATGCTTGCGAGTACTTTGGATGAGTACTCACGGTTGCTTTGCTACCCCTTTTCCCCCTTATATCTCCTTTTCGGTTGTTGCAACCAGATAATGGATCCCAGGAGCCAGATGCTTCCCAGTCGACTACTACTACTACCCGAAGGGTGCCTACTACTGTGTGGAGACTGTCGACGACCAGGAGTAGTTAGGAGGTCCTAGGCAGGAGGCCTTGCCTCTTTGATCGTTGATGTTTCTGCTTGCCTTCTTAAGGCAGTCTTGTTTCACTTATGTCTGTACTCAGATATTGTTGCTTCCATCGATGCCTGTGTTTCGAGCTATGTATTCAATCCCTCGAGGCACTTGGCTTGTAATATGAAGCTTGTATTATTTTAATTTGTGTCTAGAGTTGCGTTGTAATATCTTCCCGTGAGTCCCTGATCTTGATCGTACATATTTGCATGTATGATTAGTGTATGATTGAATCAGGGGCATCACAATAATCTGATCATAAACCCACAATTCATCGGATCTCAACAAACGCACCACAAAATAAGATTACATCGAATAGATCTCCAAGAACATTGTCGAGGAGAACATTGTATTGAAGATCAAAGAGAGAGAAGAAGCCATCTAGCTACTAGCTATGGACCCGTAGGTCTGTGGTAAACTACTCACACATCATCGGAAGGGCAGCAAGGTTTATGTAGAAGCTCTCTGTGGTTGGATCCCCCTCCGACAGAGTACCAGAAAAGGTCTCCAGATGGGATCTCATGAAGGTAGAAACTTGTGGTGGCGGAAAAGTATTTTTGGTGTGCCCTGGTCTATGGGGAATATTTCGGAATTTATAGAAGAAGAATTAGTGTTGGAAGTGCCACGGGGGGCCCACGAGCTTGTAGGGCGCCCCCCTCCGAAGGCGTGACCTATGAGCTTGTGGCCATCTCGTGGCCCTTCTGACCTCCTCCCGAAGCTTCCAGGGTGTCTTGTAGTCCAGGAAAAATCGTCAAAAAGTTTTGTTCCGTTTGCACTCCATTTGGTATTGATTTTCTATAAAGACAAAAACAAGGAAAAAACATCAACTGGCACTAGGCACTAGGTTAATAGGTTAGTCCCAAAAAATGATATAAAATAGCATAATAATGCATATAAATCATCCAAGATTGATAATATAATAGCATGTAACAATAAAAAATTATAGATACGTTGGAGACGTATCAAGCATCCCCAAGCTTAATTCATGCTCGTCCTCGAGTAGGTAAATGATAAAAACATAATTTTTGATGTGGAATGCTACCTAACATGTTTATCATGTAATCTTTCTTAATGTGGCGTGAATATTCAGATCCGTAAGATTCAAAACAAAAGGTTAATATTGACATAAAAACAATAATACTTCAAGCATACTAAAAAGCAATCATGTCTTCTCAAAATATCATTGCTAAATAAAGTTATCCCTACAAAATCATATAATCTTGTCATGCTCTATCTACTTAACACAAAGTATTTATCATGCAGAACCCCGATGACAAGCGAAGCAATTGGTTCATACTTTTTAACGTGCTTCAGCTTTTTCAACTCTCACACAATACATGAGCGTGAGCCATGGATATAGCACTATGGGTGGAATAAAATATGATGTTGGAGGTTGTGTGGAGAAGACAAAAAAGGAGAAAGTCTCACATTGACGAGGCTAACCAACGGGCTATGGAGATGCCCATCAATTGATGTCAATGCAAGGAGTAGGGATTGCCATGCAACAGATGCACTAGAGCCATAAGCGTATGAAAGCTCAACAGGAAACTAAGTGGGTGTGCATCCAACTTGCTTGCTCGTGAAGCCCTAGGGCGTTTGAGGAAGCCCATCATTGCAACATCCAAGCCAAGTTCTATAATGAAAAATTCCTACTAGTAATATATGAAAGTGACAAAATAGGAGACTCTCTATCATGAAGAACATGGTGCTACTTTGAAGCACATGTGTGGAAAAGGATAGTAACATTGTCCCTTCTCTCTTTTTCTCTCATTTTTTCTTTTTTCTCATTTTTGTTAATTTTTTTTGGCACTTCGGCCTCTTTTTCTTGGGCTCTTTTTGGCCCCTTTTTTCCGTCCGGAGTCTCATCCCAACTTATGGGGGAATCATAGTCTCCATCATCCTTTCCTCATATCGGACAATGCTCTAATAATGATGATCATCACACTTTTATTTACTTACAACTCAAGAATTACAACTCGATACTAGAACAAAAATATGACTCTATATGGATACCTCTGGCGGTGTACCGGGATGTGCAATGATCTAGCATGACATGCATAAAAAATATGAATGGTGGCCAAGCCACAAATACTATGTCAACTATATGATCATGCAAAGCAATCTGGCAATGATGATATGTGTCATAATAAACAGAACGGTGGAAGTTGCATGGCAATATATCTCGGAATGGCTATGGAAATGCCATAATAGGTGGATATGGTGGCTGTTTTGAGGAATATATAAGGAGGCTTATGTGTGAAAGAGTGTATCATATCACGGGGTTTGGACGCACCGGCGAAGTTTGCACCACAACTCAAGGTGAAAAAGGGCAATGCATGGTACCGAAGAGGCTAGCAAAATGCAGAAAGGTGAGAGTGTGTATAATCCATGGACTCAGCATTAGTCATAAAGAACTCACATACTTATTGCAAAAGCTTATTAGCCCTCGAAGCAAAGTAATACTATGCATGCTCCTAGGGGGATAGATTGGTAGGAAAAGACCATCGCTCGTCCCCGACCGCCACTCATAAGGAAGATAATTAATAATAAAGCATGCTCAAATTTCATAGCATAACGAGAGACCATACATGCATGCTTCGGGAATCACAAACCTTAACACAAATATTCTTACTAAAGCACAATTACTCACTAGCATGACTCTAATATTACCATCTTTATATCTCAAAACAAATGCAAGGAATCAAACTTCTCATATATTCAATGATCTTCATGAAAGTTTTTATTATATCCCTCTTGAATACCCATCATATTAGGACTAAATTCATAACCTAAGCAAATTGCTATACTATTTATAAGACTCTCAAAATAATATAAGTGAAGCATGAGAGTTCATCAATTTCTTTAAAATATAACCACCGCCGTGCTCTAAAAGATATAAGTGAAGCACTAGAGCAACTACCTAGCTCAAAAAATATAAGTGAAGCACATAGAGTATTCTAATAAATTTACGATTAATGTGTGTCCCTCTCAAAAGGTGTGTCCAGCAAGGATGATTGTGGCAAACTAAAAATCAAATAAAGCAAAGACTCATATAATACAAGACACTCCAAGCAAAACACATATCATGTGGTTAATAAAAATATAGCCTCAAGTAATTTACCGATGCATTGTAGACAAAAGAGGGGATGCCATCCGGGGCATCCCCAAGCTTAGACGCTTGGTTGTACTTGAATATTACCTTGGGGTGCCATGGCCATCCCCAACCTTAGGCTCTTGCCACTCCTTATTCCTTAGCCCATCAAAACTTCACCCAAAACATGAAAACTTCACAACACAAAACTCAACAGAAAACCCATGAGATCCGTTAGTATAATAAAACAAATCTTCACTTTTAGGTACTGTTGTAAACTCATTCCAATTTTATATTTGCATTATATGTACTGTATTCTAACTTCACCATGGTTCATACCCCCCGATACAACCCATAGATTCATCAAATCAAGTGAACTACACAATGAAAATAGAATCTGTCAAAAACATAATAGTCTGTAGAAACCCGAAGTAAGCTCATACTTCTGTAACTACACAAATTCTGAGAAATTAGGAAGACATAGGCAATCTGTATATCAATCTTGTGTAAAAAATTCAGAATTTTCCTCGTTCCAAAAATTTTTAACAATTCTGCTATTGGACGCAAAAGTTTCTGTTTTTTCTCAGAATCAAATCAACGATCTTCCAAATCATCAAATCATCCCAAAGGTCATACTTGGCACAAACACTAATTAAAACACTAAAACACAATCATAATAGAAGTATTATTTCATATTTATTGAAAAATATAAGAAAAAGCAAAAACATAAAATAAAATTGGGTTGCCTCCCAACAAGCGCTATTGTTTTACGCCCCTAGCTAGGCATATTGCATAGATCTAGGTATTGTCATCTTTGGTATTCAATCCATAAGTGGCCCCCATAATAGATTCATATGGCAACTTAATTTTCTTTCTTGAAAAGTGTTCCATGCCCTTCCTTAATGGAAATTGAAATCTAATGTTTCCTTCTTTCATATCAATAATAGCACCAATCGTTCTAAGGAAAGGTCTACCAAGAATTATGGGGCTTGTAGGATTGCAATCAATATCAAGCACAATGAAATCTACGTGAACATAATTCCTATTTGCAATAATAAGAATATCATTAATTCTTCCCATAGGTTTCTTAATAGTGGAATCCGCTACGTGCAAATTTAGAGAACAATCATCAAGTTTATGGAAACCTAGCACATCACATAAAGTTTTTGGAATAGTGGAAATGCTAGCACCCAAATCACACAAAGAATTGCACTCAAAATATTTAATCTTACATTTAAGAGAAGTTCCCATTCATCATATAGCTTTCTAGGGATTGAAACTTCCAACTCAAGTTTTTCTTCAAAATATTTCATCATAGCATCAACGATATGTTTAGTAAAAGCCTTATTTTGATTATAAGCATGAGGTGAATTAAGCATAGATTGTAACAAGGAAATACACTCAATCAAAGAACAATTATCATAATTAAATTCCTTGAAATCCAAAAGAGTGGTCTCATCACTAGTTAAAGTTTTGACCTCGCCAATCCCACTTTTATCAATTTTTTCATTAAGATCTTCAGCCTCCAAATTATTGGGACGCCTTCTAGCTAAAGTTGACTCCTCTCTGGTCCATTCTTTATCAAGTTTTATATTAGCAAACAAAGATTCAATAGGAGTCACACCAATCACTTTAAGATATTCATCATGATTATCGCAAAAACTAGAAGAATATATTTTTTCTAGCCATTCTGTCTTAGCTCGCATCCTAGCGATTCTCTCCCTACTTTCATTAATAGAAATTTGAATAGATTCCAGAGACTCATTAATATCAAGCTTGGGTGGCATAGATCTAATATTAAAGGAATCAATCTCATGAGAAATTCTATCAATGTTTCTAGCAACATCATCAATCTTAGGCAACTTTTCTTCTACCATAGAATTGAAAATCTTTTGGGAGTTAATAAAATCTTTAATATTATTATCAAGATTAAAGGGTATCTGATACGTCTCCAACGTATATGTAATTTTTGATTGTTCCATGCTATTAAAGTATCATTCTTGGATGTTTTATACTCATTTACTAGCAACTTTATATCATTTTTTGGGACTAACCTATTGACATAGTGCGCAGTGCCAGTTGCTATTTTTGGCTTGTTTTTTACTTCACAGAAAATTAATACCAAACGGAGTCCAAATGCCACAAAACTTTTTGGAGGATTTTTTCTGCCCAGAAAAAACCAGGGGAGCCCAAGAAGTGCAGCAGAGGAGGCCCGTGGGGCCCACTATGCACCAGGGCGCACCAGAGGCCCCTGGCGCACCCTGGTGGGTAGTGGAGCCCACGGGAGGCTTCTTCACCGCCTATCAGCTCTATAAATACTCTAAAATCCCCAAAACCCTAAGGGAGTAGAGAGAAAACAGTTTCCACCGTCGCAAGTTCCAGAACCACGAGATCCAATCTAGAGGCCTTCTCCGGCACTCTGCCGAAGGGGTTAACGATCATGGAGGGGTTCTTCATCAACACCCTTGCCCCTCCGATGATGCGCGAGTAGTTTACCACAGACCTACAGGTCCGTAGGTAGTAGCTAGATGGCTTCTTCTCTCTTTTTGATCTTCAATACAATGTTCTCCTCGATGTTCTTGGAGATCTATTTGATGTAATGACTTTTTGAAGTGTGTTTGTTGGGATCCGATGAATTGTGAGTTTATGATCAGTTCTATCCATGAATATTATTTGAGTCTTCTCTGAACTGTTTTATGCATGATCTTTATAGCCTCGTATTTATTCTCCGAAACTTTGGTTTGGTTTGGCCCACTAGATTGATTTTTCGTGCCATGGGAAGAGGTGCTTTTTGATGGGTTCGATCTTGTGGTGCTCAATCTTAGTGACAGAAAGAGACATGACACGCATGTGTCGTTGCTATTAAGGATAAAAGGATGGGGTCTATTCCTACATGAATAGATCTTGTCTACATCATGTCATTGTTCTTATTGCATTACTCCATTTTTCCATGAACTTAATACACTAGATGCATGCTGGATAGCGGTCGATGTGTGGAGTAATAGTAGTAGATGCAGAATCGTTTCGGTCTACTAATCTTGGACATGATGCCTATTAATACGTCTCCGTCGTATCTACTTTTCCTAACGCTTTTGCTCTTGTTTTGGACTCTAATTTGCATGATTTGAATGAAACTAACCCAGACTAACGATGTTTTTAGCACAACTACCATGGTGTTGTTTTTGTGCAGAAATAAAAGTTCTCGGATCTGGACGAAACTTTTCGGAGAATTATTTCACAATATATAAAAATACTGTAGTCAAGAACCACCGGAGGGGGTGCCCTGGCTGTGCACGATACACCAGGGCACGCCCCTCCCTCTGGCGCACCCTGGTGGGTTGTGCCCCCTTGTGGCCCCCTGACCCTAATTCCAACTCCATAAATACCTATTTTCGGAGAAAAAAATAAGAGAGGAAGTTTCATCACGTTTCACGATACGAGGCCGCCGCCACCTCCTGTTCTTCATCGGGAGGCCAGATCTGGAGCCCGTTCGGGGCTCCGGAGAGGGGAATCTTCGGTCTTCATCATCACCAATCCTCATTCATCACCAATTCCAAGATGCTCCCCATCGGGAGTGAGTAATTCCTTCGTAGGCTCGCTGGTCGGTGAGGAGTTGGATGAGATTCATCATGTAATCGAGTTAGTTTTGTTAGGGCTTGATCCCTAGTATCCACTATGTTCTGAGATTGATGTTGTTATGATTTTCCTATGCTTAATGCTTGTCACTAGGGCCCGAGTGCCATGCTTTCAGATCTGAACCATTTATGTTTTCACCATTATATCTATGTTCTAGATCCGATCTTGCAAGTCATATTCACCTATTACGTGTTATGATCCGTAAACCCCAGTGTGACAGTAATTGGGATACTTTCCGGTGATGACCATAGTTTGAGGAGTTCATGTATTCACTATGTGTTAATGCTTTGTTCCGGTTCTCTATGAAAAGGAGGCCTTAATATCCCTTAGTTTCCTTATGGACCCCACTGCCACGGGAGGGTAGGACAAAAGATGTCATGCAAGTTCTTTTCCATAATCACGTATGACTATTTACGGAATACATGCCTACATTATATTTATGAACTGGAGCTAGTTTTGTATCGCCCTAGGTTATGACTGATGAATATCATCCAACGAATTCACCGATCCAATGCCTACGAGTTTTCCACATATTGTTCTTGCTAAGTTACTACTGCTGCTGTTACTGTTACACTTGCTACAAAATCATTGCTATCACTGTTACCGTTACTGTTACTATTACCACTGCTATCAAAACTATCATATTATTGTGCTACTGATCACTTTGCCACAGATATTTAATCTCCATGTGTGGTTGAATTCACAACTCAACTTCTAATACTTACAAATATTCTTTGGCTCCCCTTGTGTCGAATCTATAAATTTGGGTTGAATACTCTACCCTCCAAAACTGTTGCGATCCCCTATACTTGTGGGTTATCACCTATATACATGATCATTGCCTTGGATATCGTCATGATTATTTGTTTTTCTATCAATTGCCCAACTGTAATTTGTTTACCCACCGTATGATTTTTTCTCGAGAGAAGCCTCTAGTGAAATCTACGCCCTCCGGGTCTATTTCCTATCATATTATTTTCAGATCTATTAATCCAACAATCCAAAAATACCTTGCTGCACTTTTTCTTCATTTGTTTTATTTTGTGTTTTTGCTAGATCTATTTATCCAATCTCATACAATTATTTCTATCTCAATACCGTGGAGGGATTGACAACCCCTCTTACGCATTGGGTTGCAAGTTTTTGTGGTTTGTCTGCAGGTGCTGTTTACATAGTGTTGCTTGGTTCTCCTACTGGATTGATAACCTAGGTTTCATAACTGAGGGAAATACTTACCGTTGCTGTGCTGCATCATCCTCTCCTCTTCAGGGAATTACCAACACAGATACAAGCAACCAGGAAGAATTTCTGGTGCCGTTGCCGGGGAGGATCAAGTCTTCCGTTCATGTGTCAATCTCTAGCACCGGGGAGACGCCATCAACATCTATCAAGTACCCAATCAGAAATCTCATATCCTTGCAATTTACTTTATTTGCCATTTGCCTCTCGTTTTCATCTCCCCCACTTCTAAAACATTTTTAGAAAACACAAAAATATTTGCCTTTTTATTTGCCTTCTTTTTCTTTTGCCTTTTGCTTGTTTGCTATCTTTGCTTGTGTTGCCATATGCCTTCTATTTGCTTGCATCTTCGCTTGCTAAATACCTATTGATATGGATCCTCATCCACTTGCTAATCTTTTTAAAAGATCCAAATATGATGAACCAATCTCTAGTGAGTTGAGTGCACTAGATTATCTTTATGAAGTTTTGCTTGAAATTCGTGAATATGAAAAGTGTGATGAAGTGCTAAAAGAAGAAATTTATGAAGTGATTCATGATAGTTCCTTGAATGAAAAGCATAATTGCAATGGTGTTATTATAAATTCTATCAATGTCAATTGTGCTAATAATATGCAAAACCCCAAGCTTGGGGATGCTAATTTTGATAGGTCCACTACTTATTGCAATGATCATGATTGGGGTGATTCTTCTTATGATCTTGAAAATTTATTTAAGCCTCATGATGAATATGTTTGCGATAATATTGAAAGTGGGTTGGAAGAGTTCCAACTTTAGGTAATAATGATCCCACTACTTTGAAGAATGATCAATCTTATGATTTTTTTTATAAAAGTGGGTTTGGATAGGTCATGACTTTATTTGATGATAATCCCACTATTTTGGAAGAGTGTCAACTTTGCATGCATGTGGATCATGTAGAGAAAATTTTATATGGCAACTATATTGTTGAATTTGATTATGATCCTACATATGATTATTATTAGAGAGGAAAATATGGTTGTAGAAATTTTCATGTTATTAAATTTACTCTCGTTATGTTGAGATTGTCAATGTTTTATTCCTCTCCTTTGCATATGCTAGACATTTCTCGTCTTGATAATTTTTTTTCTTATAAAATTCCTATTCATAGGAAGTATGTTAGACTTAAATGTGTTTGTCACATGTATTATGATGCTCTCTTTGTGCTTCAATTATTGTCTTTTATGTGAGCATCATTGAAATCTCAAGCCTATCTTAATGGCTATAAAGAAAGAGCTTGTTGGGAGGCAACCCCATAGTTATTCTTTAAAATTTTGTTTCTTTTATGTTTTTAATAAATACAGAATTATGACTTTGTTATGATTGTGCTTTTTATGTTTTAATTAGTGTTTGTGCCAAGTAATGCCTTTAGGATGGCTTGGGTGATAGTTGATTTGATCTTGTTGGAAAACAGAAACTTTTACGTCTAGTAGCAGAATTGTTAAAATTACTGGAGCGATGAAAAACTCTGATTTTTTTTAAAAAAGATTGATATATGAATTTCCTCTGTGGTCCCAAATTTTCATAATTTTTTAAATTACAGAAGTATGAGTAAAATTCGAGTCTTTATAGACTGTTCTGTTCTTGATAGATTCTGTTTTCGTTGCATTGTGTGCTTATTTTGATGAATCTATGGACTATACCGGGGGGTTTTAGCCATGGTAAAGTTAGAATACATTAGGTATAATGAAATAACAAAATATGAATGGGTTTGCAATAGTACTTAAAGCAAAGATTGGTTTTCTTATACTAACGGATCTGACGAAGGTTTTTGTTTAGTTTTGTGTGATTGAAGTTTTCAAGTTTTGGGTGAGATCACAATGGATAAAGGAATTAGGAGTGAAAAGAGCCTAAGCTTGGGGATGCTCATGGCACTCCAAGGTAATATTCAAGGAGATCCAAGCAACTAAGCTTGGGGATGCCTCGGAAGGCATCCCCTCTTTCTTCTAACGACCATCGGTAATTTTACTTGGAGCTATATTTTTATTCGTCACATATCATGACTTTTTCTTGGAGCGTCTTGTACTATATGAGTCTTTGCTTGTTTTTCTTTTTAGTTTTCCACAATCATCCTTGCTGGACACACCTATTTGAGAGAGCCATAATTATGCTATGATTTATTAGAATTGCTCTATGTGCTTCACTTAAATTTTTTGAGCTATGGAATTGCTCTAGTGCTTCACTTATATCTTTTTGAGCACGGTGGTGCTTTAATTTTGAAGAAATATGCTCTCATGCTTCACTTAGATTATTTTTAGAGTTAGTAATTTTGAAGAAATCCTCTCATGCTTCACTTATATTATTTTGAGAGATGAAAATTTTGAAGAAATATTTATGCTCTTGTTCTTCACTTAAATTTGTTTGAGAGCTTGTTATAAGCAATGGTAATATATGAAACTAGTCCCAAAGTGATAGATATTCAAGAGGGATACTAAAAACTATCATGAAGATCATTGGACAATATAAACTTGATTCCTTGCAATAGTTTTGCGATATGGAGATAGTAATATGTGAGTCATGTTGGCGAGTAACTATTCTTTAGTAAGAATATGGGTGTTAAGGTTTGTGATTCCCCATGCAAGCACGAAAGTCAATAGTTATGCAATGAAGTTATATCCTACTTGTGGTGCATTATTCGGTGTTAGTTATGTTTAATGCTCATTTATGATCATTTTTGTTTCTTGGTTGGTTGCTTCTTAATCTATTTGCTAGCCTTCCCTTGTACTAAGTGGGAATACTACTTGTGCATCCAAACTCCTTAAACCAAGATGTGCCAAATGAGTCCACTATACCTACCTATATGCGGTATTTCCTTGTATGTGCCAACTCTAATTTTCAAAATGAATTTCCTTTTTGTGTGCATGTACCGCTCATGAAGCGGCAGGGGGTGGACAATATTTTTCCATGTTAGATGTGTTATTCTCAAGATGAGTGTTTATTCACTTGTCATTGCACGAGAGTGTGGCCGGTAATAGGGATGCCCAGTCCCGAATTGAAAAAGAAATTTACTTTATGTTGTCAATAATAAATTCCTTGGAAAGTGTTGGTATGGAAGGCACCCGTGGATACGGCTAGCCATGGATTGTGAAAGAATGGTGGAAAAAGGAATAAACTTTATTTTATGTTTGGGAACCGCCTATGATGTATCTAGCATGGAAAGTATTGGGAATCCCCAGTCGTTTTCATTGACGGGAAAAGCATGCCTCTCAAAACAATTTTATCTCTCAATTTAAGCTTTGAGCTCTAGCACCTCTACACATCTCTGCTTCCCTGTGCGAAGGGCCTATCTATTTACATTTATGCATTTTTTTATTTTTATTGAGTCTCCATAATCTCTTATAAAGCACCAACTTGGGAGCACTATTATCATGCTTGAGCATTGGATGTGGCTAATATTTGAGTGTGTTTCATGAATGGATCGATGATTGAGCATAATGGGCTAGGGATAGCTTTCTTTAGTGTTGATATTTTGAAAGACGTGGTTGCTTGTTGATATGCTTGAGTATTGAGGTCTTCATGTCAAATTATAGACTATTCCTTTGAATCATCTAAAGTCCAAATGTCCATGCTACAAAAGAAAATAATATGTGATAAATATGATGGGTAGCATTCCACATCAAAAATTCTATTTTTATCATTTACCTACTCGAGGACGAGCATGAATTAAGCTTGGGGATGCTGATACGTCTCCAACGTATCTGTAATTTTTTATTCCATGGTATTAAAGCATCATTCTTGGATGTTTTATACTCATTTACTAGCAACTTTATATCATTTTTTGGGACTAACCTATTAACATAGTGCGCAGTGCCAGTTGCTGTTTTTTGCTTGTTTTTTACTTCGCAGAAAATCAATACCAAAAGGAGTCCAAATGCCACAAAACGTTTTGGAGATTTTTTTCTGCCCAGAAGACACCAGGGGAGCCCAAGAAGTGGACCAGAGGAGGCCCGTGGGGCCCACTAGGCACCAGGACATGCTAAAGGCCCCTGACGCGCCCTGGTGGGTAGTGCAGCCCACGAGAGGCTTCTCCACCGCCTATCAACTCTATAAATACTCTAAACTCCCAAAACCCCTAGGGGAGTGGAGAGAAAACAATTTCCGCCGCCGCAAGTTCCAGAACCACGAGATCCAATCTAGAGGCCTTCTCCGGCACTCTGCCAGAGGGGTCAACGATCACGGAGGGATTCTTCATAAACACCCTTGCCCCTCCGATGATGCGTGATTAGTTTACCATAGACCTACGAGTCCGTAGGTAGTAGCTAGATGGCTTCTTCTCTCTTTTTTGATCTTCAATACAATGTTCTCCTTGATGTTCTTGGAGATCTATTTGATGTAATGACTTTTTGCGGTGTGTTTGTTGGGATCTGATGAATTGTGAGTTTATGATCAGTTCTATCCATGCATATTATTTGAGTCTTCTCTGAACTCTTTTATGCATGATCTTTATAGCCTTGTATTTCTTCTCCGAAACTTTGGTTTGGTTTGGCCAACTGGATTGATTTTTTTTGCCATGGGAAGAGGTGCTTTGTGATGGGTTCGATATTGCGGTGCTCAATCTCAGTGACAGAAAGAGACATGACACACATGTGTCGTTGCTATTAAGGATAAAAAGATGGGGTCTATTTCTACATGAATAGATCTTGTCTACATCATGTCATCGTTCTTATTGCATTACTCCGTTTTCCATGAACTTAATACACTAGATGCATGCTGGATAGTGGTCGATGTGTGGAGTAATAGTAGTAGATGCAAAATTGTTTCGGTCTACTAATCTTGGACGGGATGCCTATATACATGATTATTGCCTTGGATATCGTCAAGATTATTCGCTTTTCCATCAATTGCCCAACAGTAATTTGTTTACACCCCCTGCTATATTTTCCTAGTTAGTGCAAACAAACACCTCTGTGTGTCCCCTCCAAATGTAAATATGTAACACCCCGCCCATCGTACATACCCCACTATTTAAATAAAAAGTGACAGTGGGAGCTTCTCCCAGTGTCTTCAGAGCTAAAAAAATAGTAATTTGTTTACCCACCGTATGCTATTTTCTCGAGAGAAGCCTATAGTGAAATCTACGGCCCCTGGGTCTATTTCCTATCATATTATTTTAAGATATACTAATCCAAAAATCCAAAAATACCTTGCTGCACTTTTTCGTTATTTATTTTATTTTTTTGTTTTTGCTAGATCTATTTATCCAATCTCATACAATTTATTCTATCTCAATACCGAGGAGGGATTGACAACCCCTCTTATTTGTTGGCTTGCAAGTTTTTGTGGTTTGTGTGCAGGTGCTATTTACATAGTGTTGCTTGGTTCTCCTACTGGGTTGATAACCTTGGTTTCATAACTTAGGGAAATACTTGCCGTTGTTGTGCTGCATCATTCTCTCCTCTTCGGGGAATTACCAATGCAGATACAAGCAATCAGTATCTTATTATAATTTCCATAAGAATTGTTGTAGGAATTACCATAATTATTAGAGGAATTACTAGGAAACGGCCTAGGATAAAAATTGCCACTATATGCTTTATTACCAAAATTGTTCCCACCAACAAAATTCACACCCATAGATTCATTATTATTCTCAATCAAAGTAGACAAAGGCATATCATTAGGATCAATAGGAGCACTCTCGCTAGCAATCAATTTCATAAGTTCATCCATCTTTCCACTCAAAGTATTAATTTCTTCAATAGCATGCACTTTTTTATTAGTAGAAGATCTTTCGGTATGCCATTGAGAGTAATTTACCATAATATTATCTAGGAGTTTAGTAGCTTCTCCTAATGTGATTTCCATAGAAGTACCACCCGTGGCGGAATCTAGAAGATTTCTAGATGCAAAATTCAATCCAGCATAATTTTTTTGTATGATCATCCATAAGATTAAACCATGAGTAAGGCAATTTCTTATCATTAATTTCATCCTCTCCCATGATTTTTGTATTTATCATCCATAAGCTTAAACCAAGCAATCTAGCACACTAACAAACAAAAAGCAAACGAAAAAGCGAATGGAAAGAAGGCAAATATTTTGTGTTTTTCTAAAAACATTTTAGAAGTGGGGGAGAGGAAAATGAGAGGCAAATGGCAAATAATGTAAATGTAAGAGATGAGAGTTTATGGTGGGTACTTGGTAGGCTTGTTGAAGATCCTCCCGGGCAACGGCGCTAGAAATTCTTCCTGCTACTTCTTGAGCTTGCGTTGGTTTTCCCTTGAAGAGGAAATGGTGATGCATCAAAGTAGAGATAAGTACTTCGTTCAGTTGAGAACAAAGGTATCAATCCATTAGGAGGAACACACAAGTCTCAAATAAATGCACCTACACAAACAAACAAATACTTGCACCCAACGCGATAAAGGGGTTGTCAATCCCTTCACGGTTACTTGCAAGGATGAGATCTGATAGTGATAGATATAAAAGATAAGTAAAAGTGTGAAATAAAATAAAAGTAAATAAATTGCAGCAAGGTATTTTTGTGTTTTTGATTTTATAGGTCTGAAAATAATATTATAAAAGATAGACCCCATGGCCATAGTTTTCACGACAGGCTTCTCTCTTGAAAGAAAGCATACGGTGGGTAAACGAATTACTATTCAGCAATTGAGAGAAAAGCGAATAATTATGACGATATCCAAGGCATCACGTCCGTGACAAGTAGACCGACTCCTTCCTGCATCTACTACTATTACTCCACACATCGACCACTATCCAGCATGCATCTAGTGTATTAAGTTAACAAGAACGGAGTAACGCCTTAAGCAAGATGACATGAAGTAGAGGGATAGATCCAATCAATATGAACAAACCCCATCTTTTTATCCTTAATGGCAACAATACAAATACATGTCATGTCCCTTTCTGTCACTGGAATAAGCACAACAAGATTGAACCCACTACAAAGCACCTCTCCCATTGCAAGAAAAATCAATCTAGTTGGCCAAATCAAATCAATAGACCGGAGAGAAATACAAAGCTATCTTAATCATGCATAAAAGAGTTCAGAGAAGACTCAAATAATATTCATAGATAATCTGATCATAAACCGACAATTCATCGGATCTCAACAAACGCACCGCAAAAGAAGATTACATCGAATAGATCTCCAAGAACATCGAGGAGAACATTGTATTGAAGATCAAAGAGAGAGAAGAAGCCATCTAGCTACTAGCTATGGACCCGTAGGTCTATGGTAAACTACTCACACATCATCGGAAGGGCAGCAAGGTTGATGTATAAGCTCTCCCTGGTCGAATCCCCGCTGGTAGAGTACCGGAAAAGGTCTCCAGATGGGATCTCACGAAGACAAAAACTTGCGGCGGTGGAAAAGTATTTTTGGTGTGCCCCCCTGGTCTACGAGGAATATTTGGGAATTTATAGAAGAAGAATTATGGTTGGAAGTGCCACGGGGCCCCCACAAGCTTGCAGGGTGCCCCCCAGGGCACGCCCTGTGAGTTTGTGGCCATCTCGCGGCCCTTCTAGCCTCCTCCTGAAGCTTCTAGGGTGTCTTGTGGTCCATGAAAAATCGTCCAAAAGTTTCGTTCCGTTTGGACTCCGTTTGGTATTGATTTTCTGTAAAGACAAAAAAGAAGGAAAAACAGCAACTTGCACTGAGCACTAGGTTAATATGTTAGTCCCAAAAAATATATAAAATAGCATATTAATGCATATAAAACATCCAAGATTGATAATATAATAGCATGGAACAATAAAAAATTATAGATACGTTGGAGACGTATCAAGCATCCCCAAGCTTAATTCCTGCTCGTCCTCGAGTAGGTAAATGATAAAAATAGACTTTTTGATGTGGAATGCTACCTAACATGTTTATCATGCAATCTTTCTTAATGTGGCATGAATATTCAGATCCGTAAGATTCAAAACAAAAGTTTAATATTGACATAAAAACAGTAATACTTCAAGCATACTAAAAAGCAATCATGTCTTCTCAAAATATCACGGCTAAAGAAAGTTATCAATACAAAATCATATAATCTTGTCATGTTGTATCTTCTTAACACAAAGTATTTATCATGCACAACCCTGATGACAAGCCAAGCAATTGGTTCATACTTTTTAATGCGCTTCAGCTTTTTCAACTCTCGCGCAATACATGAGCATGAGCAATGGATATAGCACTATGGGTGCAATAGAATATGATGTTGGAGGTTGTGTGGAGAAGGCAAAAAAGGAGAAAGTCTCACATTGACGAGGCTAATCAACGGGCTATGGAGATGCTCATCAATTGATGTCAATGCAAGGAGTAGGGATTGCCATGCAACAGATGCACTAGAGCTATAAGTGTATGAAAGCTCAAAAGAAAACTAAGTGGGTGTGCATCCAACTTGCTTGCTCATGAAGACCTAGGGCGTTTGAGGAAGCCCATCATTGCAATATCCAAGCCAAGTTCTATAATGAAAAATTCCTACTAGAAATATATGAAAGTGACAAAATAGGAGACTCTCTATCATGAAGAACATGGTGCTACTTTGAAGCACAAGTGTGGAAACGGATAGTAACATTGTCCCTTCTTTCCTTTTCTCTATTTTTTTTTATTTTTTTGGCACATAGGCCTCTTTTTCTTGGGCTCTTTTTGGCCCCTTTGTTCCGTCCGGAGTCTCATCCCGACTTATGGGGGAATCATAGTCTCCATCATCCTTTCCTCATATGGGACAATGCTCTAATAATGATGATCATCACACTTTTATTTACTTACAACTCAAGAATTACAACTCGATACTAGAACAAAAATATGACTCCATATGGATGCCTCTGGCGGAGTATCGGGATGTGCAATGATCTAGCATGACATTCATAAAAAATATGAACCATGGCCAAGCCACAAATACTATGTCAACTATATGATCATGCAAAGCAATCTGGCAATGATGATATGTGTCATAATAAACGGAACGGTGGAAGTTGCATGGCAATATATCTCGGAATGGCTATGGAAATGCCATAATAGGTAGGTATGGTGGCTATTTTGAGGAATATATAAGGAGGCTTATGTGTGAAAGAGTGTATCATATCACGGGGTTTGGACGCACCGGCGAAGTTTGCACCACAACTCAAGGTGAAAAATGGCAATGCATGGTACCGAAGAGGCTAGCAAAATGCGGAAAGGTGAGAGTGTGTATAATCCATGGACTCAACATTAGTCATAAAGAACTCACATACTTATTGCAAAAGTTTATTAGCCCTCGAAGCAAAGTACTACTATGCATGCTCCTAGGGGGATAGATTGGTAGGAAAAGACCATTGCTTGTCCCCGACCGCCACTCATAAGGAAGACAATTAATAATAATTCATGCTCCAATTTCATAGCATAACGAGAGACGATACTTGCATGCTTCGGGAATCACAAACCTTAACACAAATATTCTTACTAAACCACAATTACTCACTAGCATGATTCTAATATTACCATCTTTATATCTCAAAACCAATGCAAAGAATCAAACTTCTCATATATTCAATGATCTTCATGAAAGTTTTTATTATATCTCTCTTGAATACCCATCATAGTAGGACTAAATTCATAACCTAAGCAAATTGCCATACTATTTATAAGACTCTGAAAATAATATAAGTGAAGGATGAGATTTCATCAATTTCTTTAAAATATAACCACCACCGTGCTCTAAAAGATATAAGTGAATCACTAGAGCAACTACCTAGCTAAAAAAATATAAGTGAAGCACATAGAGTATTCTAATAAATTCATGATTAATGTGTGTCCCTCTCAAAAGGTGTGTTCAGCAGGGATGGTTGTAGCAAACTTAAAAGCAAATAAAGCAAAGACTCATATAATACAAGACGCTCCAAGCAAAACACATATTATGTGGTGAATAAAAAATATAGCCTCAAGTAAGATGGATTGTAGACAAAAGAGGGGATGCCATCCGCGGCATCCCCAACTTAGATGCTTGGTTATCCTTGAATATTACCTTGGGTTGCCATGGGCATCCCCAATATTAGGTTCTTTCCACTCCTTATTCCTTAGCCCATCGAAACTTCACCCAAAACTTGAAAACTTCACAACACAAAACTCAACAGAAAACTCATGAGATCCGTTAGTATAATAAAACAAATCTCCACTTTTAGGTACTGTTGTAAACTCATTCCAATTTTATATTTGCATTATATCTAATGTATTCCAACTTCACCATGGTTCATAACCCCCGATACAACCCATGGATTCATCAAAACAAGCGAACAACACAATGAAAACAGAATCAATCAAAAACAGAACAGTCTGTAGAAACTGTAATTAAGCTCATACTTCTGTAACTCCAAAAATCTGAAAAATTAGGACCATGTAGGTAATCTGTATATAAATGTTGTGTAAACAATTCCAAATTTTTCCACATTCCATAAAATTTTAACAATTCTGCTACTGGACGCAAAAGTTTCTGTTTTTTTCTCAGAAGGAAACAACGATCTTCCAAAATCGTCCCAAAGGTCGTACTTGGCACAAACAATAATTAAAACACTAAAACACAATCATAATAGAAGTATAATAGCATATTTATTGAAAAACAGAAGAAAAAGAAAAAATATAAAATAAAATTGGGTTGCCTCCCAACAAGTGCTATTGTTTTACGATCTTAGCTAGGCATATTGCATAGATCTAGGTATTATCATCTTTGGTATTCAATCCATAAGTGGCCCTTATAAGAGATTCATATGGCAACTGAATTTTCTTTCTTGTAAAGCGTTCCATGCCCTTTCTTAATGGAAATTGAAATCTAATGTTTCCTTCTTTCATATCAATAATAGCACCAATTGTTTTAAGGAAACGTCTACCAAGAATTATTGGGCATGTAGGATTGCAATCAATATCGAGAACAATGAAATCTATGGGCACATAATTCTTATTTTCAATAATAAGAATATCATTAATTCTTCCCATAGGTTTCTTAATAGTGGAATCTGATAGGTGCAAATTTAAAGAACAATCATCAAGTTTATGGAAACCTAGCACCACCACATAAAGTTTTTGGAATAGTGGAAACGCTAGCACCCAAATCACACAAAGCATTGTAATCATAATATTTAATCTTAATTTTAATAGTAGGTTCCCATTCATCATATAGCTTTCTAGGGATTGAAACTTCAACTCAAGTTTTTCTTCAAAAGATTTCATCATTGTCGGATTCAGGGCTCCGCAGACCCAAGAAAGGTTCGAACTCTGGGGCGTGTGCGAAGAATTCGACCTCTCCAGCCAACCGATTCATCGCTCTCACGGCCTAGCTTGATGAACATGAAAGGAAAGAGACATGACAGTTTACCCAGGCTCGGGCCACCTTGCGGTGTAAGACCCTACTCCTTCTTTGGGGTGGATTAGCCTCGCGAGGGGCTGAGGATGAACTAGTACAGAGGAAGAACAACCTCACGAGGTATGTTCTTGTGTGGGTTTGAGCTGAGGATTCGATCTCCCTCTCCTACGGTGGTGGCTAACCTATATATAGTGGCCTTGGTCCTCTTCCTCCAAAATGTAGGCGGGAAGGGATCCCACAACGGCCAATTTTGAAGGGGGACAAGTAGTACATCTTATCCTGACGAAAGGTGGTCTTCGCCTGCAAAGCTTCTGGTCATGACATCGTGGTGGGCTCGGTGATGACATCCGTCCTGCCGGTCTTGGTCTCGTTGCACGGGAATGGAAACCTTTGGGTGATTCCTCGGGACTCCGCGCCTGCACTTGCCTCCTTAGCACAGAAGAGGAAACCTGCTACGCTGCGCCCGCTGGCGCCCGCCTGGCCTTGGTCGTCATGGCTTGCGTCACCCGAACCTCATGAGATGGGTGCTTGCATAGGAATCTCCGCTCCTCAGGAGCCAGCCTAGGGAGGCCGCTCCCTCCGGAGGTCTTGGCGTCGTCCACCTCACGAGGCTTGGCCCCTCGCGAGGGTCTTGTCTTGCCGATGCTGAAGAAGGGCCGTACCAGGACGTCGATGGATCCACGTGCGTGGGCTGCAGGTAGGCAAGTCTGGGTACCCTGGTTCCCAGAACACCGACAGTAGCCCCCGGGCCCAAGGCGCGCTCGGACTTGTCTTTGGGGCGAAGCCAAAGGGCAAGGGCGAAGCGCCGCGGGCCCCAATCGCCTGCGGACCAAGTTGACGCATGGCGCCTAACGGGATGTGGGCGTCTCCACTTCCCCACGCTGCCTCGGCAACCGTTTGACTTGACAACTGCCTGTTGCATGCAGAAAAGCCATCATTACTCGAGATCGTGGGAGGCCGACGGTTGGCCTTCCTCCGGCTATAAATGGGAGAGGGGCGGAGCCCCCTGCTCATCTCCGTCTTCTCGCTGCTTGCTCCTCCTTCTTCCTTTCCATCCCACCATCTTGCTAGCGAGTCCATGGAACCAATGAAGAAGTTTTCCGCCGCAGAGAAAGGGAAGGCCCCCAAGGAGGGGCTAGGCTTGCCGCCGCCCAAGAGAGGCCGCGGACGCCCCCGCAAGTACGCCGCGACTCCAGCGGTGGCCCCTCAGCGGCGCGGGCGCAGCCCTTCAAGGGCCTGCGTCGCCTCAGGCAGCCGCGGTGGTGCTTCCTCCCGCGGTGGGAGCTACCGTAAATGGGGCGGCCTCAGCGATGGGGGGAGGCGCGTGGTGATCGCCCGGCCACCGCGGCCGCGCTCCCACTCGGCCGACGCGTCCACAGAGTTCGTCATGTGGTCGGAGAGGCCCGCGGGCATCTGGTTCCAGCTTCCACGTTTCTTCGCGGGCGTGCTGCCGGCCGGGGGGCCTGGCGGCCTTTGGCTGCAGGCCGACGGCTGCTGCAGCAAGGCCTCATGGGTGGAGGTCTAAGTCACCGCCGCTGGCAACGTGTTCCTGAATCGCGGGTGGCAGCCGTTCGCCCGCGCACGGGGCTTGCACGGGAGGAGCACCCTCCACTTTAGGTACGACGGCGTCGTGACCCTCTATGTCAGGGTGTTCAGGGAAGATGGCCAGCGCTCGGGGTACTGCCCGGAAAGCGACAGTGACGACGATGATGGTGATGACGACGACGACCAGAGGGGTGGCGCCATCGCTGGCGGTGAGCTTGCCCTTGGCGACGGTCGCGCCGCCTCCAGCAGCGGTGCCTCCTCCTCCGGGGAGAGCACCAGCGACGGCGACTACGATGAGCCACCATGTCTCCGGGCTCAAATTGAGGAGGGTGACGAGCCACGTCGCCGTCATGCCCCGGTGAAGCAGGAGGAGGACTCTGACTGAGCTCGAGTGCTGCTGGAGCCGGGCCTCAAGAGCCGCTATAGTCGCGTGGCTTGCTTTTGTTTCTTTCTTCCCCTGCATTAAAAAAGGTAGAGGGCCCTATCGGGGCATGTAATGAACTATGTCGCTTGTGCCGTTATGTTACCGTTTTCGTGTTGCATTACGATACCCGCGTTACCGCTGATTGTGGTTGGGGCGACTTAGCTTGATATTCTTGTGGTGCACTCCCCTGCCGCAAGAGCGTGCCTTGCCGCGTGGAGACTCAAAAGTCGCTGAGCCTCAGCAGGCACCCTGTAGCTATAGGATTAGGAAAACTCTGGAGGCGTCGTGCCCGTGAGCTCGTTTGAGAGCATCGCGTGAGGACGAAGACACCAAGAGGCCAGGGTACTGAGGCTTTGGTGAGGTGTGTTCGCGGGCGGGCCCGAGCGCACACACCTGCCCAGCCCCCGCGCGCGGGATGCACGAGGAGGAGCGACGGGCAACTGCCACTCCTCCTGAGGCAAGAGCTGGAAGAGCGAACGGTGCAAGGAGAAGAAATTTCCCAACCCTCAAATGAAACGGAAAAATCTCAAATTCCATTCAAGAAATTGCAAACCAACTACAGAAAGCAAGCAAAAGAATAGCCGCGTCCGGCACCTATACTAGTCTTGTTGTCTTCCCACCAGCGCGGAGCATGGGGCCTCCACTAGGACGTGGGTGGGAGCCCCCGTGAGGCCCAGGGGCGGCGCTCAGGAGACTCCGGGGCGTGTACAGCCCCAACTCACTATTACGTGAGAGTGTCACGAGCGGAGATCTTCACAGGCGCATGGCCTTAGTCATGGGTAGAATTTCCGGAGGTGCTGGATGTTCCAGGCATTCTGGATGGGGACCCCATCCTGTGTCTCCAGGCGCATGGTGCTAGGCCTGGAGACACGGGCGATCCTGAACGGGCCCTCCCACATGGGCGAGAGCTTATGAAGCCCCCCTGGAGAGCACCCACCTCAGGACGAGGTCACCCACCTTGAGAGTCCTGGAGTGGATGCTACCGCAGTGATACCGCCGCAGCGCCTGCTGGTACCTCGCTGCACGGAGCGAGGCTTGGCGGCGGCGCTCCTCCCCCAGCACGAGGTCCACCCCCCGTGAGGCATCCTGGCGCGCCTCGACGAACGCCAAGACCTGCGCAGAGCGATGCTTGACCTCGTGAGGGAGGACCGCCTCGGCTCCGTAGACAAGGAAGAATGGAGTCTCGCCCGTGGGCTTGGTTGCGGTGGTGCGGATGGACCATATCACGGACTGGAGCTCATCGAGCCAGCCCCTGCTGCAGGCCTCGAGTTTCTTCTTGAAGCTCCTCGCCTTGAGGCCCCTCAGGACCTCCACGTTGGCGCGCTCGGCCTGGCCATTGCTCCGTGGGTGTGCCACTGAAGCGTAGCATATCTGCGTTCCAAGGTTAGCACAATATGTTTCGAAAAGGTTGCTCATGAACTGAGAGCCATTGTCGGTGATGATGCGGTTGGGAACCCTGAAACGGCTCACGAGGCCCTTGATGAACTTGACGGACGAGCCAGCTGGGATGGTACAGACGGCTTCCACCTCCGCCCACTTGGTGAACTTGTCGATGGCGACGTAGAGATAGCGGTAGCCCCCGGCGCTAGAGGGAACGGGTCCAGGATGTCCAGCCCCAGACCGTGAATGGCCATGAGAGCGGGATGGTCTGGAGGCCCTGAGCGGGCTGGTGGATCTGCTTGGCGTGGAACTGACAGGCCTCACAAGATTTCACCTGTTCAGTGGCATCATTGAGCGCCGTGGGCTAGTCAAATTCGCTACAGAATGCCTTGCCCACGAGGATGCGCGATGAGGAGTGATGCCCGTAGTCCCCACCATGTATGTCGGCCAGCAACTCGCACCCCTGCTCCCTGGAGATGCATCATAGAGAAACGTCGTTTGGGCGCCTTTGGTAGAGCCCACCATCCTGGATGCTATACGCGGTGGCCTGGCGGGCCACCCGCTCTGCGTCTTCCTCCTTCTACGGCAAGGTACCCTGGAGCAGGTACGCCTTGAATTCCTCGGTCTAGCACCCCCCTGAGGCTCGAGCGCGAGAAGCAGCTGGGCTCCGGAGGTCGGGCCGCAGGCTGGGGCGCCCAAGGGGGGTGCCGGGGGCAGCTCCTCCCGAGGCAGCGCCGGTCCCTCAGTGGGGGGAGCTGCTGATGTCTTGAAAAGCCATTCCTCGAAGACGCCAGGCTCCTGAGGGTAGCGCCGAGATGCCCTCTTAGCGATGTCGTCTGCCTCCTTTTTTGTGCCACACGGCATGTGCTGCAATTCCAAGCCTAAGAATCGTTTCTTGATTTTGCGTACCTCCTCAAGGTATGCCTCCATGTGCTCGTCCTTTGGCTTGTACGCCTTGTTGAGAAGTTGACGAGGAGCTGTGAGTCGCCCCTGATGGTGAGGCGCCTGACCTCTAGAGCCACCGCAGCCTTGAGGCCGGCAATCAGGCCCTCGTACTCAGCGATGTTGTTGGAGACCTTCTCGCCATGCTGGAAGAAAAGTTGCACGGCGTAGTAGAGCTTGTCCTGAGTAGGTGAGATGAGCACGGCTCCAGCCCCCGCGCCTTGGCATGCGAACGCGCCATCGAAGTACATGACCCAACCATCTGGTGCCTCGTCTTCGGGCGCGAGAGAATGGTCCTCGCCCATTTCTCGGCCAGGGGCTTCGGTCCATTCTGCCACAAAGTCAGCAAGGGCCGCGCCCTTGATGACTCTGGTGGTGCTGAACTCCAGCTGGAATGCCTGCAGCTCAATGTTCCATTCGGCGACCCTTCTCGCGTCGTTGGGGCTCCGGAGCACCCTCTCCAAGGGGTAGGCTAAGACAACCTTGATGGAGTGGCCTTGGAAGTAGTGACACAGTTTCCTGGAGGCGACGAGGAGTGCGAGCAGGAGCTTCTGTGGCATGGGGTAGCGCGCCCGTGCGTCCCGCAGCACCGTGCTGATGAAGTACACAGGATGCTCGACGAGGGAGGAGGCATTGGCGGGGTCCTGCCCCTCCTGAGGCTGGGGAGTCTCAGGAGCTTTGTCATCTGGCGGGGCGGCCGTGGCCTCAGGAGCGCCATCCTCGGGAGCCCCATCGCCTAGAGGGGTGGCCGAGGCCTCAAGAGCGCCGTCCTCGGGAGCCCCGTCGCCTGGAGGGGTGGCCAAGACCTCAGGAGCGCCGTCCTGAGGCTGCGGCCCCCCGGTCGGGTGCGGGGTGCTGCGCCGTGCGCCCCCAACCGCACGCTCTTCTCGGACCGCCACGAGTGCCGCGTTGGTCGAGTGAGGCGTGGCGGCCAGGTAAAGCACTAGGGGCTCAAGAGGGCGAGGCGCTACCATTACCGGTGGGCTAGTGAGGTATCTCTTGAGGTCTTGGAAGGCCACTTCGACCTCTGGAGTCCACTCAAACGGGCCCTTCTTTTTCATCAGCTTGAAGAACGGGAGGGCGCGCTCACCTAGCTTGGAGATGAAGCGCCCCAACGAGGTTACGCAGCCCGCCAGCTTCTGCATCTCTTTGAGGGTCTGCGGCGGGCTCATCCTCTCTATTGCCTTGATCTTTTCCGGGTTGGCCTCGATCCCTCTGTGCGACACCAGGAAACCTAGCAGCTTGCCGGACAGGACGCCAAGCACGCACTTCTCCGGGTTGAGCCGTAAGTTTACCTTGCGCAGACTGGTAAATGTTTCCTCCAGATCTTCGGTGAGAGTTCTCGCCTCCCGAGATTTGACCACTATATCGTCGACGTATGCCTCGGCGTTCCTCTCGAGCTGCCGGCCCAAGGCGATGTGCATTAGTCGCTGGAGGTCACCCTAGCATTGCGCAGCCCGAATGGCATGCAGGTGTAGCAGTACACCCCGCACGGGGTCAAGAAAGCCGTCCTTTCGACATCCTACACCGCCATCTTGATTTGGTGATAGCCTGAGAAGGCATCCAGGAAGCACATCAAATCGTACTCGGCGGTGGAGTCGATGATCTGGTCGATGCGCGGAAGAGGGAAAGGGTCTTGAGGGCAAGCCTTGTTGAGGCTAGTAAAATTGATGCACATGCGCTCCTTCCCGCCCTTTTTGGGGACAATAACCGGATTTGCCAGCCAGTCCAGGTGCCGCACCTCCCGAATAATGCCGGGTTCTTGCAGCTTGCGGGTCTCCTAGACGATGAACGACTGCTTCTCCAGGGCTTGCCGCCGTGCCTTTTGCTTTACGGGGCACGCGTTGGGGCACACCATCAAGTGGTCCTCGATCACCCCACGTGGAACGCCGACCATGTCCGTTGCCTCCCACGTGAACACATCCTTGTTCGCGCGGAGGAAGTTGACCAGCGCCTCTTCGTGGTCCGGGGGAAGGCTGGCACCTATGGTGAAGGTAGGGCCTTATCCCCCGTCTTCGTTGACCGGCACCTGCTTTATCTCGGCTCGATCTTGAGAGAACAACTGCTTCTTCTTTGCCGGCGCTGCCCCTGAGCCCTCCAGAGCGCTCTCTGCGTCCGACCGCGCGGCCGCCGCGGCCTTGAAAGCGAGCTTGAGGGCCATGAGCGCGTCCCTGGTGTCCCCTGCCACGGTGAGGACACCGCTGCTGCCTGGCATCTTCATGACATTGTAGCCGGGGTGAGTCTCCGCCATGAACTTGGCGAGGGCCGGGTACCTGAGGATGGCGTTGTACGGGAGACCAATGCGGGCGACGTCAAAGTCGATGAGCTCGGTGCGGTAGTTGCTGCGCGTGCCAAAGGTGATGGGGAGGCAGATCTGCCCTAGAGGACAGGTGGAGCCGTCGATGACCCCAGAGAAGGGCTTGGTGGGGAGGAGCCGGTCGTAAGGCACATGAAGCAGGCCGAACGCCTCCACGGAGAGGACGTTGAGGCCTGTGCCGCCATCGATGAGGGTCCTGGTGACTGCTACGTTGCAGATGGTGGGGGTGCAAAGCATACGGAGCGCGCCGGTGCCAACCGTGGTCTTGGGGTAGTCCCTTGAGTCGAAGGTGAGGTCGGCCTTGGGCGCCGCCCAGCCCAGAGGGGCCCCCCGCCGTGACTAGGCGGCCCCCGCCTAGCAAAAGAACTGCTTGATGTGGCGGTCTGAGGCCGGCGCCTGTGACCCACCGAGGATGGCCGCGACGGCGTGGGGCGCCGGCGCCGCGAAGCGCGCAATGAACAGGAGGCCACTAAGGACTCCGGCAGGTCGAGGAGCCAGGCGCGCGGCACACCCGTAAGGGCCATAGGGAGCCAATTCGCCATGGCCTTGTCGTCGCCGCCGGCCGCCCAGATGGCCTCTACGTATACCTGGAGGAACTCTGCTGGATCCTCCGCGCCATCATATCACGGCGGCAACTCCGGCCTAAACTTTGGCAGCCATTTCACTCGCCATAAGGCGGGGGTGAAAGCTCGGAGGCCTGCGAAGCCTCCAAACGCGCCCGGCGGCCCGGCGAGTGGAGCGACGCCCGCCATGGGAACCGAATGGTGAGGGCGGAGCACGGTTGATGAGGAGGCGAACCTTTGACACGCCCCTACCTGGCGCGCCAAATGTTGGATTCAGGGCTCCGCAGACCCAAGAAAGGTTCGAACTCTGGGGCATGTGCGAAGAACTCAACCTCTCCAGCCAACCAATTCATCGCTCTCACGGCCTAGCTTGATGAACAGGAAAGGAAAGAGACACGGCAGTTTACCCAGGTTCGGGCCAACTTGCGGTGTAAGACCCTACTCCTACTTTGGGGTGGATTAGCCTCGCGAGGGGCTGAGGATGAACAAGTACAGAGGAAGAACAACCTCACGAGGTCTGTTCTTGTGTGGGTTTGAGCTGAGGATTCGATCTCCCTCTCCTACGGTGGTGGCTAACCTATATATAGTGGCCTTGGTCCTCTTCCTCCAAAATGTAGGCGGGAAGGGATCCCACAACGGCCAATTTTGAAGGGGGACAAGTAGTACATCTTATCCTGACGAAAGGTGGTCTTCGCCTGCAAAGCTTCTGGTCGTGACGTTGTGGTGGGCTCGGCAATGACATCCGTCCTGCCGTCCTGGCGGTCTTGGTCTCGTTGCACGGGAATGGAAACCTTTGGGTGATTCCTCGGGACTCTGCGCCTGCGCTTGCCTCCTTAGCACAAAAGAGGAAACCTGCTACGCTGCGCCCGCTGGCGCCCGCCTGGCCTTGGTCGTCATGGCTTGCGTCACCCAAACCTCATGAGATGGGTGCTTGCATAGGAATCTCCACACCTCAGGAGCCAGCCTAGGGAGGCCGCTCCCTTTGGAGGTCTTGGCATTGCCCGCCTTGCGAGGCTTGGCCCCTCGCGAGGGTCTTGTCTTGCCGATGCTGAAGAAGGGCCGTACTAGGCCGTCGATGGAGCCACGCCATGGGCCGCAGGCAGGCAAGTCTGGGTACCCTGGTTCCCAGAACGCCGACAATCATAGCATCAACGATATGTTTATAAAAGCCTTATTTTGATTATAAGCATGAGGTGAATTAAGCATAGATTGTAACAAGGAAATACACTCAATCAAAGAACAATGATCATAATTAAATTCCTTGAAATCCAAAAGAGTGGGCTCATCACTAGTTAAAGTTCTGACCTCGCCAAACCCACTTTTATCAATTTTTTCATTAAGATCTTCAACCTCCAAATTATTGGGATGCCTTCTAGCTAAAGTTTACTCCTCTCTAGTCCCTTCTTTATCAAGTTTTATATTAGCAAACAAAGATTCAATAGGAGTCACACCAATCACTTTAAGATCTTCATCATGATTATCGCAAAAACTAGAAGAACATACTTTTTCTAGCCATTCAGAGACTCATTAATATCATGCTTGGGTGGCATAGATCTAATCTTAAAGGAATCAATCTCATGAGAAATTCTATCAACGTTTCTAGCAACATCATCAATCTTAAGCAATTTTTATTTTATCATAGCACTGAAAATCTTTTGGGATTTAATAAAATCTTTAATATTATTTCAAGATTAGAGGGTATCTTATTATAATTTCCATAATAATAGTTGTATTAATTACCATAATTTTTAGAGGAATTACTAGGAAACGGCCTAGGATTAAAATTGCCTCCATATGTGTTATTACCAAAATCGTTCCTACCAACAAAATTCACATCCATAGATTCATTATTACTCTCAATCAAAGTAGACAAAGGCATATCATTAGGATCAATAGGAGCACTCTTGATAGCAATCAATTTCATAAGTTCATCCATCTTTCCACTGAAAGTATTAATTTCTTCAATAGCACGCACTTTTTTATTAGTAGAAGATCTTTTGGTATGCCATTGAGAGTAAATTGCCATAATATTATCTAGGAGTTTAGTAGCTTCTCCTAATGTGATTTCCATAAAAGTACCACCCGCTGTGGAATCTAGAAGATTTCTAGATGCAAAATTCAATCCAGCATAAAATTTTGTATGATCATCCATAAGCTTAAACCATGAGTAGGGCAATTTCTTATCATTAATTTCATCCTATCCCATGATTGTGCAACATGATCATGATCAAGTTGCTTAAAATTCATTATATCATTCCTAAGAGAGATGATCTTAGTGGGAGGAAAATACTTGGAAATAAAAGCATCCTTACACATATTCCATGAATCGATACAATTTTTAGGTAAGGATGAAAACCAAGTTTTAGCACGATCTCGTAGTGAGAATGGAAATAACTTCAATTTGACAATATCATTATCCACATCTTTTTTCTTTTGCATATCACACAATTCAACAAAAGTATTGAGATGGGAAGCAGCATCTTCATTAGGACTACCAGAAAACTGTTCTTTTATAAGAAGATTCAATAAAGCGGCATTAATTTCATAAGATTCCACACTAGTGGCGGGAGCAATGGGAGTACTAATAAAATCTTTATTATTAGTGTTGGAAAAATCACACAACTTAGTATTTTCTTGAGACATCGTGACAAAGCAAGCAATCTAGCACACAAGCAAACAAAAAGCAAATGGAAAGAAGGCAAATATTTTGTGTTTTTCTGAAAATGTTTTAGAAGTGGGGGAGAGGAAAACTAGAGGAAAATGGAAAATAATGTAAATGCAACAGATGAGAGTTTATGGTGGGTACTTGGTAGGCTTAATGTAGATCCTGCCCGACAACGACGCCATAAATTCTTCCTGCTACTTCTTGAGCTTGCGTTGGTTTTCCCTTGAAGAGGAAAGGGTGATGCAGCAAAGTAGAGATAAGAATTTCCCTCAGTTGAGAACCAAGGTATCAATCCAGTAGGAGGAACACACAAGTCTCCAATAATTGCACCTATACAAACAAACGAATACTTGCACCCAACGCGATAAAGGGGTTGCCAATCCCATCACGGTTACTTGCAAGGATGAGATCTGATAGTGATAGATATAAAAGATAACTAAATGTGTGAAATAATATAAAATTAAATAAATTACAGCAAGGTATTTTTGTGTTTTTGATTTTATAGATCTGAAAATAGTATGATAAAAGATAGACCCGGGGGCCATAGTTTTCACTAGAGGCTTCTCTCTTGAAAAAAAGCATACGGTGGGTAAATTTTTTTCTGTTGAGCAATTGATAGAAAAGCAAATAATTATGACAATATCCAATGCAATGATCATGTATATAGGCATCATGTCCATGACAAGTAGACCGACTCCTGCCTACATCTACTACTATTACTTCACACATCGACCGCTATCCAACATGCATCTAGTGTATTAAGTTAACAAGAATGGAGTAACGCCTTAAGCAAGATGACATGATGTAGAGGGATAGATCCAATCAATATGAACAAACTTCATATTTTTATCCTTAATTTTAACAATACAAATACGTGGCATGTCCCTTTGTGTCACTAGGAATAAGCACCGCAAGATTGAACCCACTACAAAGCACCTGTCCCATTGCAAGGAAAATCAACCTAGTTGGCCAAACCAAATTAATAGATCAGAGAGAAATGCAAAGCTATCTTAATCATGCATATAAGAGTTTAGAGAAGACTCAAATAATATTCATAGATAATCCAATCATAAACCAACATTTCATCGGATCTCAACAAATGCACCGCAAAAGAAGATTACATCGAATAGATCTCCAAGAACATCAAGGAGAACATTGTATTGAAAATCAAAGGGAGAGAAGAAGCCATCTAGCTACTAGCTATGGACTCATAGGTCTGTGGTAAGCTACTCACACATTATTAGAAGGGCAGCAAGGTTGATGTAGAAGCTCTCCGTGGTCGAATCCCCCTCCGGCAGAGTACCGGAAAAGGTCTCCAGATGGGATCTCACGAAAACAGAAACTTGCGGTGGCAAAAAAGTATTTTTGGTCTGCACCCTGGTCTACGGGGAATATTTGGGAATTTATAGAAGAAGAATTAGGGTTGGAAGTGCCACGGGGGGGCCACAAGCTGGCAAGGTGCCCCCGTAGGGCGCGCCCTGTGAGCTTTTGGCCATCTCGTGGCCCTTCTGACCTTGTCCCGCAGCTCCCAGGGTGTCTTGGTCCAAGAAAAATCGTTAAAAAGTTTTGTTCCATTTGGCATTGATTTTCTGCAAAGATAAAAACAAGGAAAAAAGAGCAGCTGGCACTGGGCACTAGGTTATCCTACAAAAAAACATTTCCATGATGATACGTGTTTGTCACAGTAGGTCACATTTTCTGTCATGCTTGTACATCCATGACGATTTTATGACCGAATCAAGATAGTCATACCTGTGCTGTCGTAGAAGTGTTCCATGACAATACCAAAATTATCATCATGGAAATGTCCACTTCCATGATGATAAATGGTGCGTCATGGAAGTGCTTTCGTCAAGGGTAACTGACACGTGGCATCCACCATAACGGGTCGCCATTAAGCTATCGGGTTCCGGTTTGGATCCGATAACCCGTTAACAGCGCGGACCAATGGGGATTTTCCACGTGGAAAATTATCATTGGCCGGAGGAAACACGTGTCGGCTCCGCGGTGGGCCAGATGTCGTCCATCCAATGGAGGAGACTTGCCTATGATACGTCGACACGTGGCAGGGCCCAACAGAGGCCCATATAGGTTAAAAAGGCTGGCCCAGTCAAAGGCCCGTATGATTTACTCAGATACTAGTGGGCCGGCCCACTAACGGCCTACTTAAACATCGCCCATTTATGGCCCACCGCCAGATCTGGCCTGTTAATTGCTCGCCGAGTATTCGGGCCCAATTACGGCCTAGTGAGATTTTGGCGTGTTAGAGGCCCGATGTAGACATGGGCCCATTTCAGCCCGGTGTGTCTTTCGGCCTGGGAATGGCCTATGCTGCCCATGGGCCATATATGGTCCGACACGACATCCGGCCCACTAACGGCCAGTGATCAAGGTGGCAACAGTTCAGCCCAGCGTGATTTTAGGCCTATTAAAGGCCTGTCGTATAATTCAGCCCGTTGATGCTTGTACTAAGCTTTCAGCCTCTTAAAGGCCCATGATATCGGTGGGCCAACAAAGGCCCGAGATATGTTTTGGCCTGGTAATGGCCCCACATATAACTGGGCCAACAATGGCCTGGTCTACATTTCAGCCTGCTAAAGGCCCGTGGACGACTATTGAAAATTGAGGCCTAACATGCATTTCAGCCTGCTAAAGGCCCATGGTATCTTCTGGGCCGTAACAAGCCAGAACAATATTCAGCCTGTTAATGGCCCGAAGTTACATGGGCCCAACTAAGCGCTGGGTCCACTAAAGGCCCAACTAAACTTTGGGCCCAATGAAGGCCCATGTAAGTTGTGGGCCCAGCACACAGTCTCCATGAAGGGCCCTAATGGCCAGTCAGCACAGGCCCAAGAAAGTTGCGTGCCGACCCAGTCATGGCCCGCTAAAATGCAGGCGAATGTTTCGGCCTGGTCGACTACATTAGATTTTCGCCTTTTTTTCAGATGGTGAATGATGGCATATACGGTAACTAGTAGGAATTAAGAACAAACCTACTCTATACAATAAAGATATTACGACATAGTAACTTAGAATAAACCTACACTATACAATAAAGGATTTATGGTATATTACATCCACTGGGCCTCGAAGTTCGCCACCAGTGATCATAAAGCGCAACGAAGAAGCATGTTAGTGCAATGATAGGCCCCTTATGTTTTGGAGTTTGTTGACATAAACAATATGGGACTTATGTGTTTGCTAGTGCACACAGAGTAACAGGTCCCTGAGAATATCAAGGAGTTTGATGCAAACGACGAAGATAATCTCCCTGCGGTGAGCAAAGGTTATCACCGAAGATGATGTTAACAAGAGTGACCCCTAAAAATTGCTGAAGTGAAGCAAATGGTTCGGGGTCTGTCCGAGGATGTTGACTGCGTTTGAGGTGATTGAAGACGAAGTGAAGACGTAGCATTCATTTCATAGTTCTTCTTCTTTTCATTGAGTCATAGGACCACCGTACTGTTAAGAGGGGTGTAGCATTCGAAACTTTGATTCTCTGATGCTAAACACAAATCCTACGAAAGTTGCGAGAGAAATCTCTTTGTGTTCCGAGCAAATACTTGCCAGCAAAAGACTGTGATCTTCGCTGCAAGAGATTTGTCTCAGACTGAGGAGTTAACATTACTTGTTCCTCAAGTAATGTTACTGTTGCTCCCAAATCCTACCATTGCAAACGTGTCGGTTGGCCATTGGCTGGACCGCATGTACAAAATGGTCATTTCCCATCCGGGAAGGCTGCGACTATAAATAGCCACCCCGCGCCGGCTTTGTCCGGTGGCTGCTCCATTTGATTCTGAGAAGATTCTTGAGCAACCCACTCTCTGAGTGATTTGATTTTAAAATCCACCGAGAGAAAACCCCTAGAGCCGAAGAATTAGATAGTGGTTCAGCATCACTAGAATCTAAGTCCAGTACGCTCCTTCTATTACTCTTGAGAGCTGCAAACTCTCTAGACGGTTAGGTGTCAATTTCTTCAGAGACCAAGAGTGATTGTGGTTCTCGAAGAAGAAGTCTGTAAGGTTTGGAGATCACCTTCATGTATCTACGACGAGTAATCAGCATTGGTTGATGAACCAATTGTCGAGGAGAATAGGGTGAAGAGAGTTTATCTTCCATGTTAAGTCACAGCCCCTCCAACCAGACATAGTCCTTGTGCAAAAGGATGAACTGGTCGAACAAATACCCTATCGCCATCGAGCACCACTGGTTATATCTTCTACCCATGTTTATATTCGACATGTTTTCCTTCATGTGTTTTGTCTCGATGCATGTTTAGTTTCCTTTCGGTACTTAGTTTTAGCTTGATGTAGTTTGTTTTTCTTTCGTTCTGCTGTTGGGTTCTGATAGTTTTGAGTTTTCCGAAGAACATTTAAAACTCCCATTCACCCCCCCTGTGGTAGACATACTTCATTCCAACAATTGGTATCAGAGCAAGGTACTCCTTGATTTTGCTCATTTTGGTCTAACAACCTTGGAGTTTAAGTATGTCTTCAGTGAGCTACAAGTCGCATCTCAAGATCCCCATCTTTAATGGGACGGACTATCCCTTCTGGAAGGAGAAGATGAAGATCCATCTCTGAGCGATAGATGATGACATGTGGAATGTGGTGTAGTTGGGGTTCACCATTGCAATACCTCAAGCCTCCATTGACGAAGAGAAGAAACTCATTCAGATGGATGCTCAAGACAAAGATGAAATTGGTGGCCATCTCTCTCGAGCGCAATTTCTTCGGTATCGTCAATGTGAAACTGCGAAGGATTTGTGGGATGTCCTCGAGATGATCAATGAAGGAGTTTCAGCTCAGAAAGAAGCTCGAATTGATATACTCCAAGCGAAATTCAATCGTTTCAAGCACATTGGAAATGAAAGCTGTCAGCAAACCTTTGACCGCCTCAGTGACATTGCAAATGAGCTTCAAGGTTTCGGCGCCAAAGACATCACTGACCATGAAGTTGTGAAGAAGCTGCTTCGATCACTTGGTAGTTCATTCGACACTCTTGTCTTGATGATTCATGAACGTTCTGATTTCAAATCCCTCAATTCTGCTGATATCATGGAAAGACTGAACACTCACAAGGAACAACAAGAAGAGAAAAGAGATCTCTATGGCTCAGGTCAACGCAAAAATCATGCTCTCAAGGCTGTGGCTAATTCTTCATCTGATGGAAATGCCAAAGAAGATTTAGATGACACAGAAAGGCTTAGCAAGGATCTGGCATTGATCACGAAAAGATTCCAGCGTCTTCACAGGAAGAGCCAGTTCCAGAAGAAAGGTTCAAGCAACTCTGGTGGTTCAAAATCTTCATCAAACCTGCTGGAGAATACACCTGCTTCAAGTGCAAAAAGCCTGGACACTTCATTTCGGACTGCCCTCTCTGGGAAGCTGAAATTCATGCTAGTGGAAGATATGATTCTGGCAACTATTGAGGCAAAAGCAAGAGCAAGAACTATGACTCCGATGATGAGAAGAAAATGAAGAAGTTCTTCAAGAAGAAGGATAACTCCAGCTCAAAATCGTCAAGATCTTCCTCAAGGAATTCTTCCAAGTCCTCCTCCAATCGCAAGAGTAACTCTCGCAAGGCCAAGGCGTACATCGGCAAGGAAATGGATTCTGATGAAGAAGAATCATCAGACCCTGAAGAAGTTGAAGAATCCGATGAGGATTCCAACTCTGGCATGGCTGGCATAGCATATGCTTCGTCCCCTACATCAAACTTCTCCAGGAATCTGTCAAGCGACGATGAAACTGCCGCCTACTGCTTCATGGCCAAGGCCTCGAAAGAAAAGGTATCCTCCAAACATCACAATGTTCACTCCAGTGATCAATATTCTTCTGATGAGGATGACCATGCTAAGTTGATCAAAATTGCTAATATTCAACAAAACACTCTTGAGAAGATTGAGAAAACCCTCAGGAAATCCGAAGGGTTGTTGGTTGAGGAGATGGAGAAAAATCAGTCATTGACCGAAGAGTATTCTACTCTCCAGTCACGAATGGAAGAACTGACAAATCGTCATGATTTTATCTCAGCTGACCATGAAAGATTAACCTATGATTACCTGAAAAGGAAACAGGAACTTGAGGCGCTGAGAGAGGCTCGTGAGGATTTGATCAGGGAAATTTCTCTTCTCACCCAACAACTCAAAGAGAAACATGAAGTGTTTGAGCCACCCTGTTTAAAATGCCTTGAATGAACAAATGCTGAATCCAATGCTGAATCATCTATGAATGCTAACCCCTCTATCGAGAAAAATGGTTCTGTTTCTAATGAAAATGCTAGGTTGAAGGATCATCTTCAGACAGGAATGTTCAAATCTCTCAAAGGGCATCAAACCCTTTGTGATGTTTTGAAGAAATCCATTCTTCAAAAAAATCCCAGGAAAGAAGGCATCAGTTTTGAAAGGAAACTGAATGAAAATGGCACCTACTAGGAACCTCATCAATATCCTTGCACTGTGTGGGTACCTGCAAAGAGCAAAACGCTCGATCCAGCATTACTGTCAGGATATAACTCTCCCACACCTGAATATCCTGATTATGATTCTCTGGATAACTATAAGCTGTTCAAAAATCAACATGGTGAGGCTGTTGCTCGCTATGTTGGACCAAACAGCAGGAAGAAAGCCATTTGGGTGCCTAAGAAAACCATTGAAGCATTACCTGTTACCACATTACTAACCATGCAGGCTCAAAATGCTCGTTACTTCCTTGAAAAAGTTTGACAGAATGAGTACATGCATACCTCATTCAATCATTATGCTCACACATATGGAAGTAATTTCAATGCTTACTCTTCGATTATGCTCACACTTCCTCGAGCAACAACTATGTTTATTGAAAGAAATCATATCCTGCTTGCTCTACTATTTTGACGCCACCTGCAAAGATGTGGGTGGTTAAGAAAGCCTAATTCTTCTACAGGGCTATGTCTCCGGGTGTACCGAATGGATAATGGATAGTGGATGCATTAGTCATATGACCGGAGACAAGTCATTGTTTGTCAACCCCAACTTAACTGCTTCTCCTCTGAAGTATATTACTTTTGGAGACAACAACAAAGGAAAGGTAATTGGGCTAGGTAAAATTGCTATATCCAAAGACAAGTCCATTAATGATGTTTTACTTGTTCAATCTCTTGGATTCAATCTCATGTCTGTTGGCAAGCTATGTGGTCTAGGCATGCTAGTTCTATTTTCTATATCCAAATGCATTGTCTTCATGGCCTCTGACAATTCCTTCGTATTTGAGGGAATTAGAAAAGGTGATCCATATATTGTGGATTTATCTAAGGGTCCATCAGTCCAAACTTGTTTTCTTGCAAAAGCAACCGAAGGTTGGCTGTGGCACCGAAGGCTTTGTCACGCAGGTATGAGAAATTTGCAGACCCTGGTGAAGAAAAATCATCTTCGTGGCATTCCTGATGTAAATTTCGACAAGGATAGTCTCTGTGCTGCATGTGAGGCTGGTAAATTAGCCAAGAAGCATCACTCATCAAAGACTGTTATGACCACAACAAGACCTCTGGAGATTCTTCATATGGATTTATTCGGTCCTCAAAATTATGCAAGCTTCGTTGGCAGTCATTATGGTCTGGTTATTGTTGATGATTTCTCTCGATACACTTGGGTATTCTTTCTCGAAGACAAAACCTGCACCCAAGATATCATCAAAAGCTTTGCCAAGAAGGCCAGAATGAATATGATGTGCGAATTAAGCATATCAGAAGTGACAATGGAACTGAGTTCAAAAATACTAACATTGATGAATTTCTCGACAAAAATGGTATTAGTCATGAGTTCTCTGCCACATACACTCCCCAACAGAATGGAGTTGTTGAAAGAAAGAATAGAACTCTCATTGAAATGGCGAGAACAATGCTTAGTGTGTATAAAACTCCTATTCGCTTTTGGGCTGACGCCATTAACACTGCTTGTCATGTTATCAATCGTGTTTATCTTCACAAGTTCCTTAAGAAAACTTCATATGAGCTTATCACTGGCAAGAAACCGAATGTTTCTTATCTACATGTTTTTGGGTGCACCTTGCTATATTCTTGATTTGAATCATTCTTCCAAGTTTGCACCTAAGGCACATGAAGGTTTTCTTCTTGGTTATGGCTCAAACTCGCATACCTATCACGTCTATAACTCTCACCACAGGAAATTTGTGGAAATGGTAAATGTGCGGTTTGATGAATCTAACAGCTCCCAAAAGGAGCACCTGCCAATTGTGATAGATGAACCACCGATTTCGGATGCCATTCGGCAAATGGCCATCGGGAACATCAAGCCAGTTGAAGAAAATGCACCTGAGTCTTCCGATGATGATGCTCCTATGACTCGAAGCAGAACTCCTCAGGCCACAGCCGAAGCAAATGCTCCTCTGAATGCTAATGGCAATAAAATTCCAAATGCCGATCAAAATGGCAATCCTGAAGGGAATGGCGATACAAACACTGATGCTGATGAAAATGATGATGATCATCATGAGGAAAATGCTCATCCTCGAGTGGCTAATCGATTTGATCCTTCATTAATTCTCGATGAACTCAAGAATCCAGGTTATCGACCCACAACTCGTTCACGCACTTGTTTGGCTAACTACTATGGCAGTTTCTCCTTTGTTTCATTGGCAGAACCTACCAAGTATTAAGAAGCCATGAATGATCCAGATTGGATGAATGCCATGCAAGAGGAGTTGGTGTAATTCGAACTAAATGATGTGTGGGAATTGGTTGACAAACCAAATCCTAAGAAGCACAATATCATCGGCACAAAATGGATTTTCTGTAATAAGCAAGATGAAAATGGTATTGTGGTAAGAAACAAAGCTCATCTTGTTGCTCAAGGGTACACACAGGTAGAAGGTATTGATTTCGGTAAAACATATGCTCCTGTTGCACGCCTTGAGGCAATTCGTATTCTTCTCGCTTATGCAAATTACAATAATATCTTGCTTTATCAAATGGATGTGAAAAGTGCTTTCCTCAATGGTGAAATTGATGAGGAAGTTTATGTTAGATAGCCACCTGGCTTTGAACACCCTGAGTTTCCTAACAAAATTTTCAGGTTGAAGAAAACTTTATATGGGCTGAAGAAAGCCCCCAGAGCTTGGTATGACACTTTGAAGAAGTTTTTGCTCGACAAAGGGTTCAAGCCAGGATCCACTGATCCCACACTTTTCACTCGCGCTGTTGATAATGATCTATTTGTATGTCAAATCTATGTGGATGGTATTATCTTTGGTTGTACTAATAATGCCTACAACTTAGAGTTCGGGAAAATGATGTCCGATAAATATCAAATGTCTATGATGGGTGAACTCAAGTTCTTTCTCGGACTGCAAATTCGTTAACAGGCAAATGGAATTTTCATATCTCAGGAGAAATATCTGAAAGAATTCCTGAAGAATTTCAAAATGCAAGATTCCAAAATGAAGGGCTATAAAACTCCTATGCCCACGAATGGTAAGCTGGATGCAGATGTGTATGGTAAGGATTACGATCAGAAAGCCTATCGTTTGATGATTGGTTCTCTTCTCTACCTACGTCGGGGGGATGGACCCCGGGTAGCCTCATCCGGACCCAATAACTATTCAAGACATCGGGGTTGGCAAAGCCCCTCGTGCCAGCAGGCCACGCGGGCCGGCTTCTAGAAGACGGTGCACCCATAGAAGGCGGCTTTGGGGGCGGGCCGACTTCCATCAGCCGGCCCCTCCTTCCTCTCGGAGTCCGCACTCACCTACTACGACGGGACGGGGCGTGGCAACAGTGCCGCCTGCTCCCCCGAATCCCGGAGGAGCGAGGCTACAGTACGAGCTGACCGAACGGCCACCTACCCGCCTGGCGTGGGACTATAGCCATGCGACTCATGACGCGGCCCTCGTCAGCAAGGACCGTGCTACGGTAGAAGGCAATCAGCGTGGCCCATGGGCTTCCAGAAGACGGCGCGTCCCTCGAAGGCGGCCTCGGGGGCGGGCCGGCTTCCAGCAGCCGGCCCCTCCTCCTCCTCGGAGTCTGCGCTCACCCACTACGACAAGATAGAGCGTGGCTATAGTATGCGCTGACCAAGCGGCCACCTACCCGCCTGGCGCGGGACTGTAGCCATACGACTCGTGACGCGGCCTCCGTCATCAAGGGCAGAGCTACAACGAAAGGCAATCAGCGTGGCCCGCAAGCGGCAGGCCCTACATGTCGGCCGGATTCTCGGCAGCTGGCGGGGCCCACCATGGGCGGGCCCCAGCAGCCGGCCGGGAACCCAACGACCTTAGACACTGACGTCCGGGTCCTACACCTGGCCGTATTACCATTGTACCCCTGGGGGGTTGGCCTATAAAACCCCCCAGGGTTCACCCATGCAAAGGGTTCAACCTTCATTCCACACACACCATAGCTAGGAGAAGAGAGGTAGCTCTACCCTTCTTCCTCCTCTAGCAACACAGCTCAAGGAGCAACCTTGTACACTCTTTGATCATAGTCATCATGCGGAGACCCCGCAGAGTAGGACTAGGGGTGTTATCTCCCCGGAGAGCCCCGAACCTGGGTACGTCTCGTGTGCGATCGAGCTCGTGCTCACTCCCGCTTCCAGGGCCCGACGACATCCTCTTGACTCCACCCATGATAAGCCACCCCCCGGCATCTGACGTGAGATTACCACGACAGTTGGCGCCCACCGTGGGGCCATCTGCAGCGTCGGCTCGAGACACGTTCTGGATGGGAACCGCCTTCCTCTCCGGCGAGCACGTCGCGGCCGGCCTGATCAGCCAGCCCGATACGTTCGCTTGCGCTTGCACCAGCGCATCGCCCGACGCGGGAGCCGTTTGCCCCGCGAGCTGCCTCGTCGACCTCTTCGGGAAGCTTAGCCTCTCCGATGCAGACGCCGCCGACGGGTTCCCCGGCGACGTGGTGGTCATCGACGACCCACTCCCTCGCGTCTCTAGCATCGCCTCTGCCGGCGCGCTCGACGCTGGCGTCTTCGTGGAGGTGATGGTCACTGGCAACAACCAGGACTCTGGCGGGGCCATCCAGGACCCATTGCGAGCAGCAATGCATGATCTGGTGGCTCCCGTCGGAGCCAACGCCGACGCGGCGACGCTAGAAGAAATCCGCGTCAAGCTCCACGACAGCGCCACCAAGATGGCGGCCATGAAGCACCGCGCCGAGGCCAACCAGTGCGAGATTGACCGCATAGCTGGCGGCACGCCGACTGCGGCCGAGCCTAGCTGAGCCGGCACCATCCGGCAACACGGCGCGGCCATCGCCAGCATGCTGGGGGTCGGACGTCCGATCTACGACACCCCCGTGTAGAACCTGCGCGCCGCCCAGGGGCGGTAGAAGAACTCGAGAACCTGGAGGGCAACGAGCGGCGCAGCCAGCTAGACCGCCTCCAGGAACGCCTCAACGCTGTGAACACGCAGCATGATGCATGCAACCGTGTGGTGGGAGTCGGCCGGCAGGCCGACCTCTCGGAAGGAAACCCTCCACCCCGCCACGAGAATGGGGCGACCTCCCGGTCCCCAAGTGGCGGTGGCCGCGGCCAGCGGAACCCGCAGCCGGCTGCTAGCCGCAGCCGGCGCTCCCACATGACAGTTGCGAACAGCTGACAAGTTCCTCCAAGAGCGGAGGGCCGGCGCCAGCAGGATGAATGTCCTCCTCCTCCCCGCAGGGAGAGGCAGGCTTCTCCGGGACCGGTTGACCACCCGACACTGGGGGGCCGGCTAGGCCCCCACGAAGCAGTCGGTGAGGATGACGCTCGTCACCGGAACGAGCGGCTGGCTCGGTCCCTGGCAGTGGAGGAGGAGGATACAGTCGGCTCGGCCTGCTTCGGCCCCGCATCCGTGACGAGCCCTTCCCCAAAGGGTTCACGCTCCCTCGCGACACTCCCAAGTACACCGGCGCCATGAAGCCGGAAGATTGGCTGACCGACTACGTCACAGCCGTCAGTATAGCAACGGCAACAAGCGCGTTGCCGTGAAGTATGTTCCGCTCATGCTGTAGGGCACGGCCCTGACGTGGTTGAACAGCCTCAAGGCCAACAGCATCAAAAGCTAGTTGGACTTCAGCGACGTCTTCGTCCGCAACTTCAACAGCACCTACAAGCGGCCTCCCAAGCCTCGCCAGCTCTCCATGTGCGTTCAGGGGCCGGACGAGTCCACTCGCGACTACCTGACGCGTTGGGCCGAGTTGCGCAACTCGTGCGAAGGGGTGCACGAGGTGCAGGCCATCGAGTACTTCACCGCCGGGTGCAGAGAGGGCACCCTGCTCAAGCACAAGCTTCTGTGTGATGAGTCGGCTACCTTGGACGAGCTCCTGGTTGTGGCGGACAAGTATGCCACGACCGACTCCTCCATGAAGTTGGAGATCCAGGTCGACGCGTCCGGGAAGGTGATCCCGCCGGCTTCTCAAGCACCGGCTGTTGACTCCAACCGGTGCCAACAGCCGAACAACAACAAGCGCAAGGCCTAGTAGCCAGCTTCCAACAGCCGGCAGGTGGCCATCGTCGAGGATCAGCAGCCGGCCGGGCAACCCGGCCCCAAGCGTCAGCGGGGCGGCAGGGGTGCCTGGATGCCTGCCTTCTCCTTCGAGCAGGCCCTCGATGCCCTGTGCAAGTTCCACAGCGGCGCGAAGCCGTCCAACCATACGACCCGGCAGCGCAGCTGGCTCACCCGAATCACTAAGGGTGAGGGCTTGCCGCCTCCTCCGGCCGGCCCAGCGGCCCCGGCTCCTCAGCAGCTGGCCCGCCCTGTTGGCATGCTCCTAGATGAATTCCCCAACGAGAACGCCACTTACATCGTCTTCACCAGTGAAGCCGACGACAAGCGTAGTCGGCGTCAGCAGCACCACGAGGTGAATGCTGTTATTCCAGAGGTCCCCCAATTTATGCACTGGTCCAAAAGGCCCATCACCTGGAGCCGAGACGACCATCCGGCTGTGATGCCTTCGCCGGGTGCTTATGCCATGGTGCTGGACTCCACCTTCTCAACAGAGAGGTGGGCGTGCTGTTTCTCCCGAGTCCTGATAGACGGCGGCAGCAGCATCAACATCCTCTACCGCGACACCATGGAAAAGCTGGGTATCAAGGAGAAGCAACTCCAGCCCAGCCGGACCGTGTTCCATGGCATTGTCCCTGGGCTTTCCTGCTCTCCAATCGGCAAGATCAAGATCGATGTCCTGTTCGGCGACAAGACCCACTTCTGCCGCGAGCCTATCTAGTTTGAGGTGGTCGACTTGGACAGCCCCTATCACGCGCTCTTGGGCCGGCCTGCACTAGCCAAATTCATGGCGGTTCTGCATTACGCGTACCTGAAGATGAAGATGCCAGGTCCCAAGGGCATCATCACCATTGTCGGCGACTACAAGAAGTCGCTCACGTGCACCACAGCCAGCTCCCGGCTGGCCAAGTCCCTCGTCATCGCCGAAGAGAAGCGCCTCCTTGACCGGGCTATGGCCAAGGCCAGCGAGCAGCCGGCCATGCCATCTGACCCCAAGGAGGTTGAGGCCGAGGGCTCCTTCCAGCCGGCCAAGGAAACCA
Organism: Thinopyrum elongatum; assembly: GCA_011799875.1. Taxonomy (NCBI): domain Eukaryota; kingdom Viridiplantae; phylum Streptophyta; class Magnoliopsida; order Poales; family Poaceae; genus Thinopyrum; species Thinopyrum elongatum. The sequence goes on from CM022302.1 coordinate 171,107,558, forward strand.
AGAAGATCATCTTGGACCCGGCGCACCCGGAGAAGTACGCTGTCGTGGGGGCTAACCTCGACAGCAAATAGGAAAGCGAGCTCGTCTACTTCCTCCGTGAGAATCGGGACATCTTTGCATGGTCCCCAAGGACATGCCGGGTGTTCTGAAGGAATTCGTCGAGCACAAACTGCATGTGTGATCGGATGCTAAGCCGGTTAAGCAACCCCTTCGCTGCCTATCAGAAGAGAAGAGAAGGATCGTTCATGAAGAAATCGCCCGGCTTCTGGCAGCCGGCTTCATCATGGAAGTGTTCTACCCGGACCGGCTTGCCAACCCAGTCCTCGTTCTGAAGAAAAACAACAAGTGGCGCATGTGTATAAACTACACAAGCCTCAACAAAGCCTGCCCCAAGGATCCGTTTGCCTTGCCCCGGATTGATCAAGTGATCGACTCCACGACCGGCTGCGAGCTTTTGTCCTTTTTGCACGCCTACTCCGGCTACCACCAGATCAAGCTGGACCAGGCCAATCGACTGAAGACCGCCTTCATCACCCCTTTCGGCGCCTTCTGCTATATCACCATGACGTTCGGCTTGAGGAATGCCGGCGCCACCTTTCGGTGCTGCATGCAGAAGTGCCTTTTGAAGCAACTCGGCAGAAACGCCCACGTCTATGTGGATGACATAGTGGTGAAGACGGAGAAGCGCGGTACCCTGTTGGAGGACCTCAAGGAGACCTTCGCCAACCTGCGCCGTTTTCAGATCAAGCTCAACCCAGAGAAGTGCGTCTTCGGAGTACCAGCCGGCCAGCTCCTTGGCTTCCTTGTTTCTGAGCGTGGGATAGAGTGCAACCCCGTAAAGATCAAGGCCATTGAGCGGATGAAGAGACCGACCCGACTGCGGGACGTCCAGAAGTTCACCGGGTGCCTAGCATCTCTGAGCCGGTTCGTCAGCCGGCTGGGCGAGAAGGCCCTCCCTCTGTACCAGTTGATGAAGAAGACCACATGCTTCGAGTGGACCGACCAGGCAGACGAGGCGTTCCTCGAGCTCAAGCGGATGCTGTCCATGCCGCCTGTTCTGGCCGCTCCGGCTACTAAAGACCCCATGCTCCTCTACATCGCCGCCACCAACCGGGTCATCAGCACGGTGATTGTTGTCGAACGCCCAGAAGCCGGCAGGGTGCAGCCGGTCCCGAGGCTGGTTTACTACCTAAGCGAGGTGTTGTCCGCCTCCAAGCAGAACTACCCCCACTACCAGAAGATGTGCTACGGCGTGTACTTTGCCGCCAAGAAGCTGAAGCAGTACTTCCAAGAGCACACCATCACGGTCGTCTGTACCGCCCCCCTTGCTGAGATCATGGGCAACCGAGATGCCTCGGGCCGGGTGGCCAAGTGGGGCATCGAGCTGGCTCCCCACTCCATCCTCTACCAGCCCCGCACCGCCATCAAGTCCCAAGCGCTAGCCGACTTCCTTGCCGACTGGGCCGAGACCCAGTACCTGCCGCCTGCGCCGGATTCCATGCATTGGTGGATGCACTTCGATGGCTCGAAGATGTGCACCGGTTTGGGAGCCGGCATCGTCCTCACCTCTCCCAAAGGCGACAAGCTGAAGTACACGCTGCAAATCCACTTTGCCGCCTCCAACAACATGGCCGAGTACGAGGCACTCATTCACGGGCTCCGACTGACCAAGGAGATCGGCATCCGCCGCATCTTGTGCTACGGCGACTCGGACCTTGTGGTCCAACAGTCCTCTGGCGACTGGGACGCCAAGGACGCCAACATGGCCAGCTACCGCTTCCTTGTCCAGTAGATCACCGGATACTTCGATGGGTGCAAGTTCATCCACGTGCCACAGGCCGACAACGAAGCAGCCGACGCCCTGGCACGGATTGGCTCTACCCGGCAAGCCATACCAGCCGGCGTTTCCCTCGAGTGCTTGCGCAAGCCGTCTATCCAGCCTTCGCCAGAATCAGAATCCATCTTTGTGTCGGCTGACCCTGGAGCAGCCGGATCCGGCTTGGGGACTTCAGCAGCCGGCCCGAGGACTTTTGAAGGCGGCCCGGGGGCCGCAGCACCTAAACCCAGCCCCGGGAACTCCAGAACCCGGCCCGAGGACTGCTGTAGTCGGCCCGGGGACTTCCGCGACACAACAAGGCGCAGCTGCCTCCCAACCCAGCCACCCTGGCACCGGTCGCCGTCATGACGGTGGTAGAAGCCCCATCTTGGGGGCAGCCCATCCTCAACTTTCTGGTGAGCCGTGAGCTCCCAGCCGACGAGGTGTTGCCCGGCAAGTGCAACACCGGGCGACTACATACACGATCATCAACAGAGAGCTCGTCAGGTGCAACGCGACTGGTGTCTTCCAGCGCTGTGTCGAGCCGGAGAAGGGCATTGCAATCCTTAGGGACATTCATCAAGACGAATGTGGCCACCATGCCGCCTCCAGAGCCCTCGTTGCCAAAGCTTTCTGCCATGGTTTCTTCTGGCCGACTGCTCTGGACGACGCCGAGGAGTTGGTCCAAAAGTGCAAGGGGTGCCAGCATTTCAGCACCAAGCAGCACTAGCCGGCCTCAGCCCTCAAGACTATTCCCATCACCTGGCCGTTTGCCGTATGGGGGTTGGACATGGTGGGCCCATTCAAGACCACACGCGGCGGCATGACCCATCTGCTGGTTGCCGTGGACAAGTCACGTAGTGGATTGAAGCGAAGCCGATCAAGAAGCTGAACGGCCCCACAGCCGTTACATTCATCGCGGATATTACCGTTCGATTCGGCATCCCGCATAGCATCATCACCGACAACGGCATGAACTTCGCCAAAGGCGCCTTGGCTCGTTTCTGCGCAACACAGGGCATCCGACTGGACCTCGCGTTGGTTGCTCACCCGCAGTCAAATAGCCAGGTGGAGCGGGCAAACGGCCCCATTCTTTCTGGCATCAAGCCTCGGCTGGTCGAGCCGCTGGAGCGCTCGGCCGGTTGCTGGATCGAGGAGCTGCCAGCCTTCCTTTGGAGTCTCCGGACCACGCCAAATAGATCAACCAGCTTCACACCTTTCTTCCTCGTGTATGGGGCCGAGGCCGTCATCCCAACGGACATCGAGTTCGACTTGCCTCGTGTCACCCTATACACAGAGGCAGAAGCAAAGGAGGCCCACGAAGACGGCGTCAATTTGCTCGAAGAGGCCCGGCTGCTGGCACTCAGCCGGTCCGCCATCTACCATCAGAGCCTGCGCCGCTACCACAACAAGAAGATCAAGTCACGTGCTTTCCGCGAGGGCGACCTTGTGCTCCGGCTGATCCAGCGAACAGCCGGCCAGCACAAGCTCTCGGCTCCTTGGGAGGGGCCTTTCATCATCAGCAAGGCCCTGGGCAACGACTCCTACTACCTCATCGACGCACAGAAGCCCAGGGCACGCAAGAGGGACACAGCCGGCCAGGAGTCGGAGCGCCCATGGAACGCGAACCTTCTCCGTCCGTTTTACAGTTGATGCAGTGTATGTACCACACTATCTTTTGTACTAAGTAAAGATAACAGGTACCCTGAGGCGCACTCGGGGGCTACCTTTTTATCTATATGATAAGCTTCGCCTATGTATGAGTATTCATTCTTTCGCCCTGCCCGGGTCCGGTCAGCCGGCCCGGGGGCTTGCCGACTTGGCCCAAGTTGGTACCATCTGAAGTCGGCTCAGTAGTGTGCCGACACCAAAGCCCTCTCCTCGCCCCAGCCACAGCTCGCAGCGCGACTGTCCGGCTGGCAAGAGCTAAAGGCCGGAAACGCTGTCCACACGAAGAACGACTGAGGAAGAACGCCAGTTCAGGCCAAGCCGGCCTCTGGCCTACCCCGTCCGGCTGCTCAGCAGCCGGCTGGCCGACTTCTCGCTTGACTAGCTACGCTTTAAATGGCTGAAGTAATTTGCCTACTCTAAACGGCCAAGTCCTTGACCCGGCCACAGACCACAGCACAGCTGTCCGGCTGGCAGGGCGGCAGCCAAAGGAACACGGCAAAAGAAAAAGCCAAAGAAAGCAAAGGCAAAATCGAGTCAGAACTCGGCAAGGCACACAAGCATGCGGGGAAAGTAAATTCATTTACATTGCAAAAGGCCAGCGGCCGGCATTCATCAAGGTTTAAAACACACCCCCAGTGGGTGGAACTAAGCATAACTAACTTGTTCTTGAGCACAAGATAGAAAAACTTAAAAGATAAGGGCCGCCTAGGCCGGAGGCGCTGCGGGCTGCTCGGACGAGTCGGCGGTGGCGGTAGCACTGGCTGGCGGGGCCTCCGGCTGGTTGGTCTTGGTTTGGTTGGCGGCTGAGGCCGGATCGGGCTGATTCTGGCTGGTCGCTCCATCATCTGGCGCGACGCCATCGCCTTCCTCGTCCTCGTCCTCCTCCGTGGCTTCATCGCTGGAGGCGATCTTCTCCGCCGGGTCCTCCCCCTCGTCCGGGTTCAGACTGAACCAGGACGGCGACACCTCGGTGCCGTCTTCTGCCCGCTCCGGGATGAAGACGTTGCTGTCGGTGTACTCGGCGAGGGCCGATGCGCGAATGGCGATATCCTCGCGCTCCGCCTCCAGCTCCGGCGCCGCCTCCTGGTGGAAGGTGGCCAGCTGCACCAGGCTCACGCCCGGGTACCATGCCTTCACGAACTCCAGCACCACCTTGGCGCCGGCCCGTGCCGTGGCGCCCTTCCAGGCGTCGAGCCGCTCCCCCGCCACCTCCAACCAGTCGGCAGTCCGGCTAGGAGTCTGGGGGACCTGCACACCCGGCCAGAGCCCTTCCAAGACCTGCGACCCGGCACGCTGAAACCGGCGGAGCAGACGACACACTGGCTCAAGACGCAGCCGAACGGCCAGGAACTATTCGCCCAAGTTTCGGGGCCGGTCCGGCGCAATTTCCATGCCCACACTCCTTAGCTGGTCGCGCCGTGCCTCAATCGCCTGGCCGATGGCACTAGAGTGATCCGGGAAGTACTCTGTCCAAAAGAAGACAAAAGAATTAGAAGCCGGCTAACCACGGTAGCCGGCAACTAACCAGTCAAGGAAGAAAGAAGATCTACCTTCGAGCAGATCCTTAATCACCGAGTAGCCCTCCGACAGGTACTTCTCCTTTTCAGCCCAGCCCGAGCGCTGAGACTCGAACTCGGCCTTGAGGCACTCCTCCTCGTCCTTCAGCTGCTAGACCTGCTCCGCATGCCGGGCCGCCTGGTCAGCCAGCTCCTTCTCGATCCGGTTGCGCTCCGCGGCCGCCTGGCTGCGCTCCAGCTCTTTGGCCTGAAGCTGACCCTCGAGCTCATGCACACGGTCCCGCAGATGGGCGGCGGCCTCTGCAAAGGCGAAGAAGAATCATCAGCAATAGCATCAACAAAGACAAGAAGTCATCGGGAAGATCCGGCCCGACTGCTCAGCAGTCAGCCCGAATCTCGGGGGCTACACCCAGTGGGTGCGCTTGCGCGCCCCCACTGAAAGCCGGCCTGCGTACTCGGCTCTTCTGCAAGTCGGCGGTTTGGTTGGCGAGCGTCTGGTTTTGGGAGTTGAAGGCAGCCGCACGCAGGTTGTGGTAGTCCTGCGGCAAGCACGACATCTCAGCATTCAGAAACACGCCTTAAAGTTCCAACCCGCCTGCTCAGCAGCCGGCTTGGAACTCGGGGGCTACACCCAGTGGGTGTGCTGGCGCGCCCCCACTGAAGATCACAAAAATAAAAAAGCAAGATTAAGAGCATACCCGGACAGACGTCTGCATCGCCACCATCTCGCTCCTCGCCTTCAGGAGGGTGGCGCCGTGGGCGGAGAACTTGTCCAGGACGTCCTGTACCGCGAGGTTCAGGGCGGCCGGGCCGGCCCCTGGCGTCCAACCAGGCGGAGCAGAACTCGTGGCCTCGGTGTCGGCTCCCTGCGAGCTCGCGGCCCTGATTTCTACAGGCCTCGGCGTGGAAACCGCCTGCGCCAGGCGCAGGCGCGCGGGGTTGCGTGTCGCCATGGCCCAGCTCGTCGCCAACCCGGCACTGGCCAACGGCATCCCCGGCCCTCTGGGGTGGCCGTCACCTCGCTCGCTAGCACCCGACGCGCGCTGAGTCACCTCTGCCTCCGGGATGACGAAGTCAGCAACCTCCAGCTCCGGCGCCGTCTGGTCGGCTTCGGCTGCCCCAGTCGGCACCTGGGCCTCCACCAACGGCACCTCCGGCTGCTCAAGATTCGCAACCTCCAGGATCCCACTGCCAGCCGGATCCTCCGCGGCCTTGGCGTCGGCCTCCGCCTGCGCCTTGGTCGCGGCCTCCGCCTCCGCCTCCGCCTGCGTTGCGGCTTGGGCCTCCGCCTGCGCTGACACGGCGGCCTGGGCATCGGCGTCCGCCCGCGCCGCGGCAGCTTCCCGCTCCTCCCGCGCCTCCCGCGTGTTCCTTTGGGTCGCATCTCGAAGGGCAGCGGCCGGGTCCACGCGCCGGGCCTCCTTAGAGCCGCCTGCTGGTCCGATCAGCGAGGCGGATGGAGCCCGTGATATGGAGATGGCGGCCCTGTTCAGCAAAGCAAGTAGAGATGAGAAGTTTGCGAGAGAGAAAAGCAACCAAGGTGGTGCGCCTAACGCACTTACCCGGACACCATTGGGCGATCCTTTGGGGCCCTCCGGATGGCAGCCACCTTCGCGGCCTCCTGCCGCTTGGTCGCGGCCGCTTGCTTGGCCTTGTTGGGCAGCCGGCTGCCAAACAGCCCCTCGCCGTGACGTTTAGCCGCGCCGAGTGCACCAGTCGGCGCTCCGCTTGGCAGCCGCACCGTCGAAGGACCGGCTGTCACAACCCTAGTTTGTATCTGCATTAGGACTAGCTAGTGTGATGCATCATGTTTAAATTTTCCTGAAACTTGAAATGGGGATGGCATAAACCCCTTGCACCACTTAACTCAACTAGGGTTTACTAAAATAATTTTCAATGAACCTGAAATGCTCTTCATAAATGTTCATCATTTTTGAATTGGTCTAGAACCTCTGCCAAAAATGGTGCACACTTTTCTAGGACAATCTGGATTCTTGAATTAATCCATAAGTATTTGAATTTGGACATTTCAAATTCTATAAATATTTTTAAATGTCCAAATAATTCTGGAAATGTTTAAGGGCTTTTGGAATTAATTCCAGAGGTGCCCAAAAATATTTTCAGCAATTTATAAAATGGTTTGGCATTTTTGCTAAATCAAAACAAACAACAGAAAAGAAAAAGAAAAACAGAAAAGGCAGAGAGAGAGAGAGAAGGCCCAGGCCACTTACCTGCACTGGGCCAGCCCACCAGGCTTGGTGCCAGTCACCCCCTACTGGCAGAGGGGGACAACACACGCGCGCCCGAGCTCGCCATGCAGCTCCCTGCTCGCGTGCGTCGCCTGAACAGCGCGGCGACGCCTCGAAACGCCTCCTCGGTGCCGCCCCGAGCTCCCCGACACCTCACTCTCCCCGCTGCCCCTCTCTCTCGCCCTCTCCCCGCCATGGCCAACGCAGCCGCGCCCGCGCCGCCGTGAAGCCGCAGCCTCCGCTGCTCCCTTGTCGCCTCGACGCGCCCATGAGCTTCCCCGCCGTCCACTGCACCGAGACAGCCGAGCCCCGAGCGCTCGCACGCCCCGGAGACGCCTCCCCGACCTCGCCTTCACCGCCCGTCGCCGGAGATCCCCCTCGCCGTCCCGACCGCTCCGGTTCTTCCCCGACCTGGCTGTCAGCACCGTCGTGATCGCCGTGAGCTGCTGCCCGTCCTCCACCCTCTCCGTTCTCTCTGCCACTCACCGTAGCAGCCGCACCGTGCTCACCCGCATGCGCCTCCGCCTCTGCACATCGCCGTCATGGCCACAACCACGTGGGCTCGAAACCGAGCGTGTCACCGTGTTCGCCACACCCCCAGGAGCCCGCAGCACCTCTTCGCGCCCCCTGCCGTGAAACCTAGCGCCGAACCCGAGCATGCCCGAGCTTCGGTCAGTGCTGCCGAGCTCGTGGCCGTCGTCTCCGGCCGCCCTAGCTGCTGCTGCTTGCTACAATAGGCGTGGGTGAGCTCCAGCTCCCCGTAGCCGCTCTCCGCCGTCCGTTTGGACGCCGGAGGAGAGAGCCCGAGCCCATCCGCCGCGTCTGCTGCTGCTGGCGGCAAAACACCGGCGAGTTTGCCCCGGTTGACCAGGGGTTTGACCTCCCCTGGGTCTATGACATGCGGGCCCCGCCCGGCTAATTAACCAAGATTAGGTTTAACCTTAATTAGTTTAACCTAGGTTAGTGCTAATTAAACTAGGTTAGTTTAGTTAGTCACTGACACGCGCGACCCACTGGTCAGTTTGACCTGGACCGCACCGTTAACTCGCTGACATCATGCTGACGCCGTGCTGACACAGTAATTCCTTTTCTGGAATTAGTTTAATTCTAATTAATCAAAAAATCCAGAAAAAGGTTTAAACTTCAATAAATCATAGAAAATAATCTATAGCTCAGAATGAAAAGATTTATATATGAAAAATGATCAGAAAAATCCAATCTATCCATTGGTACAAGATTCATGCAAGACAAAGCAACTTAACCTTGCTGTATAGATCAAAACATGATAATGCACATTATGAATTCATAACTTGAGTTTGAATTTGAACCCTTGGTTCAAATAAGCTCAAACCCCTCTGTTCTTAGTTGCATTAGCTGAACACAATCATTTTGCCATGTCATGTGCACGCATCATATTATCGCATATTGCCATGTATTGATTGTGTTACCGGTGTGATCTCCGTGGTAGGTCCTGCACCCGAGGATATCCGTGAGTATCCAACCGAAGGGCAGTACCCTTCCACCACCCTGCCAGGCAAGCAACCCCCATTGATCATCTTGATACAATCCCATCTTCTCGCTCCTGCTCTCATTTACTGCATTAAGACAATAACATTTCAAACTGCTGTGTGATGCGGTAGTTGAACCCCTATCCTCTGCATGACCTGTCTTTGCCACGGTAACTATATGAAACCCACTAGCATGTGTAGGAGTTGATTGAGCCATGTTGTGTTTCCTACCATGCTATGCCTGCTATGCTTAGAGTTGTGTCAGGTCTAGTTCATCTGGGTGATGGATTGGAGTGAAATGGTTGTGTCGGTAATGAGAGTGAAGTGTGAACATGTTTTGGTAAAGGTATCGATGAGAGGCCATGTAGGAGTACATGGTGGGTTGTTTCATTGGAACCGTCCCTAGGACTTGAGTTCTGTGTGTGTGATTCAAGATCAGCTACTACCACGTGTTGGGCCCGAAACCAATGGACCCTCTCGACTTATTAATTACCCTGTCCTCTGTCCAGGAGTTGCAAGTAGTTTCTGGTGTTTGTAGTATGCTGGAGGCCATGCGCAGCGCTGACCCTAGGGGTGGGCTGTGATGCGGTAGGCACATGGCCTGGTGTACCGAGTTGCCCGTTTGGTGACTCAGGAACCCTGCACACATCGTTCGGGGCCGTAGTGGAAACCTCGGCCGGACTCCCTGCGGATGGAACTTGAATAGGCGATAAACCTGGACTAGAGACTTGTGTGGTTAGTCAGGTCGTGGCCGACACCCTCGCTGGGCTTCCGCTTGAAGGTTGCCGAGTACATGTCGTGTATGCGGCGATAAGTGGTGAAAGCGTGTGTGAAGAAGTACACCCCTGCAGGGTTATCAATCTATTCGAATAGCCACGTCCGCGGTAATGGACTACTTGGTTGCTTATGCAGTTCATAGACAAGTTAATGGTTACTCATAAAAGTCTCAAGACAAGTGTGAGTGCCGTGGATGGCTCTCTCGTAGGAAGACGGGAAAGGATCCACGGTGGAGTATTGTTGTGGTGATTAGTGGACTCGTGTGCGCTATGTCATTTTATTCAAACTACTGTCATTCATAGGATAGAATAGCCAAGAGTCAGAGCTGGCTTGCTGCAATAAACTCCACTACCCTTGTTGATAATGTTGCATGTATGATAGGATCTGATGTAAGACTTGCTGAGTACCTTTGTACTCATGTTGCTTAAATAAACTGTTGCAGAGGAGAACACCGCCCCCTCCGATGGGTTCTATGTAGATCTCGATGTTGACGGGTGACTTGCCACCCAGGTGGTGATCCTGAGCTGTTAAGGGCCTTGTAGATAGTCGGGCTACACCAAGCCTTCTTTCTTTCCAGTTGTCTGTACTCAGACAAGTTAGCTTCCGCATGTGCTTGTATGCTTGTATGACTTGAGTATTGGGTCATGTGACCCCTACCTGTATGAATATGTTATGTATGGCTCCTCGGAGCCTTTTAAATAAATACTTTGAGTCGTAGAGTTTTGTTGTGATGCCATGTTGTATTTGCACATATTGAGCATATTGTGTGTATGCTTTGAAATGCTTGGTATGTGTTGGATCCGACAACCTAGTTGTTTATTCTTGGTAGCCTCTCTTATGGGGAAATGTCTCCTAGTGCTTCCATTGAGCCATGCTAGCTTGCTAGTGCTCTGGAACACATGGGATGATCGGCATGTGTCCTTCTTTGCTCCTGTGTCTGTCCCTATGGGCAAATGTCGCGCGTTGTTCCTTTGAGTCCTTGTAGCTTGCTATGACTTGGGTTCATACGTTGATGACCGACACATGCATTGCTGGGTCATGTATGTCTGTCCCTGTAAGTTAGTGCCACCTAGGGTTTACGACTAGTCATGTCGGCCCGGGTTCTTTGTCATATGGATGCTAGCGACTCTATCATATACGTGAGCCAAAAGGCGCAAACGGTCCCAGGCCAGGTAAGGTGGCACCCGTGGGAATACCGTGCGTGAGGCCGCAAAGTGATATGATGTGTTACATGCTAGATCGGTGTGACTTAGGATCGGAGTCCTGACACCGGCGCCTGCCTCCTCGACGCCTTCGGGGCAGCGTTGCCCCTCTTCATCCTCATCGTCATCCGGCCAGGACCGGACGTCACCGTCTTCTCCTGCGTCGCCTCCTGCGGCTCCACCTCGTCCTGCGCCGCCTCCTGCGGCTCCGCCTCCTCCTGCGCCGCCTCCTGCGGCTTTGCCTCCTCCTGCGCCGCCTACTGTGGCTCCGCCTCCTCCGTCGCCGCCTCCCCCGGTGGCGTCGTCCTCGGCTCCATCTTCCAGCGCGGCCGGCCCTAGCTCAGGGTCGCCCATGTCTCTCTCCCCACGGTCCGGCATCCATTGATGGCCCGGAGCCGGCGCACCGGTTGCTACCTGACCAGGGAAGCGCTGCCCCACGTCCGAGTGGTCAGGTCGGATGAAGAGCACTGCATGAGCAAAGAATGGGGACCAGATACTAACCAGCGGTGGCCGGTTGGTGCGACTGTACGGCTGCTTGCAGAATTGCGAGTCGGTCTCACTGAGCTTGTTGTCGGAGAAGTAGTTGACATGGCGGATCACCTCCATCATCGGCAGCTCCTTCGTGGACATCCGACAGGGGTCCCGGCGGCCGCTCATGTCACAGATCAGGTGCGGCCGGGCTTGGAGGGGCGAAACCCGGTGGTAGACGAAGGTGGCCAGCAAGTCCGCCGGCTTGAGGCCCTCCGAGTCCGTCATCTCCTGAAGCCGGACAAGGATGTTGGTGATGGAAGCCGGCACCGATTTGGGTTGTTGCCCCCAGTTGTTCCACGGCTCGCCAGGCGGGCCGATCGCGAAGGTCGGCAGGTTGATGTAGTCACGAGTCGGGTGGAGGTTGCGGACATAGAAGTACGACTTCTGCCACAGCTTCGCCGACTCCAGCAAAGAGATGGGAGGAGCAGGTCCCGGAGCCGGTGCGCCGCACGGCGATGCAGGATCCGCACTGGGCCGGCTCGCCCTTGGCCTGGGTACCCAACTTCAGGTAGAAGAACCTTCCCCACAGCTCGAGTGTGGGCAGGACGCCGAGGTAGCCTTCGCAGAAGGCCACGAAGGCGGAGAGAAGCACCACCGTGTTGGGAGTGAGGTGATGAGGTTGGAGACGGTAGAAGTTGAGGAAGGAGCGGAGGAAGCCGCTCGCGGGCAAACCAAATCCGCTGAGGAAAAGGCTCCGGAAGACGACGAACTCGCCGGCCCTCGGCGCCGGCGAGATCTCCCTTTCATCGGGGATCCGCGTCCCCACGACCGCCTCGACAGGAAGCTCCGCGTCGCGCGGAGGAACTCAATGTGGCCTTCGTGGACGTTGGAGCCGTCCCACTCGCCTCGCGCCATGGCTTGCGATGGCCCGGCGGCGGCGCGGCGAGGCTGGACGATGGCGAAGCCATGGCGGCACTTCGGCAGCATGCGGCGCGGTGGCGCAGCGGCAGCGAGGAAGCAAAGGAGCAAGGAAGAAGAAGAAGAGAGCTGAGGGGGCGCGCGTGCATTTGGCCGCCCCCTCCCTCCTATTTATACGGCCGAGACGTCGAGGCCGAGGCGATGCTTCGTTGGGGGCGTGGGATTAACTGCACCCACATCCCGCATTCCCCCGCAAAACCCGCGCCTTAATGGCGCGTAATTACTTTGCCCCGGAAGGGCAACCGTCTGCCTCGGCCGCAGCGGATCCGCGCGCGTGCCGAGGCTGTGTAGTGGTGGGCCCGGGCCTGTGGTGGCGTCCCATCACGCGCGTGGGCTGGCAGGCCGGCCTGGCCTGCTGGCAGCGCGTGGTGTGCATGCAACGGGCGGCAGGCACGCCACCCGGCGCCCGCCATGACGATTCAAATTCGCCAAGTGGCTGGCTTCGCCTCTGCCGACTTCTGGTATGCGGACGAAGCAAAGACGTAGGATCTCTCAGAGGAGGAAACTCCTGAGGCACTCCAACGATTGAGCCGTGGCGCCTCACCAGCTTCGGGGACTACTATCGGGAGGATGGACCCCAGGTAGCCTCATCCGGACCCAATAACTTTTCAAGATATCGGGGCTGGCAAAGCCCCTCATGCCACCAGGCCACGCGGGCCGGCTTCCAAAAGACGGTGCACCCATAGAAGGCGGCTTTGGGGGCGGGCCGGCTTCCATCAGTCGGCCCCTCCTTCCTCTCGGAGTCCGCACTCACCTACTATGACGGGACGGGGCGTGGCAACAGTGCCGCCTACTCCCCCGAATCCCGGAGGAGCGAGGCTACAGTACGAGCTGACCCAACGGCCACCTACCCGCCTGGCGCGGGACTGTAGCCATGCAACTCAGGACGCGGCCCTCGTCAGCAAGGACCGTGCTACGGTAGAAGGCAATCAACGTGGCCCAGATGCTTCCAGAAGACGGCGCGTCCCTCAAAGGTGGCCTCAGGGGCGGGCCGGCTTCCAGCAGCCGGCCCCTCCCCCCCTCGGAGTCTGCGCTCACCCACTATGACAAGACGGAGCGTGGCTACAGTGTGCGCTGACCAAGTGACCACCTACCCGCCTGGCGCGGGACTGTAGCCATACGACTCGTGACGCGGCCTCCGTCATCAAGGACAGAGCTACTGCGAAAGGCAGTCAGCGTGGCCCACAGGCAGTGGGCCCTACCTATCGCCCGGATTCTCGGCAGCCGGCGGGGCCCACCATGGGCGGGCCCCAGCAGCCGGTGGAGAACCCGGCGACCTTAGACACTGATGTCCGGGTCCTACACCCGGCCGTATTACCATTGTACCCCTGGGGGGTTGGCCTATAAAACCCCCCAGGGTTCACCCAGGCAAAGGGTTCGGCCTTCATTCCACACACACCATAGCTAGGAGAAGAGAGGTAGCTCTACCCTTCTTCCTCCTCTAGCAACACAGCTCAAGGAGCAACCTTGTACACTCTTTGATCATAGTCATCATGCGGAGACCCCGCAGAGCAGGACTAGGGGTGTTATCTCCCTTCAGAGCCTCAAAACCTAGGTACTTCTTGTGTGCGATCGAGCTCGTGCTCACTCTTGCTTCCAGAGCCCGATGACGTCCTCTTGGCTCCACCCATGATAAGCCACCCCCTGGCATCTGACGTGAGATTACCACGACAACCTATGTGCATCCAGACCTGACATTATGTTGAGTGTTTGCGTGTGTGCCCGCTATCAAGCTGCACCGAAAGAATCACATCACCAAGCGGTCAAGCACATTCTGAGATATTTGGCTCACACCCCACCTTAGGTTTATGGTATCCTAAGGGAGCACAGTTTGATCTCGTTGGATATTCAGACTCAGATTGGGCTAGTGACTTGGTTGATAGAAAATCTACTTCGGGGACATGCCATTTCCTCGGTAGATCTTTGGTATGTTGGTCATCAAGGAAGCATAATTATGTATCTCTTTCTACGGCTGAGGCCGAATATATTGTTGCTAGCGCTTGTTGCACTTAGTTATTATGGATGAAGCAAACTCTGAAGGATTATGGAATCAAGGTCAAGAATATTCCTCTATACTGTGACAACGAGAGTGACATCAAAATTGCACATAAACCTGTGCAGTATTCTCGCACAAAGCATATTGCCATCAGACATCATTTCATTCGCGATCATGTTGCTCGAGAGGATATTGTTATCAATCATGTCAAGACCGAATACAATCTTGCTGATATTTTCACCAACCCTCTCGATGAGAAAAGATTCTGTGCATTACGGTGTGAGCTAAATATCCTGGACTTCACACACATGTAGTAAGCTGGACTCGGCACCCGTGCTAACACTTCCACATCTTAGAAGGAATGGGTGCATAACACTCAAAGAGTTTGAAAATTTCGACAAAGTGAAATTTTCTTCTGAGAGTGAATACATTAACGAAGAACTAGACTAACCAGGTGCCACGATAATTGTGTGTCGGAGCAACAAACATTTGCATTTGTTTCCCGGACTTACACACAGGCACACTAGCATCATTTGTTCAACATCAACACCTGAGCTAGATAAGAAGCTCTTACTGAGATCAAACAGCGGATCAAGAAGACCAAGAATAAGCACAACAGAAGAATATCACCTTGGGAAAGCTTCCCCTGCCGGGCAGGAGGGCCTGGCTGGGTCGAGGCCGCCCTAGGGGCAAGTCCAAGACTTCCCCGGCAAGCTTGCCGGGTCCGCCGAGGGCGGAATCCCCGCCAAGATACCACCGCTCCACCGCATGGCGACGCAAGTCATTTATCAGTGTGGTGTCAAGCCCCCACATGATTAAGTGGCCTCTACTAAGCACGTGGCGGCCCATTGGAAGACATGATTTATCCAAGTGACACCCGTCCAGAAGCGTGTCAAGATGACAAGCAAGAGATGGTTAAGCGGCTCGGCAGGCCTGCCGGGCTTCGTCCTCGGCTTGACACCTAGCAGTGCATTTAATGCACTTTGTCCTAACTGCCAGAGTTAGGTATGATAGCACTATTGGCTATCTAATCAGTAGATAAAGACTGTTTCGCCATTGTGGTTACCCCTTAAGCTATAAATGGAGGTCCAAAGCGACCTAAAAAAGGATTCGGACCCTCGCACACTTGTACGGACGTAGTTTCACTCCCCGAGGCTTCCTTGCCGGGCTTGAGCGCCGCGTGCTCGTTGTGTTCTTCCCCTCAATCCACCAAAAAGCAGGAGTAGGGTTTTAAGCTATCCAGCGGCCCGAACCTTGGTAAAAATCACGCGTGTCACCGTCGTCGTGTTGTTCTATGGCTTCTGCTCTTTGTGCAACGTGATCCCTCCTTGCCGAACCACAAAGGGGCTCATGGCCCCATAGGTGATCATGATCCACCATGACATCTTTGGCGCGCCAGGTAGGGGGGCGTCGCTTGTGCGAACCTAAAGTTGTAAGCAACACATCGAGCTCCATCGTCGATCATCATCATCATCATCACCCTTGTGCATGGTGCCCAAGAAGAAGTCTGGCGCGACCACACACCCTTCCACTTTGAAAGCCCCCTCTCAAGCATCAGTGGACGCCGCTGGCCCTGCGGCGGCTTTAGAAGATGCGGGTACCACGGGAGACGCGACCGGCGCAGGCGGCGCTGTCATTGTGTCCCCCGTGGATGAAGCTAGAGAGGGAGGCGCCGGAGGAGGGCGGCATTAGCGAAGTTCGAACGGACATGACCCACAAGCCGTGGATGGGGGAGGCGTCCAGTCTCCACCATCCCGCCGCACCAACGGGCACAGCCGCGGCGACGACACCCGCTCTAGTGTGAGTCGTGACCCTCTAGCCGCGCTTGTTACAGGCGCGACCACCGGGCGCTCACCTCGCCCGGAACAAGGCGAGCAAGCCAAAGTGCCGAACGGGGTCGCCGATCCCCGAGCGCAGCCCACTCATCAACAAACCGCCCCGGCAACCGATCCACGATGGCGTGATCACAGCGATGTCCCTGCTGGTACCACCAGGAGTCGAGCAACGTCATGATCTGCCTTGTCAGCTATGCCGAGCACAGCTACGGAAGCCATGGCGTGGGCCCAACTTCTACTAAAATTTCCGCCAGCAGCTGATCAAATGGATTAGTGGAGGGCCACCATCCAGAGCTTGATCGGCTTTGCTAAGGCTGGAGGATCACGGCAGGCAGAGCCATCACAGTGCCCGCAGGCGACGACAGTAGTTTGAGCTGTTGGCCGCGTCAAGGGGGCCGCACTAACGGTGCAATCCCCTCCGCGATAGCAAACCCAGAGGCAGCAACCAGGGCAGCACGACCCCGAGCCCGACAAAGCTTCGATGGCCTCGTCTGATCCATGAGCCCGTTGAGATCAGCGGCAGGTCCTGGAAGATCGGCGGAGGGAAGATGCGTGCGTCACTATAGAGCGGTGCCGGGAGACCCGCCGCCAATCCGACAGGTGCAATGGCCCAGACATCGACGAACCCGCGTCTAGTGAGGGTGGGTACTTGCCTTTCGAGGTTGGGTGCCCTGCCTTTACTTGCGAGCTACGGCAAGTCCGTTGGCCATCTGCCCGCGTTTTCAAACCAGAACTACCAGAGAAGTATGATGGAAAGCTGAACTCGGCAGAGTTCTTGAGCTTCTACACAATTGCCGTTCAAGCCATCGGGGGCAGGGATGAGAAAGTGTTTGCTAACTACTTCCCTTTGGCACTCAAGTCAAATGTGAGGTCATGGCTGATGCACCTGCCGGAGAACTCCATCTCGTCATGGGCTGACCTGTGCAACGAGTTTGTTGGCGCCTCCACGAGAGGCCATCAAGAGCCAGGACGCCCCAGTGATCTGCAAGTCCTTCCACAGAAGGAAGGGGAGAGCTTGCGAAAGTATATGCAGAGATTCAGTCGAGTGCACCGCAACATTCCAGAGATACACCCGGCAGCGATGATTGCCGCATTCCATTCAAACATGTGCAACAGGAGGATACGTTCTAAGATGAACGTCCGGCTGCCCAAAACCATCAATGAGCTATATACCTTGGCGGACAAGTGCGCTCGTGCTGAAGAGGGGAGGCAACTTCCTGGAGAGGAGGAAGGAGCAGAGATTGATTCGGACGATGAGACAAGGCCACTGGCTCAAAGAAGAATGGGCGGAAGCGCAACAAGAAGTGCAAGGAAAAGATAGTACTGGCCGTTGAGGGTTCTGGCAACGCTAGTATGGCAAGAAAGCCAAGCCCCCAGCAAGGAAGCTGCCATGTGCACTAATTGCCGGGAGGCTGCGACAGCGGAGAAAGCTGGGAAATCTGATGGGCCTTACTGCAAAATCCACCGCACCAAAGGTCATGATCTCCAAGAGTGTCATCAAGTTGAGCAGCTTCTCAAAAAGCAGAAAGCTGAATATGAGAAGCGTGACAAGGAAAGAGACCAAGAAGGTGCTGGTGGGATGGGCCGTGGCGGCAGGGGATGCCACCGCGGCAAGACCCCTCAGCAAAAAGAGAAACCTGCTAGAGGCCGAGAAAAGAAGGAAGGTGATGACGAAAGTGATGAAGGGGATGAAGAGGGAACCACTGAGCAAGAATTCCAGAAAGCAACTGAGGCGCTCTGCATTGACGGAGGTGTGTCCTTGCACTCCTCCAACCGCCAACTCAAGCAGTTGGCGCGAGAAGTCAATGCCGTGGAGCCAACTAGCGGATTCCCGAAAGCCACTCAAATGTTCCCACACGCCTATCATCTTTGATGAAGAAGACCACCCCGACCGTACCACTGCGGTAGGGTGCTTGTCGTTGTTGGTCTCACCAACAATCCGCAACCTCAAAGTCACAAAGATGTTAGTTGACGGTGGGGCTGGGCTGAATCTAATCTCTCCTAAGGTGGTCAGCAAGTTGCAAATATCAGATGAAGAGCTCAAGGTCAGTGGCACATTCCAAGGAATCAACCTCAGCAGGAGTCGTCCTAAGGGGAAGATTACACTACCAGTGACGTTTGGCAGAGAACTGAATTACCGGACTGAGAAGGTTGTGTTTGACGTTGTTGAACTTCCTCTCCCCTACAATGGGATCCTTGGGCGCCCAGCTTTCCCAATTTTTTCGGCAGCATCCCACTATGCTTACAATACCTTGAAGATGCCTGGGCCGATGGGCGTCATCTCTATCCCGTCAGACAAGAAGGACGCAATCATATGCGTGGATAAGATGTACCAAGATGCGGTAGCTGCTGAAGCCGCCGAGGTTGCAGCTCCCGCCAAGGAAGCAAAGAAGGAAAAGAAAGCTAGCAAAGATACCGGCAAGGAATCCGGGAAGCGCACCTCTCCGAAGTGTGCTGAACCTGTTGATGACTTGCCGGAAAGTTCCACTAGTAAGAGACCCAAGATTGCTACACCTGCTGTGAAGAAGGTCCCGGCAAGGAAGGATGGCACTGACGGTACATTTACCATTAGCGCTGCCCTTAATGACAACTAGGAAAGTGCGCTCGTTGCCTTCCTGCGGGCAAATGTCGATGTGTTTGCTTGGCAACCATCTGACATCCCCGGCATTCCCAGGGAGGTAATCGAGCACCACCTAGCTATCTGCCCTCATGCTCGGCCTGTCAAGCAGAAGGTCAGAAAGCAAGCTTTGGAGCGGCAACCGTTTATTGCCGAGGAGATCAAGAAGCTTGAGACAGCTGGTTTAGTCAGGGGAGTTTTGCATCCAACATGGTTAGCCAACCCAGTGGTAGTGCGCAAGGCGAATGGGAAATGGAGGCTTTGCATAGACTTCACAGATCTAAACAAGGCATGCCCAAAGGACCCATTCCCCTTGCCGCGCATCGACCAGATTGTGGACTCCACTTCTGGGTGTTATTTGCTTTCCTTTTTGGACGCATACTCTGAATACCATCAGATATTCATGTCCAAGGAAGACGAGGATAAGACCGTGTTCATAACCCCCTGTGGCACATACTGCTTCGTACGGATGCCCTTCGGGTTAAAGAGCACTGGATCCACTTTTGCAAGGGCAGTGCAAATTGGGTTTGAACCTCAGCTGCACAGGAATATAGAAGCCTACATGGATGATATAGTGGTCAAGACTAAGGACAGATCAATGCTCATTC
Organism: Thinopyrum elongatum; assembly: GCA_011799875.1. Taxonomy (NCBI): domain Eukaryota; kingdom Viridiplantae; phylum Streptophyta; class Magnoliopsida; order Poales; family Poaceae; genus Thinopyrum; species Thinopyrum elongatum. Next base: position 171,126,803 of record CM022302.1, read on the forward strand.
AGGATTTGGAAGAAACCTTTGCAAACCTATGCAAGATCAACTTGAAGTTGAACTCTGAGAAATGTGTGTTTGGCGTTCCCTCCGGCAAGCTACTTGGCTTCTATGTGTCTCACCGAGGGATAGAGGCCAACCCCGACAAGATCCAAGCAATCGAGCAGATACAAGCACCCAAGACCATCAAGGATGTGAGGTGTTTAACTAGATGTGTTGAACGCATACTGAGAAACCCCGAAACCACCGGTAGAATAGCTGAATGGGCACTAGAATTATCAAGTTTTAGTTTGAAGTATGAGAGTACCTCAACCATTCAGAGCAGGGCATTGGCAGAGTTCATTGTAGAATGGACACCCACTCTAGATGAAGAGACACCAGAAACAGTCATCCCCGGCAGGGAGGCACCTCATGAGTGGATCATGTATTTTCATGGTGCCTTCTCGTTACAAGGCGCAGCGGCTGGTGTGCTTCTTGTTGCGCCCATTGGAGAACACCTCAAGTATGTGGTCCAAATGCACTTCCCCTGGGAGGAAGCTACCAATAACACTACAGAATATGAGGGGCTCCTTCTCGGGCTCAGAATTGCAATAGAATTGGGAATCAAGAAGTTGATCATCCGCGGAGACTCGCAGCTCATAGTGAGACAAGTACACAAGGATTACCAAAGCCCGTTGATGGAAGCATATGTTGAGGAAGTGAGGAAGCTGGAGGAACATTTTGATGGATTGCAAACGGAACACGTACCACATGCGGAAAACAACATTGCTGATCATCTTTCAAAGTGTGCTGCACAAAACCTTCCTGTGGAACCAGGGACTTTTGTTCTCCACCTAACTCAACCCTCAGTATCCCTGACGACGATGGCCAGAAAACGGAGGAAGTTGGACTCCGGCATGCATTTCCCGGCTGGACTCCCAGAGGTCCCCAGTAGAGAAGCTGTCGGGAATAACTCCACTTCGCTTGGTGAGCAGCACCCTCCCGCCAAACTGCAAGCTCTTGCGATCGAGATATGCGCTCCCATGAATGAGGAGGTGTCATCTGCCCTTGTTGCTGAGCCTCAGGCTCCAACTTGGGCACATCACATAGTCCAATACCTCCAAACAGGAGAGCTTCGCGAAGGGCAAGAAGAAGCCAAAAGAGTAGCCCGGAGGGCCAGTATGTATCAGTTTGTCGATGACACATTATACAGAAGAATGCCCAATGGTGTGAAATTGAGGTGCATTTGCCGGGAAGAGGGGCAGTAACTGTTGGCAGAAATACACAAAGGCATGTGCAGCTCCCATATTGGATCAAGGGCCATGGTTGGGAAAGCTTTCCGGCAAGGTTTCTATTGGCCCACGGCCCTCCAAGATGTGATTGAGCTAGTCACCAGATGTGAAGCCTGCCAGTTCCACTCCAAGAACATCCATCAACCAGCTCAAGCTCTTCAGACAATTCCTTTATCATGGCCATTTTTGGTCTGGGGGCTCGACATCTTGGGCCCCTTCCCCCATGCTACCGGGGGCTTTGAATTCTTGTACGTTGCAATTGACAAGTTTACAAAGTGGCCGGAAGTGGAGCCTGTGAGGAAGGTGACCGCACAGTCAGCTATCAAGTTCTTGAAAGGGTTGGTGTGCCGTTTTGGAGTGCCCGCCAGACTAATCACTGACAACGGCACCCAATTCACAAGCCGCACCTTCATGCAATATGTAACACCCCAAAATTTTGACCATGTTTTATTAATAAAAATTTTGCCAGGATTTTTTTTTATTTTCTGGATTATCTTCTGATTTCAGAACCACTCTTTTCTTCTGGATTGTGGAGTTTTCCCTCCAAATAAAAACCTTTCAAAAATATCGTAGGACTTGAATACCTTCTCGAGAGCAACTCTTTTATTTATAGATGATCAGTGGTAAATACTTCTAGAGTTATTCTCCTAATTTGTTTCTTTTAAAATGGCTTGTCATTTCTTTTAAGAGCCTCAGTTGCACTGCAACCATTTGATAACTTCATTTAAAGATTCCACAAAAATTTGGGGATGACATGTGATGTCCCTGGATCACTTTTATGCAAAAACCCAGGCATGTGTTTCGAAAATTTTGAGCAAAACATCCTCATCTTCATTCTGGTTCAGTTTGGTGTTTTGTACTGCAACCATATTTTATTTTGCTCTAGTAATCTTGGGATTTTTCCTGCTTGTAGTCCACCCTACCAAACCCTTAAGTCTAGGAGATCAGACCCATTAGAGGATTTTAAACACATGCAATAATGGCATATGTTTTCTGTCCAGATTTGGTTTTCTCAAAAACTTGCACTAGGAAGTTTTTGCTTTTGAAAAACCAACCATGGCATCTTCTTATTCACCTAAAGAGACCCCAATCTGGAAATTTTGGCCACCAGAAGAGATGCCTAGATGCCCATGGCATTCTGTCGAGCACCTTGTGTTCATGAACAGTTTTGGCATAGTTTTATTTTTGCACTGTGATCTTGCCCCTCTGGACTAACCAAACTGTCCACTAATCTCCTAGATACCTCTAACCTTGTTCTGTTAATTTGCATCGTCACCCAAGCCCTCTAGGCCATCCCTGGCATTCTGTCGAGCATGTAGCGTGCATGCTCTGGGCGCGCCCAGAGCGCACGTTTTGCACGCGCGCGCACAACCGAACCGCCTCCGCATGCCAGCTCGTCCCGGGAACAGCTCGGCCTCATCCAAACGCTCGTCCGCTAGCCCGCAGTACCCGCTGACCCCGTTGCTTCGCCCTGACCGCCCTGGCTCCCCGCAGGACCGCCCGCAAGCCGCCACTGCCGTCCGCAGCGAGCCTCTGTCATGGACGGCACCGCCCAAGCCACAGCCGCGCGCCAGCTCGCCCCTGAACAGCCCGAGCTCATCCATTCGCTCCTCCAGCCGCCTCCTACATCACCACGTCGCCTGCGGCCACAGTGGCAGCTCACCGTCGAGCTTACCCTCGGCCGTCGCTATGAACCGACCTTGCGCGCCTATTTAAGGGATCCCCGAAGCTCAGCCCGACCGGTAGAAGATTCCTGCGATCCCTCTCGAGCTCCCATAGCGAGAAATCGTCCGGGGGAGACCCTCTTCCCCACCTCCGGCCAAGGATCGGCCGCCGTCTCCTTTGCGGGATTTGGCGCCACCAGAGTTTTCCCCTCCCTCTTCTCTTCCCCTTTAGCTGTGGATGGACCATGATGCCGCTGGAGATGAACCATGGGCAGAGTCCCCTGCAAACCCGTGGCGCCGTCCGCCGGCCTCGAGGCCATCGGAGCTCCCAAGCTCTCCGATGATCAGGTCCCACCTCCTCGGGATCGCCTCGAGACCCTGAGCGCATTGGTGCCCTCGGTTGCCTGAGTGGAGCCCCGAATCGCCGGCAGGAGTCGCCGGAGACCTCACCTCCCCTCGGCTGGAGGAGGGAGATGACCGGTTTGACCTTAGTCAAACCTGTCCGAGGGGCCCCGCTCATTAGCGACAGAGGCGAGCCGGAGCTGTCTTAAGTGAAAGCGTAAACCCTGCAGTACGTCTTCTTTTCCCGAAAGCGTATTCCGTCCGAACCGTTTTCCTTTTCAGTTTTTATTTAAAAACAGAACTTTGACTATACTTTGACTGGCTCTAGTTTCTAAACTACAACTCCATTTGACTTGATTCTTTTTCTGGTGTTTCTCAAATTCCATCTAGTTTATTTTCATATTTATTTGAAAATTTTCTGAACAACTTTTATGTACTGTTTTCAAATTATGTGTTGATTTGAATATTTTCAAAAATAGGAAATGGAGAGAGATGAAAACTTTCAAAGTGCACCCTACCTCTCCACACACTAAAGGCAAGCATTCTGAACCCTAGGATAATATTTGACGTGTGCTGTTTTGATGTGGCTACAACACCGAGCTGACTGGAAACATGCACTTTTTCATGCGATGTTATGAACATGCCCGTGAGTGCATGAGGAAGATTTCTGGCTGTTGGAATTAATACACTTATGACAGTATTCACCCTCGTATGCCTTTCATGCCTACCGGAAGGAATCCGGAAGAGTCTCAGTCTTGGGTAGACACGAGCTTGTTACTGATACTTCGCTGAGACGGGTATATTCAGTAAGGCATGGTGAGGTATGATGAGTGGTGATTCTGACTGTTGGTGTGAAATATATTTGTTATGCTAATCATGCAGGGAATACTTAAACCTCCTGAGACGACCATAGATCGAGTCTTGTGCCAGTAACCCCCATACTTGCTTCGTGCTACCACTTGTCCCTGCCTTAGGTAGGGTACGGTTCAGTAAGTTGTCAACCCCTTTCTTAGCACACACCGTACAGAGAGGCCATGGTGGAAGATACCGGCTGCATCCGGTAGACATGCCACCTGGTCCGGGGGCATGGGTGTTTTCGGTTGGAGCCGAGGGGGTAGCTCCCCTAGTTTGCGCGCGTTATAAATTTTGTGATCCCATGCTAGTCGAGGTTGTAGCCTCCCCACTTAGAGTTTTGCTTAACGGGTGTCATGGGTGATTCCAGACACCGGTAAGTTAAGCTGGTGTGTGCGGGTCAGGTGTGTTTTCAAGTAAACGACCGTAAACGGAATTAGTCTCTATGGACTAAAGGAATCTGTTACTCGTGGGTAAAGAGTACACCCTCTACAGAGATTATATCTATTCAAATAGCCGTGTCCATGGTTAAGGACTACAGTCTGGGATGGGTCAAGTGTCATTCTTAGTGTCGGTCTTCGGAGGAAAAAACTGCTAAACCAGAACATTGATCAAGACATGTGACATATGATGATTATGATTATTATTATTATGGACTAACCATTTGTATTATTTGAATTATTGAGTATCCCTGGGACGGTTCTACCTCCTGGATATTCACTGTGATTATTCTTTATAAGCCCTTTATGAGGTGTCGCTCAGACGCCCGACTGTGGCACGTTTGTTATTTACTTTCTTTATAAGCCCTTTATGTGGTGTCGCTGAGACGCCCGACTGTGGCATGCCTGCTATTTATTTCTTTATAAGCCCTTTATGTGGTGTCGCTGAGACGCCCGACTGTGGCATGCCTGCTATTTATTTCTTTATAAGCCCTTTATGTGGTGTCGCTGAGACGCCCAACTGTGGCATGCTGATTATTTAATTTTCTTTATAAGCCCTTTATGTGGTGTCGCTCAGACGCCCGGCTGTGGCATGTCTTATATTATTATCCTTCCGAGGCGTCGCTCCAGACACCCGATCGGTTTATTTTATTCTTATTATCTAATTGCTTTTTCAAATTTAATTCTGAATGGCCTGCTTGCATGCGGCATGAATTTTATTTCACGACTGGCTAAGTGATCATGAAAATATTTCAGAGCATGATTATCATCTGTTATATTATACCTGTGTTCATAATGTTTGCGAGTACATTCAAAGTACTCACTGGCTTGTCCCTGGCTATTGTCTTGGCCAGATTTCTCGCTTGGAGAGGAGCGCTGCGATGACAGCCCCAGAACCTAGGCAATGATGATAGCAGCCTCGCGAGGATAGGAGTTATCCAGGTCAGCTGTTCCTGTGGGAAATGGAGTCCCATAGACGCTGATGAACCGCAAACCGCTTCCGCCATCAACCACTAGAAAACATTTGTTGTACTCATAGGCCAGAATGGTCTTGTACTTCATATTTTGTATTTTTGCTTGGAATTTCTGTATCAAGTTTGTGTCTCATCAGCTAACAGTAATCCTGGGGCTGGTGAGCACAAGGGCCATTTACTGGGAAATTAATATCCTGGAAAACCGGTCCTGACACAATATGTTCAGTCCCTCGGAAGCAAGATTTCATTTGCCTCTGTTGCTCATCCCAGGAGCAATGGACAAGCTAAGAGGATGAATGCTGAAGTGTTGCATGGGCTCAAGACAAGGACTTTTGATAAGTAGCAAAAGTGCGGCACACACTGGATTGATGAGCTACCGGTGGTTCTTTGGTCCCTCCGTACGACACCAAATCGAGCTACCGGCCAGACTCCCTTCTCCCTAGTATATGGGGCGAAAGCAGTACTCCCCACGGAACTCATATACGGGTCACCTCGAGTACTTGCCTACGACGAAGTAGAGCAAAAGCAGCACCGACATGACGATGCTGTGCTCCTTGAGGAAGATCGTCTCTGGGCTGCTGTGCGTGCTGCATGCTACCAGCAAGCCCTGCGCCACTATCATAGCCATAGGGTCCAAGCCCGGAGCCTTGAGGAAGGTGACCTTGTCCTTAGGCGTGTTCAATCTGCCAAGGGTTCCAACAAGTTGACGCCAAAGTGGGAAGGCCCTTACTGGGTAGTACCAGTCAGCAAACCTGGCGCAATCCATCTGGAGACCGAAGATGGCATCAAGGTGCAAAACTCATGGAATATTGAGCATCTTCGCAAGTTCTACCCGTAAGGCACGGTTGTCGGGGCCAGCCCCGGCAGCCACCTTTTGTACAAGCCTAGCCGATGTGCATGCAACCCTTTGTATAAAGCCAGGTGCAGACCATGTGCAGAGATAATAAAATGAAGCGTTGGCGCCCTAAAAACCTACATGCATGTCTAGTTTAAGCATATACTTTTGGGATTATGATAATGCTTAAACATGAGCTGACTAATCCTTTACAAAAATATTTTGCGCTGCTGGTTTTCCCCTTATGCTTCTTTGATTCCCAGTTCCCGCCACGGATGAATTTCCTGAAAGGAAAAGTAAAGGAAGAACCAGCGTGTCGACCCCTGACAAAACTATCACTGCCGGGGATAATAAGAAGAACCTCAAGCACAGCTAAGTTCACTCCACTATCCATCATGTACTTCTGTATGAAGACTTGAGCATAAGGAAACCTAGCCGCTCCTATCCTCTGTGCTCCCATCCCTCTTAATCCAGAGTTCCTTCGATCGAGGGTTGGTTGTAGTGGCAGTTAAGCAGATCTGGCAAGGGGCCTGCTCCTATCCTCGCTCCTACCCTAAGGTGTAGTAGTAGCGAGGGAGGGATCCGGCAAGATGTGCTCCCGGGGAACGTTGTTTACTTGAGAGTATTGAGGGTTCATTCCTCAACATAAGCATAGCACATGCACAAAAGTACCCAGCAAGCCCTCTTTTTCATTAATATGCTCATAAACAAGTACAAATCATACAAAGTACAAGCATGGATAAAGGACTACATACTTTAGATTTAAGATTGGCAAATGCCTACATGTTTTAGATTAAAAAAAGATAAGTGCCCGTAATCCCTTTATTGTCCCTCTCCTCTTAGGGGCTGCCGTGGGAGACAAAGAGGGCAAAAGGAGTGCCTGGGCAGAAGCCCAGCCTGACCCCGTCAGGGCCCATGGGACGCAGTCTGACAAGATTGAGAGGGGCGGGGGCGAAGACGATGGACGGAGAGAGCGACTAGGCGATGCCATATTCACCGCCACCAGGGCCAGCAAGACGCGGCAGGAGGGGCACCGTCAGGGCAGACGAAGCAGGAGCCCACAAGGAGGCCTATCGAGGACCCAGCTGGAAGACTGTTGGAGGAGACGGAGGCATCCACACCCAGCACCCCCGGCAAATCACTCTGCCGGGGGAAGATGACCCAGGTGCAGATGATGGTGCTGCCGCCGCCCTCCTGATGGTGACGGTGCGGCTCGCGCTTAGCTAGAGCTCGAGCCGCCGTCCTCCTTCTCGGAGCCATCACCTTCACCGACACTGTCCTCCTCGTCGCTGTCGCTCGAGGAGGAGCTTTCGTCGTCGGTCGAGCTTTCCGCGCAGCACCCTAAGCGAGCACCCGAATGCCCGAAGACCTTGATGGGGAGAAAATTAGCCTCCATTAGCTTAAAATGGAGAGCGTGCCCCTTCGCCAAGCTGTGGGCATGAGCAAAGGTTTTCCAGCCACGCCGGAGAAGCATGACGTGAGGGGCGGGGAACTCCACGTTCGCCTATATACTGCCGTTGCAGCAACCCCTCATGTGCAGCCTTAGTATGGGTGGTTGTTCCTCCTCCATCACCTTCACGAAGGGAGGTTGGAGCCGAAGACGACTGCGTGGAGGCCTGCGCAGCTGAGCGATGAACTCCAACGGTTGGTCCCATCACGGCCTTCGTCTGGGGCAGGAACGGCTGGAGGAGGGGCTATCAGAGCCCCCCCCCCCCCGCGGCCTCCTCAACCCCGTGCGCCATGACGGCCGTGTCCACGACCAACGGTGCCACCTTGCACGCTAGACTCTGCTCTTGCGTCCCTAGCAGGAGGAGGGAGGCGCTGTTGAGAAGAAACTCTCATCACCACCGTTGGAGGTCAGCCACGTCCTCTTCCCTGCACCATGGTGGAAGAAGGGTATCAGGCAAGCAGGGAGGAGAAGTGTGTGGGTAAACCCCTCGTCCACGTCCCTTTTTATAGGGTGCATGGCCGGGGGTTGGCTCCTCACCACCTGGGAGGGGGTCGCCCCGTTCCACCAATCTTGCCTCCCTGCACTGCTAAGGACGCCCATAATCAACGATCGTCCGCCTGCACGTATCCACGACGCCTGGCTTTTTGCCATGGCACTCATTCCCATACCCTCCGTGTCCACCACCAACCCTGCGCAATGCATGTAGTGTACATGGCGGAAACGACAGGCGCAGTGGGTGAATAAAATGGCAGTTACCCCTCCCCGTGAATGTGGGCAGCTAGTGAGCCACTACGTGGGTACTCCCTCGTCGTTCTGCATGACTTGCGGGGAAAGCGGTAATTGACTCAATCAAAGGTTAATGAAGAAGCAAGGAAAACATCTGGATAGACTTAAAACCCGTAGTGGCATGACCCAAGTGCTCACCTGTGTGATTGTTGGGGCCTACCCCAACGATGCTCAGCAGCACGTATGGGCCAGGCCTGGGGGCTCCTGTCGGTGCAACAAAAATTTGCATTTGCTGCCCGGACTTACACACTTGCACACTAGCATCATTTGTTCAACATCAACACCTGAGCCAGATAAGTAGCTCTTACTGCGATCAAAGAGCTGATCAAGAACACCAAGAATAAGCACAACAGAAGAATATCACCTTGGGAAAGCCTCCCCTGCCGGGCACGAGGGCCTAGCTGGGTCGAGGCCGCCCCAGGGGCAAGTCCAAGACTTCCCCGGCAAGCTTGCCGGGTCTGCCGAGGGCAGAATCCCCGCCAAGATACCACCGCTCCACCGCATGGCGACGCAAGTCATTTATCAGTGCGGTGTCGAGCCCCCACATGATTAAGTGGCCTCTGCTAGGCACGTGGCGGCCCATTGTAAGACAAGATTTATCCAAGTGACACCCGTCCAGAAGCGTGTCAAGATGATAAGCAAGAGATGGTTAAGCGGCTCGGCAGGCCTGCTGGGCTTCATCCTCTGCTTGACACCTACCAGTGCAATTAATGCACTTTGTCCTAACTGCCAGAGTTAGGTATGATAGCACTGTTGGCTATCTAATCAGTAGATAAAGACTGTTTTTCCATTGTGGTTACCCCTTAAGCTATAAATGGAGGTCCAAGGCGACCTAACAAAGGATTCGGACCCTCGCACACTTGTACGTGCGTAGTTGCACTCCCCGAGGCTTCCTTGCCAGGCTTGAGCGCTGCATGCTCATTGTGTTCTTCCACTCAATTCAGCAAAAAGCAGGAGTAGGGTTTTACGCTATCCAACGGCCCGAACCTGGGTAAAAATCACCCGTGTCACCGTCGTCGTGTTGTTCTATGGCTTTTGCTCTTTGTGCAATGTGATCCCGCCTTGTCGAAGCACAAAGGGGCTCATGGCCCCATAGGTGATCACCATCCACCATGACATTGTGCGATGCTCGGGGTTATACAGTTCTTATACAATGGGTCACGCCACCACAATTTTCTTTCATTGGATTTCTTTTCGATAGAAAGATTTTGTGTTTGTCCGAATGCATTTCTCTCATAGCTACTCTTTCGGGTGTTTGTGTTTATCTGTTTGAGTGAAATTCCTAGGACCCTGTTTCCCCTCTGTTCTATCTCTTCCAGTCTATGTTGTTCCATTACAAATGCTCAATTTCATCTGGAACGAAACTTTATCTGGTGTCCTTGACCACAATTAAGATTCGGTCCGAACATTAATCTATTTTGTCGAAAGCTATCCAAAATTTAGGGTTTCCCGCCAAAGTCAGGGCCACGATCTTTTATGATGGTTGCCACGTGCAATCCAACAGCTACCATCTCATACTGTCCGTGAATCGCAATAGTCTCTGAATAGAGGCCGTTCAATCAGATTCACCGAGTGCGGTTATTTCCATTCGCATATATAAACCGCACCGCCCCCTTCTTCGAGTTCACTTCTCTTTCTCCTAGAGACTGTATCCTCCGAAACCCTCGCCGCAACGCTCCACCTTGAGCTCGACGCCGACGACCCCTTCGCCGCTTCACTGCCAGAAAGTGGTCACCGGAGTCTTTCCTCGCCGCCGCGGGCCATCTTCTTCCCCGCGCCACCGTAGTTGCTGGATGCCACTGAGCTAGGGTATGTGCAGTTCGAACTCAGGCCTCCGTCCTTCTCGTTCGAGTTCGTCCGCGGTTAATTTTCACCGATTTTACCGCATATCTTAGATCTAGGGTTTGACCTTTACTACTGCGGATGTGGTTTGTAACTATCCCTCGCATCCGAAAAAGTTCAGATCTAGGGTTTGTGTTATGTTTCCCTCGAATGGAATGCCTAGCACACTGACTAGTATATTCTTCGGACTTACTAGTTTGTTCTATATGTTTCTTTCATTCGAAACATCTCTCAAAGTCTGCATCAAATTCTTCCTCAAAACTTTTTTGTTCGAAAAAAAATCCTCGCTGTGAGTATTTGTAACCCTGTCTCCATTTTCCCTCGAATCTATTCTTATTCATAGGAATATGCAATCTGTTAAAGATTCTGCTCGACCAATGAGCATGGCCGAAGAAGAAGAGGTAGTTCTGGGAACATCAAATGAATCAAAGGCTCCAAATGCTAAGGGCACAATGGTAGGCCCATCAACCAGCAAATGAAAGAGATCCGAACAAAATGTAGATGAGCAAGAAGAAGATGCTCCAAAGAAAAAGAAAGGTGGTAGGCAACCATTTGCAAATTCAGCTGAGTATATCTCACATGATAATTACAACACTTTTGAGGGAGAAACAACTACTGAAAAGAGAAGGCGTCTACAGAAGATTCGACATCACTGGGTACGCAAGTGGTTTAACTATGAAATGATTCATCCTTGGTTTGCGAAGAATTTTGCTTTCCATCCTCCGTGGGGAGAATGTCATGAAATTGGTCTTGTCCGAGCTAGTGATCCCCAGGAGAGACCGCCGCCACCATCAACTGCTCATGAGTCGTCTCTTATGACTCCCGACTCTTATCTCGATGAAAAGGCTAAACGCCTGAAGAATGCTGAAAAGAGAGCTAAGAAGACTGAAAAGGATAGAGCTCGAGAATAAGAAAATCGTCGTCCTATGAAATCTGACATCGAAAAGAAAAAGGCTGAGGGAAAATCAGAATGGCGTAAGAAGTGCAAACATGATCCCAGCTCTGCTGCTTTCAAGAAAAAGAGCGCGCCGAAGAAGAGGCCAGCTGAACCAGTTGCTAGACATGATGAAAGTGAATCCTCAGATGAAGATGATCCTCCACTCACAAGGGAAGAAGTTCAAGCTTCTCTCTCTAAGCAAGTGAACATCACTACTTCGACGACACTTCCTGATCTTCAAGCACGCACAGTTCCAATTCCGCCTCCGAAGAAGATCGTCATGAAGAGAAAAACTCCTCGTACCACTGTCACTATGGTGGATCACGTGGATACAACCCCTCATCCTGATGCGATAGACATGCAAGATTTGGTTGTTGATGCCCCAGTAAGCTCAGCTAGGCCAGGAGAGAAAATTCCAACGCCAAAAGTGAAGAAAATCACAGCTCCTTCTACCGAGCAAAGTGCTCCTCGAGCTGATGTTCTGAAATAAAAAGGCTGCTCAATTTTCTCCCACCCTGACTCAACCATTGGCGTCTATGCCTCCAACCGAGCAAAATCCAGTGCAAACTGCTCCTATTGCACAGACTGATGTCCAAACTGATGCTCCTCATTATTTCAATCAAGTGTTTATCATGGAGCAGCTTGAAAAATTTGTGGATAACTTATTCGATGGCGAAGTGGCATCTTTGCCGATCCCTCCTAAAGTCATTACTCAAGCTTCTGCTCTTATTCAAGATATGAGAGAAGATCCTATTGAGATCAATTCCCTCACTGCCCAAGTTAATGAGCTTGACAACCTAATGAAAACCACAACTTCCAAGTTTGTCATCAAGCAACTTGAAGACTCATACATGGATGTCAATCGAGCCTTGACTATAAAGAAAAGTCTCCTGAAGCTGGCCCATAGAAGGAAAACACATCGGAGCCAACAATTCCCTCGCTAGGTAATGATCGAGTCACGGATGCTCCTACAACGCCAAGGCCAACTGAACCAGTGCCTGTGGCCTCCCCTGCTCATGAAGAAAATCCTTCTCAGCCAAATGTATCAGAAGAAGGTGAAATTCCTCGGTCCAAGCATCAAGCCTCTCCAGCTCATGTCGAACCAAATGAACTAATAGCACTAAGGCCGTCCACTATGTATGCCAAAACCGGTGTAAAGACAACTATTGCTACATTTCGCACCGGTGCCCTGCACTGGCGAGCCGATGCAGCGGAAAAAAAATCAAGGACCCGGACTCCGGAGCACCTAGTTGCTCCGATGCCCAGTTCCTTCGTGCCATAAAGATTTAGTATTTTACTGCTTGGCTGCTCAGATGTGTGGACCAAAGTTGGCTGCACAAACTACTGAAGCAATGCCAAATAATTTTCTAGTGGCACCACTGATGAGATGGCAACATTTTTAGATACTAGGTACAAACTATGACACTGTCTTAACATCCAGAATAACATAGCACAGTGACAGTGTCTGAATCACATCTAACAAATGATTTGTAACAATGAAAGTGGGGCTAACTATCGTGGTTCTAAGTCTGACAGTAGAATAGGGGGTAGGTATGAGGAGGCGAGATCCTAGCTACGATGAGGTTGTGCACGCAAGATTTACGAGTTCAGGCCCTTCTCGGAGGAAGTAACAGCCCTACGTCTCGGTGCCCGGAGGCTCGGTCGATTGGATTATGCGTGAAGTTACAGGGGGTGCGAACCCTTGTGCCAGTGGAGGGGGGTGGCTTATATAGAGTGCGCCAGGACCCCAGCCGTCCCATGTTACAAGGGGTTCAATGTCCATAAAGACAGGACGTTACTGATAACGCCAGCAATAAAGGCAAATAAATGATCATTAAGACTACAGAGTGAACGCCTGACCATTGACATCCTGAGTGACCTTAGATCTTCTGTCTTCCGAGTGGTTTCTGATGTGGTCGAGTGAGTACACCCCGGTCGAATGGAATTGGGTTATCCGAGTGAACTGTTGGTCGAGTGGGTTGCACCCTGTGGTGATTTCAGTCGGTAGATGATGCTATCCTTTGAATGCCCTTGGCTTTAGAGCAGTGCCCTCGGGGAAGGGCATCTAGGTCAGGCCTATTACCCTACCCTAGGTACATGTCTTCGTCATTAGCCCCCGAATGGATCTGGGTCTGAGTGGAGAAGGGGTTGAAGATGGTTCTGACCCGATTTATATGCTTCAGAGGCATTTTAACCGGGCCGTTGATCTATGTAAAAACTTCAACTTCATTTTCAGTCGCCTGGGTCCATTCAGAGGTTGTCGAGTGAATTTTGCTGATAAGCTCTGAGTGTTGGTATGGTATAAAATCCTCAGCGCGATTGGTCACACTGCCGCTCCCGGATCTCACGGGATTCAAAATTTGGAGAAGCACGCGGGACGGAGAGTGCCGCAGTAAACGGAGCAGATGAGGCAGGGACGCCTCGATTCTCACGCCACCTTTTTCGCCACGTATCCAGCGCGCGACTGTTGCGGGATTTGACTGGATTGCCTGGGCCCATGAGTTAGCCACTCGGGAGCAGGCCCATATAAGGTGTCGGGGACGATGAGTCTGGCACTGTGCTCCCCATCCCCTTCTTCTTCTCCTGTTTCTCCACCACATTTGCCGCCACCTTCGACGCCGCCATCCCGTCCAAGCGCAGCCTGCCGCGATGGGGAAGGAGAAGACGGTGGCCCTGGAGCGTGCGAAGAAAGCGACGGCGGCAGCGAAGGGCAAGAAGACGAGTCGGGGGGCATCGTCGTCGAGATCCGGGCTGCCGCCCGGCTGGATCCAGGGAAACTGGATTCGATCCATGATTCAGCAAGAGGATCTGGTCGAGGGGGGCTTGATCGCTCATGGATCCTGGAGGCAGCCAGGTGATGACACCGAGCCGCAGCCGCAGGAGGGTGAGTGCGTCCTCCTCGCGACCCACGTCGACCGTGGTTTTTCTCTGCCCCCTCATCCTTTTTTCCGAGGTTTTCTGAACTTTTTTGGAGCCCAACTTCATCACTTTTCCCCGAACACCATCACATACCTCACTGTGTTTGTCTCCATGTGTGAGAATTTCCTGGGTTGTCGACCGCATTGGGATCTCTTCAAACACATCTTTACTTGCCGCTCACAGTCTGTGAAAAAGGCTAATCCGAGTGATGAGAGGACGCACGTGATCCAGATGTGCGGAGGTCTAGGGATCCATATGAGAGGTAAAAGCACTTTTCCACCTATGACTCTTCCCGATTCGGTCAGAGGGTGGCAGTCGACCTGGTTTTATTGTAAGGACAAACCAACTCCTGGTCAGTCGACTGGCCTTCCCCCCTTCACCATGGGGCGAATTGAGAAGCCCTCTCCCTTGAAAGTGACTCCAGCAGAAAAGGTGGAGGTGACTATGTTGGTTGAATGAGTAATCCAACTTGTCCGCGATGGTGTGACCGGCATGGATTTGCTAGAGGTGTTTCTCACTCGCCGCATCCAGCCGCTCCAGGCCCGCGATCATCCTATGTGGATGTACTCGGGTGCCGATGATTCTCCTCGGATCCACCCGGAGGAAGTTGCCGAGGAGACGGTGGCGCAGTGGCTGCAGGGCATTACTGGAAACAAAGACAACCCCAGGGGGTCCAGGAGAATTCCGCCACTCGGCGCTGATAACGAACCAGATAAGGTCTGACCTTCGATGCTGAGTGACTTTTACTCTAATTTGTAAACTGTCTTTGGAACCGACTGATGCTTGTTCAATTCTTTGCTTCGCAGATATATACTGAGATGTACTCGATGCCCAACGGGGAGCAGATCCAGGAAGGAGAAGAGAGCGGAGGCGACAGCGGCGACTGGAACTCTGATGGTGAGAGTGATGAAAAGCACGAAAACTCGAGCAGTGGTGAGGAGGTCGATTCTCCACCTCGCGTGGAAAAGCGTTCCAAGCATAAGCATGACCCAGCAAGTATCCGGGGTAAGGTGGCAGCACCGACTGGACAAACTTCGAAGCGCACTCGGACATCTTCTCCGGTGCCGACTGAGAAGGCTCCGAAGCAGCTCAAGACCGCGCCGTCAAAGCCACGGAAGGCTTTGTCCAAGATCAAGGTTGACGTTCCCGTCGCCTCTGCGTAAGTGTTTCGTTTTCACCCTTTGTTCCAAGAATCTTATATCAGTTGTCGACCCATTCACTTGCTTGACCGAGTGAACCTTGAGATTTGCAGCGCTGCTACCTCCGGGACTTCTGCTTACAAAGATGATGGTGACGAGGAGATGGAGGACGCGGTCACATCCAAAGCGGGTATGACCCCTGTTATCTCGTCTTTTCTTTGCTAGCCGATTCTACAGTCGACTGAACTCTTGTGGTCGATTCTTTTGCAGCTCCGCAAAATGTTATTGAACTTTGAGATGACGATGAAGATGAGCCACAGAAGCTCGTAGGTAGGAGGAGCAGGACCTTGGTCAAGAAGGTACCAGCTAGCAAGACGCCTCAGTCGACGCCGGCGACGGAACCAGCTATCCAGCAATCCGGGGACTTCAACCGTGCCTTCGTTACTTTTGCAAATCCCTTGTCGAGTGGTCGTCCTTCATCGTCGACTGTGCCAGCCCTTGCTTCATCTGTGCAACTTCATGCCTCAAGCTCTCAAGCTATTGCAACTGATACACCGACTCCACTTTTCACCGCCCATCACGTCCCAGAAGACCAAGTGAGTGCTGCCAAGGAAGCTATACGCCAGGCAGGCATTATGATGGAGCAGATGAAAGTGGTGCGCGAGGCCAGTCAAGCTGCCTATGATGCCAGCTCAGCACTTCAGGCCAATGTCCAGGTTAGCTTACTTCCGACTGAACTCCATCTTGACGCTTGTTCTGTTAGGATATGATATTTAGAAACTACTGCTTTATCCGCAAGACGTCCGTCGATGAGCGTTTTGGAACCTTAATTGCACACCCATTGTCAGTCTGTACACCCACTGGGTGTTTTAATTTCTGTTGAGTAGTTTTTCCACTTTTGTCGACTAGGTTGTGTTGATTGAATCTCTGAACCAGTGAGGGCACGCTGAGTGCACCCACTGGGTGTAGTCCCCGAGACCGCCGTCGAATGTTTGATTCGGTGGGGGGTCTTTGAACAGAACTTTTCCACTCGGTCTTGGCAGATCATGCCGAGTGGAACCTTAACCAGTGGGGGCACGCTGAGTGCACCCACTGGGTGTAGTCCCCGAGACCGTAGTCGACTGCGGGCAGTCGGCTATGGTCTGAGTTTTTTTTTTGACTGGACGGACCAAGTCGATTGAAAAAGTCGGACCAGTGGGGGCACGCTGAGTGCACCCACTGGGTGTAGTCCCTGAGACTATTGTCGAATGTTTGATTCGGCAGTAGTCTTAGAACTATTTGAACTTGCTACTTTATTGCTCGGAAGCAACCAATCTTTGTGTTTGCCGACTGACTATCTTCTGAACACAGAAATCTTGTGATCTTGGAGCCCGATTCGCTGACTTGGAGCAGAAGCAAATCCAGCTCAATCTTGACCTGGAGTTGGCTCAAAATAACTTGCAGAAGGCCAAGGATGATGCTGCTGGTAAGGAAAGCTTGTCGACTGGTTCTCTTGCCATCTTTTCTCCTCCTTTTTCTGATTCGAATGTTATTCTTTCTAGAAACAATGAGACATGCTTTGGTGAAGAAGGACCTTGACCTTGCGGCTGCGAAGAAAACCGCCGAAGACAAAACGGCACTTGCCGACCAAAAGATGGCCTCAGTCGGAAAGCTAGAGGAAGAGAATACCAAGCTGAAGGCTGCTCTTGATGAAGCCAACAAAGAGGTGACTCGTCTGAAGAAGGACAAACGGACCCTGACCGACAAAGTAGAAGACATCACCCACAGGAGGGACGAGCTGGAGAACTATCTGGGAGGACTCGCTAAAAAATTATTCCTCATGCTTGAAGGTACGTTTCTCTGTCCGATTGGTTTGCTTTCGTTGACTCATCATACTGCTGTCGACTCATTATTTCTTTGCGAGTGCAGAATTCTGTCAAGACTTCGAGGAAGTGACTGGGCGAGTCGAGACGAACTTGGACCCCATCAACTCCACTGTCAAAGATGAAGCTGCCATGAACGTGCTCCGACTGGAGTCTCGCCTTTCCAGCGCCATGGATTACCTCGCTCGACTCAAGGTTGCGGTGTCGCGGATCGACACAGCGCTCTGGCCAAGGGAAACGCTCCAAAATGATCTCGAGTCTCTGATGACTCGACTCAACAAGATTCCTAGTCGAGTGTAGGAGTGGAAGAAGTCCTCTGCTCGATGCGGTGCTGACGTAGCTCTGTCCCTGGTTCGTGTCCACTGCAAGGAAGCCAGAGAAGAGAAGCTAGCAGCAATCAAGGTCGCCAACACCAAGAAACTTGACTTCCAGTCTTTCATGGAGACCTTCATTGCTGTTGCTACTCGAATTGCAGATGGGATTGACCTGGACGAGTTTGTCGAGCCTGCCAGCCCCCCTGCGGAGTGAACAAAACTTTTATGATCCGGTTCAATTTGCCTCGGTATGCCGAGTGATTTTGTAACCGTAAAACTCCTTCGGGCCTGTTGCCCGAGTACTTTAAACACCTTCGTCCGAACTTAGTTTGCCCTTAAATATGCTTGTTTTTATTTCCAAGTGGAACTTGTATCTTCACTCGGAACAGACTTTTGTTCTTGTGATACAGTTCTGAGGAGAGTATCGCGGACGACCTGCACCTCGTCGTCCTTGCAGATCAGGATGGAGCGTGTTTTACACTTAGGCGAGTACAGGACCGCAGCTAAGCCCCCGAGTGAGAGGGTTGCTCATCACTTGGTAGGATTTTTTAAACTTAGGCGGGTACAGGACCGCAGCTAAGCTTCCGAGTGAGAGGGTTGCTCTTCACTTGATAGGATTTTACAAACTTAGGCGAGTACAGGACCGCAGCTAAGCCCCCGAGTGAGAGGGTTGCTCATCACTGGTAGGATTTTACAAACTTAGGCGAGTACAGGAATGCAGCTAAGCCCCCGAGTGAGAGGGTTACTCATCACTCGGTAGGATTTCAAACTTAGGCGAGTACAGGACGCAGCTAAGCCCCCGAGTGAGAGGGTTGCTCATCAACGGTAGGTTTTACAAACTTAGGCGAGTACAAGGACTGCATCTAAGCCTCCAGTGAGAGGGTTGCTCATCACTCAGTAGGTTTTACAAACTTAGGCGAGTACAGGACTCAGCTAAGCCTCCGAGTGAGAGGGTTGCTCATCACTCGGTAGGATTTTACAAACTTAGGGAGTACAGGACTGCAGCTAAGCCCCCGAGTGAGAGGGTTGCTCATCACTCGGTAGGATTTTACAACTTAAGCGAGTACAGGACTGCAGCAAGCCCCCGAGTGAGAGGGTTGCTCATCACTCGGTAGGATTTACAAACTTAGGGAGTACAGGAATGCAGCTAAGCCTCCGAATGAGAGGGGTTGCTCATCACTCGGTAGGATTTACAAACTTAGGCGAGTACAGGACTGCAGCTAAGCCTCCGAGTGAGAGGGTTTTGCTATCACTCGGTAGGATTTTACAAACTTAGGCGAGTACAGGACTGCAGCTAAGCCACCGAGTGAGAGGGTTTCTCATCACTCGGTAGGATTTTTTTAAACTTAGGCGAGTACAGGACTGCAGCTAAGCTCCCGAGTGAGAGGATTGCTCATCACTCGGTAGGATTTTTTTAAACTTAGGCGAGTACAGGACTGCAGCTAAGCCCCCGAGTGAGAGGGTTGCTCATCACTCGGTAGGATTTTACAAACTTAGGCGAATCGGATTCGCGGCTAAGCCACCCACTGGGGGATTTTGGACACATGTATTAGTAACAACAATCATTTAGGAGACTGTAAAACCATGTCTTTGATAAACGAACTGAAAGGTACTCTTTATTACATCTCATCAGTCTGAACACTTAAGTATAAAAACGGCGGAGTAGCTCCGCATTCCAAGCGCGTGGCTTATCTTTATTATGCACCACATTGTAGAGGTGATACGCTCCGTTGTGGAGCACCTTGGTGACGATGAAGGGACCTTCCCAAGCGGGGGCAAGTTTGTGAGGCCGTTGCTGGTCCACTCGGAGCACAAGGTCCCCTTCCTGAAATGCTCAACCCTTCACACTTCTGGCATATAATCGACGAAGGTCTTGCTGATAAATGGTCGATCGGATCAAGGCCATCTCTCTTTCTTCTTCCAGAAGATCAACAACATCTTCTCGAGCTCGTTCTGCTTCGGCTTCTGAAAAAAGTTCTACTCGGGGTGCATTGTGAAGCAAGTCACTCGGCAGCACAACCTCAGCCCCATAGACCATGAAGAAGGGGGTTCGACCAATCGACCGATTTGGTGTCGTTCTTAATCCCCAAAGGACTGACGGTAGCTCATCTACCCAAGCGCCGGCCGCATGCTTGAGGTCGCGGCTCAATCGAGGTTTCAGCCCTTTGAGAATCAAACCATTCGCTCTTTCTGCTTGTCCATTCGACTGAGGGTGGGCGACTGAAGCATAGTCGACCCGAGTGCCTTGGGACGCACAGAAAGCTCGGAACTCATCAGAATCGAAGTTCGACCCATTATCCGTGATGATGCTGTGTGGGACCCCATACCTAAATGTTAACCCTCTGATGAAGCTGACAGCAGTACTTGCATCCAGGTTTTTGACAGGTTTAGCTTCGATCCATTTGGTGAACTTGTCGACTGCTACAAGCACATGGGTGAAACCACTCCTACCAGTCTTCAGAGGTCCTACCATATCTAAACCCCAAACAGCGAATGGCCAAACGAGTGGAATGGTCTTCAAGGCTGAAGCAGGTTTGTGGGACATGTTGGAGTAGAACTGACAGCCCTCACATTTGTCAATTATTTCCTTTGCCATCTCATTTGCCCGCGGCCAATAAAACCCTGCTCGATACGCTTTGGCCACGATGGCCCGAGAATATGCATGGTGACCACAGGTCCCCGAGTGAATATCATCGAGGATCATTCGGCCTTCTTCCGGAGTGATGCATTTCTGAACGAAGTGACACTTTCTCTATAGAGTTGCCCCCCCATTACTGTGAAGGCTTTGGATTGACGGACAATCTGGCGAGCCTCTTCTTCATCCTCTAGAAGCTCTTTCCTGAGAATATATGCGATATACGGCACTGTCCAATCAGGAATAACGATCAAAACTTCCATGATCAAGTCGACCACAGCTGGGATTTCAACTTCAGTCGGATCAGAGGAACTTTTAGGCTGTGGGGGCTCTTCAGTGAAGGGATCTTCTTGAACTGATGGTGCGTGAATATGCTCCAGAAACACATTGCTGGGAATAGGCTCCCGCTTGGAACCTATTTTCGCCAAGTCATCAGCTCCTTGATTCTTCAGTCGGGGTATATGGTGGAGCTCTAGCCCTTCAAACTTCTTTTCTAACTTTCTCACCGCATTGCAATAACCAGTCATAGCTTGGCTCGTGACATCCCACTCCTTCATCACTTGATTAACCACTAAATCTGAGTCACCGTAAACCATTAGGCAGCGGACGCCGAGTGAAATGGCCATACGCAACCCGTACAGGAGTGCCTCATATTCAGCTTCATTGTTGGAGGAATCAAAGTGAATCTGGAGAACATATCTGAGTTTGTCGCCTCGTGGAGATACCAGGACTACTCCAGTGCCTGAACCATTCAACATCTTGGACCCGTCGAAGAACATAGTCCAATGTTCCGACTGTATCTGGGTCGGTAACTGCTGTTCAATCCACTCGACGAGGAAATCTGCTATCGCTTGAGATTTGATCGCTTTCTTTGCCTCAAACTTGATATCCAGCGAAAGGAGTTCAATCGCCCACTTTGCCACTCGACTAGTTGCATCTCTGTTGTTCAAAATTTCTGACAACGGAGCGTCGCTGACGGCTGTAATCGAATGATCTGAGAAGTAATGTGCAACCTTCTTTGCGGTCAAGTAAATTCCATAGACAAGCTTCTGATAATGTGGATATCTCTGCTTGGATGGGGTTAAGACTTCAGAAATATAGTACACTGGGCGTTGAACCTTGTAGGTTTTACCTTCTTCTTCCCGCTCGACTGTGAGTACTGTACTGACAACCTGTCCAGTGGCTGCTATATAAAGCAGTAAAGGCTCTTTGCTGATTGGAGTAGCAAGCACTGGCTGGGTGGAAAGCAGGGCTTTGAGCTCTGTAAACGCTGCGTCAGCTTCCGGAGTCCACTCGAACATATCAGATTTCTTCATCAGTCGGTAAAGAGGTAATGCCTTTTCACCAAGACGAGAAATGAATCGACTCAAAGCGGCCAAACAACCAGTAAGTTTCTGAACGTCATGTACACGCATAGGGTGTTTCATTCAGAGGATTGCACCAACTTTCTCTGGGGTTGCATCGATCCCATGTTCGGAAATGAGGAAACCGAGTAACTTTCCACCTGGAACTCCAAATGTACACTTCGACGGATTAAGCTTGATATCATATCTTCTCAAATTGGCAAAGGTTTCGGCAAGGTCAGTCAGCAGGTCAGAACCTTTGCGCGACTTAACCACGATGTCATCTATGTCTGCTTCCACATTCCGACTGATTTGAGCTAGTAGACACTTCTGTATCATGCGCATGAATGTGGCACCAGCATTCTTGAGACCAAAGGGCATGGTGATGTAGCAAAAGCACCCGAATGGGGTGATAAAAGCTGTTTTTATTTCATCAGGTCCATACAGTCGGATCTGATGGTACCCGGAATATGCATCCAGGAAGGACAATCGCTCACATCCCGCAGTCGAGTCGACTATCTGATCGATGCGGGGGAGAGGAAAATGATCTTTCGGGCAGGCCCGATTGATATGCTTGAAATCAATGCACATACGAAGTGAATCGTCCTTCTTGGGAACCATGACAACATTGGCGAGCCACTCGGAGTGGTAAATTTCGCGGATGAACTCAGCTGCCAAAAGCCGAGCCACCTCTTCGCCGATTGCCTTTCTCTTCTCCGCAGCGGACCGACGGAGATGCTCTTTCACGGGCTTTGCCTTTGGATCGACTCGCAAACGGTGCTCAGCCAGTCCCCTGGGTACACCTGGCATGTCAGACGGCTTCCATGCGAAGATGTCCTAGTTCTCACGGAGGAACTGGATGAGCGCTTCTTCCTATTTGCTGTCGAGTGTTGTTGAGATATGAGTCAGAGCAGCACTAGGATCGGTCGGGTGAATGTGAACAGGCTTTGTTTCACCGGACGACTGAAATGCAGACTCTGAAGCAGGCTTCTTAGCGCGCAACAAATCACTCGGATCTGCAGTCTTCTTATATTCTTCCATTTCTATTGCTGCCATCTGTTCATCGGCTATCTTAGAGCCCTTCTGGAGGCACTCCTCTGCTCGTTGCCGATTACCAGTGACTGTGATCACGCCCCTGGGGCCAGGCATCTTCAGCTTGAAGTACACGTAACACGGTCGAGCCATGAAACGGGCATATGCAGTTCTGCCCAGAATAGCATGATAGGCACTGTGAAAATCCACAACTTCAAATGTCAACTTCTCCTTACGGTAATTCTTTGAGTCACCGAAAACCACGTCAAGAGTGATCTGGTCGAGTGAATCAGCTTTCTTCCCTAGAATGACACCGTGGAACCGCATGTTGCTCTCACTGAGCTTGGACATCGAAATGCCCATCCCACGAAGAGTCTCAGCATACAAAATGTTCAAGCCGCTGCCACCATCCATCAAGACTTTGGTCAGTCGGGTGCCCCCAACGACTGGGTCGACCACCAACGCTTGCCTTCCGGGGGTGGCGACGTGCGGTGGGTGGTCAGATTGGTCGAATGTGATGGGAGTCTTTGACCATTTCAAATATGTCGTCGTTGCTGGAGCAACCATGTTTACCTCTCTGTTGATGACTTTCAGTCGACTTTTACTTTCAATGTCGGCAAAAATCATCAAAGTGGAATTGACGTTAGGGAAACCGTCATCATCTTCTTCCTTGTCACCATCCTTGTCAGACTCTTTTTCCTTTTCATTGGGCTATTTCTCTCGGAACTGCTGGATCAGGAGCCGACATTGTCGAGTGGTATGTTTGGGATAAATCAGATTACCCTCTTCATCCTTCTTGGTGTGAATGTGACATGGCAAGTCCAACACATCGTTCCCTGCCTGATCTTTCACCTTCTTGGGGATCCAGGGTCCTTTGGGCTTTCCCTTGAATTTTCCTTGAGTTACAACTGCAGCTTCACCTGGACCTGCTGGCTCGGCTTTGCGTTTCTGCTTCCAACCCACTCCGGTGTCTTGGGCGACTGGTTTGCCCTTTCCACTGTGGAGTCGGTCCTCTTCTTCACCATTAGCGTACAGGGTGGCTATTTCCATCATTCGGGTCAGAGACATATCTCCTGTCCGACCGAATTTCAGGTTAAGCTCTCGATACCGAACGCCCTCCTTGAAGGCACAAACTACTTGGTGTTGGGATACATTTTCTACTGTGTGGTGTAAAGTGGTCCATCTTTGGACGTAATCCCTTAGAGTTTCATTCGGCTTCTGTACACAATGTTGCAATTCCGTCAACCCCGCAGGTCGTTTGCATGTGCCCTCGAATGTCCTGACAAACACTCGGGTTAACTCCTCCTAGCTGAATATACTGCCTGGAGCCAACTGATTCAGCCATGCTCTGGCCGATCCTTCCAGCATGAGAGGAAGATGTTTCATAGCTACCTCATCATTTCCACCACCGATCTGAACAGCCACTCGGTAATCTTCCAGCCAAATGTTAGGCTTCGACTCACCGGTGAACTTACAAACCCCAGTCACCAACCTGAAGTTGGGGGGGGGGGATCTCAGCGGCTCTGATGGCTCTGCTAAAACACTTGGGACCCGAAACATGTATTCTGCTTCCACTCGGGCGATCCCTGCCTTGCCCCTCTCTGTGTGCTCGGTTCCTGTTGACCAAACCTTGCACCAAAATTGACCTCGCATCAAACCCTGGCTCTCTTGGGTCGACCGGCGTCCTTCGCCCTCCGCTGTACGGGTGCCTGTCATCATAGTGCCGGGGCACATATGATCCGCTTCTCGGAGGGGGCGTAGGCGCTCGACGGCGGACATCACGGCCGAGCCGATGATCGTACTGCGCGTGGTTCCGACCCAAGTGCTGATCTTGGCGATGCACTCGCCCCTCATGCCGCGGAGGCGATCTTGGGCTGTGAGCCGATTGAACTGTGTCAGCCACCACAGATCTGCTATGGATTCTGTTACACGACTGAGATACTGCAGTGTTTTGGTCTCCTGCTGCCCGGAGCAGAGCCCGGATCTGCATCAAACCTCGTCCAGCTTCCGACTGGGATGGCTGGATGGACTCTGCTATATGAGCTGCAGCTGCAAGATTCTGAATAGGAGTGCGGTATACCTGAGGTTCAGGAGGGAACAATTGCCGCCGTCGACTGGACTCAGGAATCTGCTGCCGAGCATGTTCATCGAGTGCATGCTGAAAATTTTCCAGTCGAGTGCGTTCAGCCAAAGTGGCCAAGCGCGCTGCCTCCAAGGCCCGAGCCTCAGAGGTCTCTCCGACGATGGGCGTGTGGAGTGCTTCCTCGTTACGGCGGTGAAGTTCCTCCCTCCGCTGTGAAGAGAGGGTTTCGGGGTGGTATTCCTCGTGAACACGCGACGGATCGCCACCGCCGTCGCCGCCTCCATTGCGACGCATGCCTGGTGGGCTATGCGGCGTGTCGACCATCAGGACCTCCGCCGCAGGATCGCTGCTGTCGCACTCGGACAGAGTCTCGACGGAGCCAGTCGACAGATCGAACAGGCCGTAGAGAGATTCATCGGGCTCGATCGCCGCGACTTGAGGGGTGGCCGACTAACGTGCCACCGCATGCCTCTCCCACCGCTGAAGCCGCGATCGACCGGATCGCTTGCGACGGCGAACAGCGGGGAACGAAGACACCGTAGGAACCGACCGGTATTGGGACGACGGCTGCCGGAGAAGGACGCCGCGGACACACGCGCGAAAGTGTGTCGCACCGCGGACGGGGAACGTCTCGACGTCGAGGGGGGCCTCCTGGAGCCAGGCGGAGTCGTCGGCGATGAAGACGAGCGCGCCGAGACGGATCTTGTGGCCCTCAGCCAAACCTCCACCCGAAACCATGATGATGGGAATCGGAAAAAATCGCAACCTCACCGGAAAGTCACTAAGACACCCGCCCCATGGTGGGCGCCAACTGTCGTGGTTCTAAGTCTGACAGTAGAATAGGGGGTAGGTATGAGGAGGCGAGATCCTAGCTACGATGAGGTTGTGCACGCAAGATTTACGAGTTCAGGCCCTTCTCGGAGGAAGTAACAGCCCTATGTCTCGGTGCCCGGAGGCTCCGTCGATTGGATTATGCGTGAAGTTACAGGGGGTGCGAACCCTTGTGCCAGTGGAGGGGGGTGGCTTATATAGAGTGCGCCAGGACCCTAGCTGTCCCACGTTACAAGGGGTTCAATGTCCATAAAGATAGGACGTTACTGATAACGCTAGCAATAAAGGCAAATAAAGGATCATTAAGACTACGGAGTGAACGCCTGACCATTGCCATCCTGAGTGACCTTAGATCTTCTGTCTTCTGAGTGGTTTCTGATGTGGTCGAGTGAGTACACCCCGGTCGAATGGAATTGGGTTATCCGAGTGAACTGTTGGTCGAGTGGGTTGCACCCTGTGGTGATTTCAGTCGGTAGATGATGCTATCCTTTGAATGCCCTTGGCTTTAGAGCAGTGCCCTCGGGGAAGGGCGTCTAGGTCAGGCCTATTACCCTACCCTAGGTACATGTCTTCGTCACTAACCTTCTCTGCACATGCCAGAAACTTCCTCCCACTATCCACAGATTCAAACGCAACTAGCTTCACGCATGGAGATTGATGGTGACAACGAGCAGAAAGATCTTCAGCCACCCCGCTCCATTCATTGCAACTGATGGTCCTAGGGAGCTACAAGAGGAAGAAATGACTCAAATCGACCGCCGGGTTAAAATCCTTCATTCCAAGTCATAGCTTGAGAGAGAGAAGAGAGGCATACCCAAGTGGTGAAGGAGTCATCGTCGGAGGAGGAACCGCTGGAGAGGTCATTGAAGAAGACCATGGCGATCCCGGCGGTAGGATGCGAGACGGCGAGAGCGAGGAAGCAAGCGAGGAAGCGGCTATAGCTTAGGAAGGAAGAAAGGAGGAAACAGGGGAAATGTGACTTGTGGTCGGGGAGAAAAGGGGGGGTAGATATTTTGGCGGTAGGCCAAAAATTTCGAAATGTGGAGGGAAACTTTGCACGCGGTGCCGCCGGACACCAATCACTTTGAACGATTGTGTGCATCGTAAATGATTCTTCTACTTTACGCGCATGGGATGAGTTTGATAATTCAAATTTTGGTGGAAATTTCCCTGGGTACTGTCCTCATCCACGTCATTGCATAATTTAACATCGCTTGCTAATTTGGGCACACAAAAGGGCGTACAGCACACAGACCACACTTACTGAATCGAGCAATTTTTAGTAATTAAACAGAGCCAGTTGACCTAAACATTGCTCTAACAAAAGACCAGCATTAAAAACAAAGCCTAAGTACGTATAATTTTAACAAAGTCGCCGCCGCGCTGGCCTATGCATCACCGGTGTGAGATGAGACGTTGATGAATTATCCTGGCGACATGCTGCCGTTGGTGGACTCCGCGCCCCCATGCTGAAGTCGACCGCGTCCTCATCCTTGTCCTCGTCCTCAGCGCCGCCCTCAAGGTTGTAGTACTCGTAGTAGTGGCTGCACCAGAGCTCGCATTGGTACTCCACCGCTGATTCCTCGACGGATAGACTCTTCTCTACCTCGACCTCGGCCACGCGCAACTCCTCCTCCCGGCGCTCCTCGATCTCCGCCGCCTCCTGCATCTCCAGCTCCCGCTCGGCGATCTCATGAGGAAGCAGGTGCTCCATGGCCACCGCCGCCTTTTCGGACATGGGTTGCATGCTGGATTCCGAGGTGGCCTGGAATATCTTGGCGTGTGCGTCCTCGTTCCTGGCGTGGATGGCCTCGACCCGGGCCAGGGCGACATCGGCGGCACGGACGACAGCTCAAGCGCTCTCGGCGTTTGCAGCCACCGTCACAGCAGCAGTTGCAGCTGTAGCCGTCTCGGCTGCTGCAGCTGCCCTGTCGGCTGCCGCAGATGCCCTCTCGGCGGATGCGACCGCGCTCAATGCAGATGCGGCTGCACTCTCGGCGTAGGCGGCCGCATTCTCGGCGCAGGCGGCGGCGCTCGGGGAGGACGCGACCACCGTACGGGCCTTCACGAAGCGTTTCCACGGTGTCCTCTTTGCAAGATAGGGTTGCGGGAATGGGGATCGGGATTCGTGGATTCGGGGGTTGCCGGCACTGGAGCAGACGAGTCGGCGAAGCTTAATGAGGAAGACTTAAATAGACCCACGAATTTTCATCGCAAACGATTCCTACAAAAAACTGTGTGTGATGTTGTTGATATTTTTTATTACCTGTGAAAAACGAATTTGGAGTAAAGTGGCAATGGATGGTGTTTTAAATGTACGAGAAAATTTGTAGTATTAATACAACTGTCATGTCAAATTTTGGAAAATTTCAGGGGTCATTTGACCTTTTAAGACATTTAAGTGATTTTCTAGCCATTTAATGACCATAATTTAAATTTGAACTACATGTACATGCAACAGCTAACCATAACGGTTTGAAAATTGATATTTTGTGTACTTATGTGCGAGTTAATTCCATGTGCAGTAAATTGGAAGGAATTTTCAAACATATTGGTCTCATGGCTATGACACAATTAAGCATGGAGTGCCATGGCATTTAAATTAAAAATTAAAAAAAGATCAGAAACACATGAAACCTTGCTTGATGTAATGTCATGCCACCAAGATGATGTAACACCCTGGATTTTGCCCTTTTTTTTCCTTTTGATTTTGGTCTTGATCTGACTTTCTGTGGCTTAGTAGTCTTGCAACCTGGAGGGATCACCCTTGATTCTTCTTCCCAAGTGGCTTGCCAACTTAAAAGTCATTCCAAGACCATGTCATTTCCATCTTGGACCAAACCCCAATATTCTTTTTCTTGGGAATATTCCTTTTTCCTATTAAAGGAATAACCCTGTTTGTCCTGGGTTGTAAAGCAACCCACATTTCCATCATTCCCAAAATTCCCAAATAATTCTCATAAATTGTTTGGGTCAGATCTTCCACAAATATGTCAAACCCTTCCTTGCCATGTTCAAAAATATTTCACAAATATTCTTTTTCTGATTTTGCCCTAGCTGCCAAGTTGAGAAGCAAGTACCCTCCATATTTGCTTGATTGGTCTCAAACTTTTTGGGCATTCTTTCCTATCCATATCATTGCCACATGCCAAAATTCAACTTCATTTGGCTATTAAACCTCCCTTGGCTAATTTCCAAAGTTTCTGGCCAGCTGGAATCTTTGTGAAGCAAGTGCCACCTAGGAGTATCCAAATGAGTTGAAATTTTGCAAGCGTCTTAATATGCTCTAATAATGGCTGTCCGCCAAGTTTCAACCCTATCCAATCATCTATGTGAGCACAGCCTCAAATCTTGGTTTCTGGTCAGATTTTCACATTGTGAAGCAACTATATTTTATACTACTCCATAATTGCTGAAAGTTTACCAGAGCATTCCCCTACACATATAACCTATCTCCACAAAATTTGGGCTCATTTCATCTTCCCAATAATCCCCTAGAATTTTTCTAAGATTCTGGTCAGAGAGGTTCATTGTGAAGGAAGTACTATTTTGGCATGTCCAAATGGTATAATTTTTTTTACAGAATCTTCATATGACCAAATCATCATGTTACACCAAATTTCAGCCCAATTGGCTACTCCATGTGAGTGGCACATCAAGATTGGTTTTCTGGACCAGATTGGTCAGTTGCAAAGCAACTATATTAAATCTTGGTCCATTTCTCTCCAAATTTCACATGATTGTAGTCCTTCCTACCTTAAATCTCCCAGACATCACACTTGGCTCTTATCCCTTTCCTGTTGATCACAGTCTCATGCAATAGTTGGATGCAGTAAACTTCAGAGGATCATTCACATCCAACCACAGTGTGTTTCTTTGATCCATCACCTCTCTGGGACTATTACTTGGAAGGACAACACTCTGGACATGACTTTGCACGCCAGGGTACAACGCGTGCGCCAGTGCACGCAGTGACCACGCGGCCTGCATGCCAATGCACGCGCTCTATGCATTGGGGCTCTCGGTTCCGTCCGTTCCTTCGCTCCCTTGCCACCTGTTCATGTCCAGAGGCTTCGCCTCGTCGTCGCCCTCGCTCTAGACCCAT
The DNA here is from genome assembly GCA_011799875.1 of Thinopyrum elongatum. Lineage (NCBI taxonomy): Eukaryota > Viridiplantae > Streptophyta > Magnoliopsida > Poales > Poaceae > Thinopyrum > Thinopyrum elongatum. The sequence continues at coordinate 171,156,450 of CM022302.1, forward strand.
CTCCCCCTCTGGATTCTTCCTCGCCGCGCCGCGACGAACGCCACCGTACCTTCTCTATTCATCTACAGCCGCCGCCGTATACGGACGAGCCCGAGTCTTCCCGAACCTTCTACGAGCTCCTCCACCCTCCCAGAAACCCTGCCAACATTGCCATCGTCTTTCGCGTGTCCCCTAGCGCCAGTGCGGCGATAAGGCCGCCACGGCGGCTGTCCTCATCGTCTTGCCTCGCCGCGACTATATAAAGTCCTCCCCGCATCTCCCCGAGCTCACCATCGCCCTTGCCTCACTCCACTACCCCTCCCTAGCTTCTTCCCCGAGCCCCGGAGCCCCTCCCTACTCGCCATCGCCGCCATGGCCGCCGTGGCCATCCTCTCCAATTTGCTCAAGTCCGAGCTCATCTTCTCCTTCTTCCTCCACCAGAGCTCCACCCGAACCCTCGCGAGCCTCCCCAGCCCCTCCACTCTTCGCTGGAGCATCCGTGGCCGCGAGCCCATCGGCGCCCGAAGCCCTCCTCCGTCGTGGCCCATTGTTTTGCCAGCTCCGCTGCTCTCCAGCGTGGGCAGATCCCTCAGGCGGGTGCGGCTCATCTTCGTGGTCACTCCGGTGGCCGGAGCGTCGCCTGAGGTGGCCGATGGCGCCGGGACGGCCGCCCGCGCCGCGCACTTCCCTCTGCTCCGCGGGCGAGCGCGAGGAGGAGACGAAGACGACGGTCCCTCCCCGCCAGCTGGCCCTGGACCCCGCGGTCCCACCCGTCAGCCTCACACCCCGCTGGCCCGCCCCCGCTGATGTGGTTAAGTGGAGACGTACTCAGATGAGTATGCCTTCCCTTACCGAAAGCGCATTCCGCTTCTTCTTCGGGCCAAAATTCGTTTTCCTCTCTGGAAAACGTATTTTTAGAGAAGGTGCGTTCGGTTTTTCAGCTGAGGGCCTATTTGTGATGATTTTATTATAGACAGGTCCCTGGCAGAAAAACCCTTATAACTTTTTGATCCTAACTCTGATCGAGGTGAATCCAAAGCCCACTTCTTCGTCTCGTCGAGCTCTATCCGTTGGTATCATTCTCACTATGTGGTCCCACTTTGAAAATGACCATTTTACCCTTGCCTGTAAACAGCCCCCTCCGAGAGAGAACTGTTTTCGGCAGCCAACTCCGCGGACTCTCCACACTCATTCCCGATGGTCCCTTCATCTCCAGGCAAGCCACAACTCTCATCTGCATAATCGCATTGCAATGTCATAGTTTAACTATTCACTTTAACAGCAAGTATGAGTTATTTCTGAAATGAATTGGATTATACAATGCTTGAGTAAATTCTTGGATAGGTGACTACCATGTTGAGTACCGGATTGTAGTGACTAGTAGTTTACCCACTCGTTGATGCCATGATGTTGAGATTACTATCTATGATTATTTCAGATTTCATCTGGCAGTTCGTGGAGATAAGTCAGTAGCAGTAAGCATACTGGTTACCGGATTTCTAGCCAGATATCGTTTTGACTTGGATTGCTATGATATCGGAGTGTCAGCTATGACAGAGATTATTCAGAGATAGGATACTTCATGGTTGATCTAGAGTCACCTGTCCGGACTTATTCATGCAACCACATTTGCCGGTATGGGATGGCCTTGACTTGGTCTGATCGCGTGCTCTTTCAATGGTACCGCCCGACAGGGAAGGTTATGCGTGCGTGCTACCCTGGCCCGGTAGGCGGCGATAACCTTGTGAGCCCAGTTGAGTTATATGGTACCAGGTCCCCATTTGGGACAGTTTGTTAGCCACGATGGTGGCAGGTGTCATGCGGTGACACAGGGGCCACCCAGGGCAGGACTCCGGGGGAGGATGATCGCCGGTGGTATGATGGGAGAGTCACGGGTCGGGCGGGTTTCGTTGGAGCAACACTGGTCCACCCGAATGGGATCACGAGGTCAGGTGCTCCATGGTGTGGGTAAAGTGCGCAACCTCTGCAGAGTGTAAAATCTATTCGAATAGCCGTGTCCACGGTATTGGACAGTCCGTCCAGACCTCTTTAGGCGGTCAACCATAGTAGTGATAATAATGGAAGAACTCATCGTAAGATCGGAAGTACTCGGTGGATCATGAGTATTCTGAGGGTTGTGAGACAACCCGGATGAGAGTAAGTTTGTCAGATTTGCAGTGCAGATGGTATCAGGAATATGATATGTTAGCCATGGGATGGCTATGAGATGAGCGGTCGGATGACCACATGATTTGGGATTGGACTTGGAACAGGTTCAGATCGGATCCTGAGATTATTCGGAGTATGGATTAGATTACTTAATATGCTTTACCTTGCTGCATCTACTTTAGTAGCTATCTTGCTATGATGCTGTCTTGCCTTAATGCTAATGTTTGTTGCGAGCTTGCGAGTACATTCAAAGTACTCACCTAGCGTGTCATGCCAGTTTCCAGGTCATGCCATGATTGCTTGCTTGTCGAGGTTCTCGAGTTTGCGACCTAGGATACGCGTTCTAGCCAGAGTCCCTGTGGAGTGGAGTCCATCGCCGCCGTCGCTGTTCCGCTGCCGAGAGAGTTACTCCACTGTTAGCATAGAGCATCCCTGGACAGGCGTAATGTCACCGTGCCATTGTAAACCTCGTACCCTTGTAACCATATCCATTGTAATAAAAATCTGATTTGTTCTATGCCAACAGTGCCGTATTCCAGAGGACTTGTCCCTGGGCTGGAATACGGGGCGTTCCGGTCTTCTCTGAGCCGGGGTGCCATAGGCATTGGTATCAGAGCAGGTCTGGCTATAGGACGCGCGGTCTAGGCGTGAGCGTTAGTAACCGGTAGTATAGGATCCAGTTGGTTTGCTGCACTTGTTTGTTTCATTTGTTTGTGCACAGCATGCATATAGATTAGATATCTTATCACTAACGATGGATCTGGTGAGTGTAGGTGGCATCGGTTTCGATTCCTTACCTGTGCTCTCCAGTTTGCATATTGGTTCCTAGGTGTGGTGTTATCTTCGTCCCAGCGGAGTTATGCCAAGGTGCTTGGTGGTGTCGATCCCTTGTCAGATGGATGCTCCGGTACCACACCAATATATTCTCTTCAGCTACCTCTATCGTTTTGGTGATAGACAAGTTCTATCCCGGATCGTGCCATCCCTCTAGCCGCTTCGGCAACCCTTACTGATCCTTGTTATCAGAAAAGGGCGATGCCTGCAAGCCTTTCTCTCCACCACTATCTCATTCTGCCACCCATTCTTTGGACGTGTATGGTTTTCTTCCGTACGCTTGATGATGATGTGGTCGTAACTTCTGTGTTCCGACCCCCGATCACCAAGTTCGTCCTCACCACTGTGTCCGTCTAGACGCAACCGGTGTTAAGCTCGTATTTGGTGTAGCCTTGTTTACACCAATTTTCTTCCACACATGATTCACTTTTGTGCACATCGCCACAGCATGTTAGACCGTAATACCGGAGTTCTTGCGAGATTTGTGTGCTTAAGTAGGAATGCATATTATTGCTGTGAATAGCTGTATAATGTGATATTGCTTGTGTGTGTGATCTTGCTGCTTTGTGTGCTTTTGTTTAGTCGTTTCTTTTGTTTTTTATTTGGGCCCTTGGTGTTACCTTATTTTCCCCTTATGGAAGTTGCTCATCGACCCTGAACCCAAAGAGTCAGTGAAGAGACAACCATTTGGAAGCTCATCTCAGCAATATGAAACTTTCAGCAGACTGTGTTATATCGGGAATATTGGGCCTAAATACAAATGATATCCTGGCCGGACTAGTTATCAGCATCAAGTATACATCAGTGCAATCTTCACAGCAGCAATGATCAAATCAACAAGAAGGCAAACCGTGTATATGATCCACAGTGCATTCTATATACAAGGTTTGAGTCTGCTATGAGTACAATTTGAACCCTGCTATGTCTTGGAAGCAAGCCAGCATGTGCTATGAACTTAGTGTTCAGCAAGAAGGATAGCCGAATACCCTGTATGCATAATAGTGAGTTGTTTGGGACGCGGATGAACCCTTGCCCGTCTTTCTTTGGTGACGGCACCATGCCTGTGTTCTGAGCTATTTCCGGCCGTCCGGGGTGGATGCCGACTTTTATTTCTCTTGTCAGCAACTGGCCCGTGTTCTGAGCTGCTTTTCGGCCATCTCGGGCAGCTGTTGAATTTCTCTCCGTAGCAGTGACCCTATGCTCTGAGCTGTTCTTCCGCCGTCTTACGGAACTGCTACTTTCTTCTTATCGACGTCGTCTCATGCTCTGAGCTGCTTTTCAGCCGTCTTGAGTCGGGGTTGAGTTACTCCAGTAATGTCCCAGATCTGAGTTGTAAAGACCATTCTGGTGGCTACTGGTTTATTTGCCGGTTTTATTCAAGGGTTCAGACGATCGTTACCCTACAGCTACAACTTGTAAAGTAATATGCCTGCCGGAATATTGCACCTGACAACACCTATGGTCACACGGAGAATCAAGAACACATAAGGCCAAATTCTTTCAGCAAAGGGTCTAGGCAAAGAGAACTATAAAAAAAACAAGGTTGTCCATACAGGTATGGTAATGGTACAAATACTCCGGACAGTCTGGTTCGATACCGACCACCATGGGTACACACCCACGGGGTCTATCCATTTGCAAGGACCCCATACCGAGACAACCCGCTCAGCCAACCAGATATGCTCAGAATTGTCAGAAGAAGGCAACCAAGCTGGTCAGATCAGCCGAAAGATTAACTCGGCAGTTCAAATTCAGCAACCATGTTAAAGCATTACACGGCCTACCATCCATATAGAGGTACCGATAGACTGAGTAATCAGAAGGATGAACAACAATCTCGAAGCATGTGTCCTCATAGATGGGAACCAGTTAAAGACTAACCTGCCGTGGACAATATTCTGCTGCCAGGACCACTGTCGGTCAAGTCTATGGATAATATGACTATACACCTTTATGCTGGTCATGACAGGTGACAGTCAAATGTTCGGTAGAAGCCTTATACCCCAGACAGTGAAGATACCCAAGATGACCCCGCAATCCATGCAAGAAGTCAGATTCCGCCAGGAGAACGGTACGATTCACAGTACTGTTTTGAGCCTAGAGGACACACAGCCATTTGAAGTCACCCAATGCAATGAGTAAAAGATTTTGTGTCCACCAAGAGAATCTGTTCACAACTCAGTGAACAATCGTTCATATTGGACCTCGTCACGACACGTCCATGAGGAACCATCCTCGGACTTACGAGCAGGACACATAGTTCGGTCCGGATAATTTATTGCCCTAGACAGGTTAGCAGACACAAAAGGAATGAGTCAGAGTAACATACGAGGTAAGATTTGCCAGAAAAGGGTCCAGTGAAGCAAACCACCCCGAAGCAAGGTAGTCAGTCATATTAAATTCAGTGGGAACATTATACAAAGGTAAAAAGGAAACCTGAGTTGGAAACGGTTTCCTCAAGTGGAAATATTCATGTTTGATCCCTGAGCAACCAAATCTCGAGGACGAGATTTCTTTAAGGGGGGTAGGTTTGTAACACCCTGGATTTTGCCCATTTTTTTCCTTTCGATTTTGGTTTTGATTTGCCTTTCTGTGGCTTAGTAGTCTTGCAACCTGGAGGGATCACCCTTGATTCTTCTTCCCAAGTGGCTTGCCAACTTCAAAGTCATTCCAAGACCATGTCATTTCCATCTTGGACCAACCCCCAATATTCTTTTTCTTGGGAATATTACTTTTTTCTATTAAAGGATTAACCCTGTTTGTCCTGGGTTGTGAAGCAACCCACATTTCCATAATTCCCAAAATTCCCAAATAATTCTCATAAATTGTTTGGGTCAGATATTCCACAAATATGTCAAACCCTTCCTTGACATGTTCAAAAATATTTCACAAAATTCTTTTTCTGATTTTGCCCTAGCTGCCAAGTTGAGAAGCAAGTACCCTTTATATTTGCTTGATTGGTCTCAAACTTTTTGGGAATTCTTTTCTATCCATATTATTGCCACATGCCAAAATTCAACTTCATTTGGCTATTAAATCTCCCTTGGCTAATTTCCAAAGTTTCTGGTTAGCTGGAATCTTTGTGAAGCAAGTGCCACCTAGGAGTATCCAAATGAGTTTAAATTTTGCAAGCATCTTAATATGCTCTAATCATGACTCTCCACCAAGTTTCGACCCTACCCAATCATCTATGTGAGCACAGCCTCAAATCTTGGTTTCTGGTCAGATTTTCACATTGTGAAGCAACTATATTTTATACTACTCCATAATTGCTGAAAGTTTACCAGAGCATTCCCCTACACATATAACCTATCTCCACAAAATTTGGGCTCATTTCATCTTCCCAATAATCCCCTAGAATTTTTCTAAGATTCTGGTCAGAGAGGTTCATTGTGAAGGAAGTACTATTTTGGCATGTCCAAATGGTATAATTTTTTTTACAGAATCTTCATATGACCAAATCATCATGTTACACCAAATTTCAGCCCAATTGGCTACTCCATGTGAGTGGCACATCAAGATTGGTTTTCTGGACCAGATTGGTCAGTTGCAAAGCAACTATATTAAATCTTGGTCCATTTCTCTCCAAATTTCACATGATTGTAGTCCTTCCTACCTTAAATCTCCCAGACATCACACTTGGCTCTTATCCCTTTCCTGTTGATCACAGTCTCATGCAATAGTTGGATGCAGTAAACTTCAGAGGATCATTCACATCCAACCACAGTGTGTTTCTTTGATCCATCACCTCTCCGGGACTATTACTTGGAAGGACAACACTCTGGACATGACTTGGCACGCCAGGGTACACCGCGTGCGCCAGTGCACGCGGTGACCATGCGGCCGGCATGCCAATGCACGCGCTCTATGCATTGGGGCTCTCGGTTCCGCCCGTTCCTTCGCTCCTTTGCCACCTCTTCATGTCTAGAGGCTTTGCCTCGTCGTCGCCCTCGCTCTAGACCCATCTCCCCCTCCGGATTCTTCCTCGCCGTGCCGCGACGAACACCGCTGTACCTTCTCTATTCATCTACAGCCGCCGCTGTATACGGACGAGCCCGAGTCTTCCCGAAGCTCCTACAAGCTCCTCCGCCCTCCCAGAAACCCTGCTGACATCGCCATCGTCTTCTGCGTGTCCCCTAGCGCTAGTGCGGCGATAAGGCCGCCATGGCGGCCATCCTCATCGCCTTGCCTCGCCGCGACTATATAAAGCACTCTCCGCATCTCCCCGAGCTCACCATCGCCCTTGCCTTACTCCACTACCCCTCCCTAGCCTCTTCCCCGAGCCTCAGAGCCCCTCCCTGCTCACCATCGCCGCCATGGTCGCCGCGGCCATCCTCTCCAATTTGCTCAAGTCCGAGGTCATCTTCTCCTTCTTCCTCCACCAGAGCTCCACCCGAACCCCGACAAGCCTCACCAACCCCTCCACTCTTCGCCAGAGCATCCGTGGCCGCGAGCCCGTTGGAGCCCGAAGCCCTCCTCCACCGCGGCCCATTGTTCCGCCTGCTCCACTACTCTTCGGCATGGGCAGATCCCTCAGGCGGGTGCGGCTCATCTTCCTGGTCACTCCGGTGGCCGGAGCGTCGCCGGAGGTGGCCGGTGGCGCCGGGACGGCCGCCGGCGCCAAGCCCCTCCCTATGCTTCGCGGGCGAGCACGAGGAGGAGATGAAGACGATGGCCCCTCCCCGCCAGCAGGCCGTGGACCCCGCAGTCCCACCCGTCAGCCTCACACCCCACTAGCCCTGCCCCCGCTGACGTGGTTAAGTGGAGACGTACTCGGATGAGTACGCATTCCCTTACCGAAAGTGCATTCCGCTTCTTCTTCGGGCCAAAATTCGTTTTCCTCTCTGGAAAACATATTTTCAGAGAAGGCGCATTCGGTTTTTCAGCTGAGGGCCTATTTGTGATGATTTTATTACAGATAGGTCCCTAGCAGAAAAACCCTTATAACTTTTTGATCCTAACTCCGATCGAGGTGAATCCAAAGCCCACTTCTTCATCTCATTGAGCTCTATCTGTTGTTATCATTTTCACTATGTGGTCCCACTATGAAAATGACCATTTTACCCTTGCCCGTAAACAGCCCCCTCCGAGAGAGAACTGTTTCCGGTAGCCAACTCCGCGGACTCTCCGCACTCATTCCCGATGGTCCCTTCATCTCCAGGCAAGCCACAACTCTCATCTGCATAATCGCATTGCAATGTCATAGTTTAACTATTCACTTTAACAGCAAGTATGAGTTATTTATGAAATGAATTGGATTATACAATGCTTGAGTAAATTCTTAGATAGGTGACTACCATCTTGAGTACCGGATTGTAGTGACTAGTAGTTTACCCACTCGTTGATGCCATGATGTTGAGATTACTGTCTATGATTATTTCGGATTTCATCCGGCAGTTCGTGGAGATAAGTCAGTAGCAGTAAGCATACTGGTTACCGGATTTCTAGCCAGATATCGTTTTGACTTGGATTGCTATGATATCGGAGTGTCAGCTATGACAGAGATTATTCAGAGATAGGATACTTCATGGTTGATCCAGAGTCACCTGTCCGGATTATTTGTGCAGCCACATTTGCCGGTATGGGACGGCCTTGACTTGGTCTGATTGCATGCTCTTTCACCGGTACCGCCCGACAGGGAAGGTTATGCGTGCGCGCTACCCTGGCCCGGTAGGTGGCGATAACCTTGTGAGCCCAGTTGAGTTATATGTTACCAGGTCCCCGTTTGGGACAGTTTGTTAGCCACGACGGTGGCAGGTGTCACGCGGTGACACAGGGGCCACCCAGGGCAGGACTCCGGGGGAGGATGATCACCGGTGGTATGATGGGAGTGTCACGGGTCAGGCGGGTTTCGTTGGAGCAACACTGGTCCACCCGAATGGGATCACGAGGTCAGGTGCTCCATGGTGTGGGTAAAGTGCGCAACCTCTGCAGAGTGTAAAATCTATGCGAATAGCTGTGTCCATGGTATTGGACATTCCGTCCAGACCTCTTTAGGTGGTCAACCATAGTAGTGATAATAATGGAAGAACTCGTCATAAGATCGGAAGTACTCGGTGGATCATGAGTATTCTGTGGGTTGTGAGACAACCCGGAAGAGAGTAAGTTTGTCAGACTTGCAGTGCAAATGGTATCAGGAATATGATATGTTAGCCATGGGATGGCTATGAGATGAGCGGTCGGATGACCACATGATTTGGGATTGGACTTGGAACAGGTTCAGATCGGATCCTGAGATTATTCGGATTATGGATTAGATTACTTAATATGCTTTACCTTGCTGCATCTACTTTAGTAGCTATCTTGCTATGATGTTGTCTTACCTTAATGCTGATGTTTGTTGCAAGCTTGCAAGTACATTCAAAGTACTCACCTGGTGTGTCATGCCAGTTTGCAGGTCATGCCATGATTGCTTGCTTGTCGAGGATCCCGAGTTTGCGACCTAGGATATGCGTTCTAGCCAGAGTCCCTACGGAGTGGAGTCCATCGCCGCCGTCGCTGTTCCGCTGCCGAGAGAGTTACTCCGCTGTAAGCATAGAGCTTCCCCGGACAGGCGTAGTGTCGCCGTGCCATTGTAAACCTCGTACCCTTGTAACCATATCCATTGTAATAAAAAGTTGATTTGTTCTATGCAAACAGTGTCGTATTCCAGAGGACTTGTCCCTGGGCTGGAATACGGGGCGTTCCGGTCTTCTCTGAGCCAGGGTGCCATAGATGATGTGGTAAATTTTTTGGCATGTTTGACAAAAGTTTGGACACAGACCCCTCACAAACCCAAGCAAGTCACTAGAAGGCTCGTGGTTCCGAGAGGGAACAATGCATGTTTGATGACGAACGGGCGATACCTTCCTCTTACGGCCTTCAAATTTTTTCTACATTTAACATGCACTATTACAACTGTCACGTGAAAATTTGGAAAATTCTTGGGTCCATTTGACCTTTTAAAGACATTTAAGTGATTTTCTAGCCATTTAATGACCGTAATCCAAATTTGAACTACATCTACATTCAACGGCTAACCATAACGGTTTGAAAAATCATATTTGTGTACTTGTGTGCGAGTTAATTCCATTTGCAGTAAATTAGAAGGAATTTTCAAACATATTGGTCTCACGCCCTAGACACATGCAAGGAGTGCCATGGCATTTAAATTCTAGAAAATTAAAAAAAGATCAGAAACACATGAAACCTTGCTTGATGTAATGTCATGCAACCAAGATGATGTGGTAAAAAAATTGGCACTTTTGACGAAAGTTTGGACACACACCCCTCACAAACCGGAGCAACTCACTAGAAGGCTCGTGGTTCCGAGAGGGAACAATGCATGTTTAATGACGAACGGGAGATAGCTTCCTCTTACGGCCTTCAATTTTTTTCTACATTTAACGTGCACTATTACAACTGTCATGTGAAAATTTGGAAAATTCTAGGGGCCATTTGACCTTTTAAAGACATTTAAGTGATTTTCTAGCCATTTAATGACCGTAATTCAAATTTAAACTACATCTACATGCAATAGCTAAACATAACAGTTTGAAAAATCATATTTGTGTACTTGTGTGCGAGTTAATTCCATGTGCAGCAAATTAGAAGGAATTTTCAAACATATTGGTGTCACGGCATGGACACATGCATGGAGTGCCATGGCATTTAAATTCCAAAAAATTAAAAAATGATCAGAAAAACATGAAACCTTGCTTGATGTAATATCATGCCACCAAGATGATGTGGTAAAAAAATTGGCCTGTTTGACGAAAGTTTGGACACACACCCATCACAAACCGGAGCAACTCACTAGAAGGCTCGTGGTTCCGAGAGGGAACAATGCATGTTTGATGACGAACATGAGATAGCTTCCTCTTATGGCCTTCAAATTTTTTCTACATTTAACGTGTACTAATACAACTGTCATGTAAAAATTGGGAAAATTCTAGGGGTCATTTGACCTTTTACAGACATTTAAGTGATTTTCTAGTCATTTAATGATCGTAATTCAAATTTGAACTACATCTACATGCAACGGCTAACCATAACGGTTTGAAAAATCATATTTTTGTGTACTTGTGTGCGAGTTAATTCCATGTGCGGTAAATTGGAAGGATTTTTCAAACATATTGGTGTCACGACCTGGACACACATGCATGGAGCGCCACGCCGTTCAAATTCCAAAAAAGAAAAAAATGATAAAAAACACATGAAACCTTGCTTGACGTAATGTCATGCCACCAAGATGATGTGGTAAAAAAATTGGCCTGTTTGACGAAAGTTTGGACACACACCCCTCACAAACCGGAGCAACTCACTAGAAGGCTCGTGGTTTCGAGAGGGAACAATGCATGTTTGATGATGAACGGGCGATAGCTTCCTCTTATGGGCTTCAAAAAATTTCTACAGTTAACGTGCACTAATACAACTGTCATGTCAAAATTTGGAAAATTTCAGGGGTCATTTGACCTTTTTAAGACATTTAAGTGATTTTCTAGCCATTTAATGACCGTAATCCAAATTTGAAATACATCTACATGCAGTGGCTAATCATAACGGTTTGAAAAAAATATTTGTGTACTTGTGTGCGAGTTAATTCCATGTGTAGTAAATTGGAACGAATTTTCAAACATATTGGTGTCACGGCTTGGTCACATGCATGGAGTGCCATGGCATTTAAATTCTAAAAAAATAAAAAATCATAAGACGATGTAAATATCTGGTGTTCAAAAAAGAAAATGTAAAGATCTGGCAAGACAACCGGCCCCCACACGATTGGCACTTTGTTTTGCGCCTCGAGGTTTCGAAGGTGAGTGGCGCGGGTTATTAATCAGACACGGTTCTGTATTGGAAACTGTCAGCTATTAAGTTCACACATGGATTTTTCTGCGGGAATTGTGTGTAATTCAAACTACAGTACTCGTAAAATCCGGCGACCGGCGTGTGTACTGTTCCCGTCGATCTAGATTCCGGCCGCCAATAAATACTACCTTGCTCACGTTGTCCCGCCTGCATTCTCATCTACATACTTCCCTCGCTTGCCCTCTATCTCTCTCTCTCTCTCTCAAATCTCGGCCATGGCGCCGCCGATCTGCCCACGCGCCGACGAGGAGGCGCCGTCCCCCGAGGACGCTATGTCGAAGAGCAGCGACAAGGAGGACCCCTACACGCCGCCGGATGAGGTTGCGCCGGACCCCCCAACTTTGGAGTGGTTTTGGGGCCAGTACAATCATTGTCTGTGGAAGTCGCTGCCGCCGGCTGAGAAAGCCAGGAAAGTGGTGTTCAAGAAGGAGATGGCGGAGGAGGAAGCCAGGTACCAGGTGGTCTGTGAAGCCCGTGATGCCGCCTGGAAAAAGGAGGCGGTGGAGCTTTGGGGGCGGGCGCGTCGTTGTGCGGAGGAGGTGTACGAAGACGGGTACTTCACGAGTAAGGTCAAAGGCACTAGGCGCCTCATCGCTACATGAAGGTGGGCCGATAAGCTCCAGCGTGCCACCGACGAGGAGCTCTGATGGGCGCCCAACGAAATGGCAAGATTGTTCGCGCTCGTCCGCCAGCAAGAGGCAGATCGGTACGTCAAGCGCTGTGAGGCGGAGGAGGCAGAGTACTGCCTCCGCACTAGAAAGACGCCGCCCACCAGGGAGCTGCTGGCGAGGGGCTACCGGAATACTTCCCCCAGGAGGGATTATTAGTTTTAGTATTGTTCGTTTTCAATTTTATGCATTGTACCTAGTAGTTAAGTATCATCACGTATATGTGATGATATTATATATATTCTGTGATGAACTAATGAACAATTAATATATATTATGAATTTCATTTTCTATCTGTTTTTGTATACTAATTTGTATCTAGCTGTTGTCATCCAGATATACAGAATGGAAAGCATATATACACACATTGAAACAGAACATATAAGAACGGAAAACAGAGTACACATTGAAACAGAGCAATATTATGATTGCTGTGAATACATAGCGATCCACGTCGAAATGACTCAACAAAATAAAACGCGTCCATGAGACCATGATCAGCAGCCCTTGCCTACGGTAGCTCTTGGCTCTGCCTGAACTCGTGCAGGCGTTCGTCCAAGCGGTCGACACGCTCGCGGTACATCTGGAGTGCGATCTCGAGCTCCAAGTTGGCTATTTCATCGGAGATCACCAGCTCGAGGATGCGACGGCCATGTTCCTCTACTGCACCCAGGTGGACACCTGGGCCAAGGAGGCGGTCGAGCCTAGCGACTAGCACGTTGGCATCGAGCGGGCCGTGGACAAGGCGAACGGTGCAACCCATGCGAACAGCGCGGCGGGCGTCCGGTGCAAGTACGGCGCGGCCGGCCTCTGGTGCAAGTACGGCGCAGAGGGCCTCTTCCCACTCCTGGCGAGGAATGGGGGTACTGACGGGATGTGTACCCAGCTCTGACTCCCTGTCGACAGCAAGCAAGCGCTGATGGATCCGCTCTTGCTGTGCGGTGCGTCGCGCCTCTCGCTTTGCGGCGCTCCAACGGTCTGGCCGTGCGGTGAGCCGTAGCCTATAGGCGCGGACGCGCCTAGCTTGCTCTGCAGCGCGCCATCGATCATGTTGTGCGGCGAGCTGCAGCCTCTCGGAACTGACATGCCTATCTTGATCCGCAGAGCTGAAGCGTCATGCGCCAAGGGTCTGCTCAACCTTGGCGATGACGCACATCACGGCATCGTCCATCGTGTTGCCTGGGAGTGCCTTGGCCTCGACGGGCCATGGCGCCTTCTCGTTTTCCTCGTCAACGAGGTTGATGGCAGAGGTGGCGCTTTGGTGGGTTGGCATGCTTGGAAAAGGTGGATGTGCTACAGGCTGCACTTGTTGCCTCCGTGCATCGCGCGCCACCTAGGTTTATGCGCAATATCGCTGGGTGGCGGGAAACCGGTGAGGAAATGGCGGGAAACGGTGGCGTGCTCATAAAACACATCAATTAATGGAAACTTAGCATAGAAGGAAAATCGAGCTAGCACAAGTAGATGATGATCAGATGATCGTTTATCCTAGTTAATTATGCATGTAATAGTTTACTTTGGTGTGTGGAAATGTCATGTGTGTACTAGCCACCTATGTAATTGGATGTTTGCCGCGCATTACACACATCTTGTTTATGTGAAACGTTTCTGTTCTCTTGTCTCAACACAAACAGTTTATCGGAATGCACTCTATGCCCTCCATTGCACACACCTTGATCTGGCTGAACCGTTTCTGTTGCGTTGCCTAATCGAAAACAGTTCATCCAATTGAACCGTATGCCATATATAGCACACACCTTGATCTGGCTGACCGTTTCTTTTGTGTTGCCTAATCACAAACAGTTCATCTGAGTGAATTGTATGCCGTATATCACACACACCTTCATCTGGCTGCCCATTTCTGTTGTTCCGCCTCATCACAAACAGTTTATCCGAGTGAACTGTATGCCGTATATCGCAGACGCCTTCATCTGGCTGCCCATTTCTTTTGTTCTGCCTCATCGCAAATAGTTAATTCAACTGAACCGTATGGCCCGCATCGCACACACAACTAAAATCTGAACCGTGTTTGATGTATCCTTCATCGCAAATGTTTTGCATCTTTTTTGATGGTTTTTTACATCACCATTTGCGATTAATGCATCGCACACAGTTTCGTCAAAGGGTCTCTGATAGTAGTGTCGCGTTAGCAGCATCCTGCAGTAGTGATATACAGACTGAATTGAGTGAACAAACATTAACATAGATTGTTCTCAGGACTCACCACACAACAAAAGTGGCAGTACAAAACAAAACATGGTTCACACACACAAATCAAGTACTGAACAATAGTACTTACTACAGACAAGCAAAGTTGCACTAATTAAACTCTGTAGACTATTTCTTGCCACCAACCTACGGGATGTACCCCACATAACTGACTAGGCAATGGACTTCGTGAGAGATGTCTACCAGCACCTTCGCCATCTCATCAACCTTGGAGAACCTAACAGAGTGGTCTTTCCACTCATAAACATGACGATGAAGACAGTCCGCATCAGATTTGTCAGGAAACTTTACAAGAACCACACCCTTCATAATCGAAGGCACGACTAGGAAATTGTTGTGGTGAAGTACACCCTCGAGAACAAGCCTGATGACAATGCTACAGGAAAACACTTGTTCACGACATGTGGTGACAAGGACACAACAGCTGGATAGTTTAGTAGTAGAACACATCCTCAGGTCTTCCAGTTCACACGGCATGACTTTGAGAACTTCATATCCACCGGGGACCTGGTTCTAATTCAAACAGAAACCAAATATTTTATTACTACCTTTGTTCAGAAATATAAGATGATTTTTGATATTTTACTCCATATAAGACTACATATATGTAGAGAAATGAGTGAACAAAAACACTAGTACATGTCTACATGAGATGCACAAAAAAGTTAGAACATCTTATATTTGTGAACAAAGGGATTACATGCAATATCCATAACACAAGTTACTGAGGCTACTAAACTCTCTTCCAAGGCATGAAAGCTAAAATCGTGCATTTCCTACAGCTAGCATTGATGTTGTTCATAAAGTAGTTGAAAGTAATCTATAAGAAATCAATGTTATGTGCAAAAATCATATGTATGTCAACCTCTCGCATGTTTTGGTCAAAAGAGCCATTTAGAACCGTCATTTGGCAAACAAAAATCACATGCAAGATCGCCCAGAAAGTAGTACTACTAGTACTAGTACTAGTACTAGTACTAGTACTGCGTGTTAGATGAAAAAACACGATCAAGATCGCCAAAAAGATCATCAAGAAGAGATATTACCTGGACTGGCTTAACGAGGGATCCCGGAGATGGGGGCTTGGATAGGGCGATGGCCTTGAGCTTGTCTGCGGTAGTCTCGGCGGGGTGCTTGCACTTCTTTGTACCCTGAGCCTCGACGGTTTTGGCCAGAGCCATAGACATCACTTCGGCCGGTGCTCTAGGGTCCATCAAGAAACTGTCAAATAGAAATAAAAGAAAAGAAACCATAATCACAAACCCAAAAGAAGAACAAAGAGGGAGTTAGGATCAGTCACGGGGTTGCAAGACCGGGCCTTGGCCAGAAGCAAACCATTGATGTGCTCACCTTTCCTTCTTTGGAAGAGAAGAACAATGGCAGAAGCGCGTCGGGGTTTTCTTGAAGAAATGAGGAACAAGATGAGTGAGAAGCAAGTTGGGGTTTTCTTCAAGAGAGGAAGATGAGGGAGAAGAGTGAAATGATGGTTGCTTCGTCTGTCCACCTTATTGCTAGAAAGGTGGGAGTTTTGTGATTTGACGGCTCATTGGGCATTACTGCGGCGCTTCGACCGGTGTAGTCTACCGTGCAGTTGTGCACTCTAGTATGGAGTAATTTAGTGCATGGCAAGTGGACCCCGATGTTGGCTGTCCCACACGTCAGCGAAAGTGAGTAGCAAGGTTCCCGGCGACCGTCGAGGAGGATCCACGCGGTAGAGCGTGTCCACTGTTTCTGAAAAAAAAATGATTACAGCAAGCGTTTCCACTCTTACGACGGAGGAGTGCGAAACACGGCAGCCACTTGAACTTACACAGTACTCCTACTACTAGGCATGTGCAGTGGTTCATACGTCGGTACTATAATCTTGTTGCTAGTGTAGTAAGATATGATGATAAAAAATGATGTTGTGCGCATGTCAACTATGAACAATAATATAACATGCCCCTTTTTTGACTATCAGGTCGAGAATGAACGATGACATCAATGTCAACAGAACTAGGTCTATAGCGCACGGAGAGTACGGTGCTACAGTACTCCACGGAACATGAACCATATGAAGCACGAATCTGTGTTTGGTAGGGTGTATGAAGGGTGCATGGGAGCAAAAGTTCCCTTCTCGACCCACTTTTGGGTGCTTGGCAGAGTGCATGAAGGGTGCATGAGTCCACACTAGGTTAACACAAATACACTAGGAGCATGGAGAGCATGCATGAAGAGGGGTGCTGAGATGAGCATGCATGAAGAGGGAACAACTATGTTAAGATGACAATGCAACCAAACACACCTGCACGCTTTGTGCTAAAGTGACTGATCTGCACCGTCTGAGTTTGATCCAACGGTCATGTTGCCCCGAGACATGCCCATGCATAGGACGCCTAAACACCACCGAAGCCCCTCTGCTTCTCGAGGCGCACGACAGTGGTGATGCAGGGTGCCACCGCCCGTAGAGCCCGCTCCCAGTCGACGGGAGCCAGCTCATCAAAGACGTCGTCCAATGGCACGAACTTATTCTGGTGACGAAGCGCTGAGAGGATTCACTCGGCAACGGCGACGGCCGCCCGCAACCCCTCCTTGTCCAGCTCCACCCCACCACCACGTGGAGATGACTCAACTCCTCGGAGATATAGGTGAAGAAGGAGACCAGGTCAGGAAGCCACAGCTCGTTGAAGTCGATGGGGTGGTCGAACGGGTTTAGCCCGAGGACTGGCATGGTTGCGCTGGCACAACGGTAGGCATCGCGCAGCCGCAACACGTGCATGGCAACATGGTCTAGCAAGTGGTTGAGGCGATCATGGACCTCGTCACGATCGGCCCGCTCGTGCTCCAGCCGGCTCTCCTGACCGCCTATCGTATCTCCCGCTTTCTGCAGCAACGCCACCGATGCCTTGAGCATCTTTGTGGTGGACGCTTGCCGCTTTTGAAGCTCCGTGAACTCCCGCACATAAAAGAGGAGCATGGCACTCCTCTCCTCCTTGAGCTCACGGAGCTCCACGTCCTTGGCCATGAGCTCCGCATCCTTGGCATGGAGCTCCTGTGTCAGGCGCCTCACCTCAGACTCTGTGATCTGGTGCGCCGCCATGGAACCAGGTAGAAGCAATTGGGAGAGGAAGCAAAGGGGGCGAAACGGCTGAAAGGCAATGCAATCTACGGGAAGGCGGAGGGAGCCAGCCAAGGAGCGGGGTGAATCTTTTGGTTTTCACCATGGGAAAACACCAGTCGACGACTTTTCACATCAGTGAGCACCACCCGGGGTCATCATGACTAATTGCTGCCGCGCCTGCTCCCGTCAATCAAAAATATAAAAGTCCTGCCACGCCTGCTGCACCCAAAGACCAGAGCAACACAGCGGTGGATATTTAAATTTACCTACCGGCAAGGAGAGAAAAAAAGGGGGTGAAAAAACAAATGTGGCGGCGGCCTAGCTAATCGGTCGCACTAGCCCAACTAGCTAGCCACCGTGCTTCACTGATGTACTCGGAGGGAAAGGTGGGCTTTTGTGATTTGATGACTCATTTACTTGCTTCGGCGCTACCACCGAGGAGGACCCAGAAAACGCGCGGTAGGGCGTCCCACGTCTCAGCAAGGAAGAAAATATGTGTGCACCAGCCGGGAGGACCCATAAACAGCGCGGTAGGGTGTGCCACGTCTCGGCATGAAGGGAAAATGTGCGTGTAAAAATATATTGTACTACCTATGGTTCGACCTCGGGACCCAGCCAGTTGGTCGAAAACACCCCACTAGCCACACAAGTTCATCATGCTAACGTGGAACAGAGGATAGGTGTGGTTAGCACCGTCTCGGCCAGCCATAACGTCTCTTGTTCTAGGCGATTCATCTATTTTCCAAGCATTTTTTAAGTTATAATAACACCACGGCAAGCTTGCGCCGCTCTTCGTGTGTGCCCGTGCATCTAAAGGTTGTACTAGATGGAGAGGAGAGAGAGATCGCAGACATGGGAACCACGAGTAAGTGAGTTAATGTTCATGCACATGTTGACAAGCCATTCCCTCTACTCTACTCAATGTAATTCTGTATAAAATCAATGAAATGAAGATCGACCGATACATGAAGTATGTGTGTGTGTGGGGGGGGGGGGGTGTCGATGGAGAATACCTAAACACAACATTTGCATGTACATAGTACTAGACTTAATATTCATGTTTCAGTTTACCGTTGCGTTTTAAATATTGAATTGAGGACCATGCATGGCTTACATTTTATTTTTGAATTCGTGTCATACATGCATGGTCTAGAAAAATAGATGCACTGTATTTACTGGATTGTTGTTGTATTCGGGTGTGTGTGTGGGCATATGCTTGAATACATACAAAGTTTTCTCACTACCATACCGTTCATCTTGTAGATTTGAATTTGCAATGAAAAACTTACTATGGACACCATGAAATGTGAAATCCACGTTGAGATCACTATATCACAAACTCACTCTAATTCAAGAACTCATCATAAATCAATTACCGTGCCTTTTGGAATGACCAGTTATTTGCAAGGAAAATACGGGCATTATAATACATATAGATTCATTTGGCAATT
Organism: Thinopyrum elongatum; assembly: GCA_011799875.1. Lineage (NCBI taxonomy): Eukaryota > Viridiplantae > Streptophyta > Magnoliopsida > Poales > Poaceae > Thinopyrum > Thinopyrum elongatum. The sequence goes on from CM022302.1 coordinate 171,175,727, forward strand.
TAAAAAAATATTTCTTTGGCACCCTCGAATGGTAGCACCCGACGGCGTACCAGCCAGACCTGGGCTCGTGTCCTGCTGGTGGCGTGCATGGTACGCACATTAGCCAACCCCAACCAAAAGAACCGCGATATTAAACTTCACGCCTCCACTCGAGCCTCCGCGTTTCGAGTCGAAATATCTGCCGGCCAGAATTCCAGCCCTAGGAAATTCCCCTTATGTCCCCGGTCCATAATGACTACCGATGAACGATGGAGGGATGCTTTAGTAACTAGCACACGTTACCAACCATGCCGAGCATGGTTCAATTCCCTCGGTGGCCGTTACCCAAGGTCACCCATCAACTCCATTGCCTAGTACTAATAACACTACACCAGGATGAGCAAATAATGGAGCTCCGTTTGTTCGTGCCTACTAGAGTTACTATATCAGGAAATGCACTGGTACAGAGGGATTATCCTTTTCCTCTGCATATATAACTTGTCTAAAGTCTAACTAAGCAAAATGCTTGACCAAATCCTTTCTTCAGAAATATTAACATCTACAACAGTAAAGATGTATCGCTTGAAAATTTATTTCATGATGCAGGTTATGATATTATTTCGAATCCTGGATTTTAAATTCCTGAAAATTGAAAACTGATCTGAAATTCATGAAACTGAAGCATGGTCTCGTGATATGGCACGAATATGCTGTCATAATTGTTTTTTGTTCAATTTGAGACAAGCTGCTTATGAAAAGTTGCACAAACGAAGAGCTAAGGTATTTTGGAACAAAGACGTGTCACGTTAACGCGAACGGTTTCACTATTCAAACCGTGGGCATTTGACCTACGTGCCGCCACGAGTCCTGCTTCTCATCGGCAAGTGACATCCAAGCAAGCATGTGAGTCGATGGGAGGCGTGCGAGCAGACCGCTGCATCGGCTGACCGGGAGGCATGCGACTAGGCCGCTGCGTAGGCTGACCGGGAGGCCTGCGAGTAGGCCACTGCGCAGGCTCACCGGGAGGCGAGCCCTTTAACCAGGCTCCGCTGCCCACCTTCCTCCCAACTGCCCCCACTTTTAATGGCGCCGACGCCGTAGTTTAAATCACCGCCGCACTCCCCGGTCTCGCTACAATCTTCTCTCTTCCTCTTCGATTCTATTGTCGTCTACCTCCAACCAGCTTGACCTCACCGTACGCCATGCCGCATCACAATGGGCTGCCCTTAGTCTTCCAATTTCCTGAGGAAGACACCCAGTCGGAGTCTCAAGAACATAAGGAACTTTGGGACGAGCTTGAACTGGCCTTGGGGGAAGACGCCGCGCCTGTCCTCGCTCCCGTTCTCGCTCCTGTCGCCCCGACTGTGCCAGCGCCCATCCCCATGGCATTGTTGGGCTGGGAGCCGCACGTTGTTGCCAAGCTTGAAGCCACGGGGTTCCACGAGGTCCCCGCTGACTTTCACGCGCGCGTGCACCTGCCAGCGCATGCGCCTGCGCGTGCACTGACGCGCGCGCCCGTGCTGGTGCCCGTGCACACGAATGTCTCCGCCGCACCGTTGCCAGCGCATGTCCCCGCGCCGGTGCCAGTGCCCCCATCAGCGGCATGGATCGTCGCTGTCGACCGCTTCCTTGCACCAACGCCAGTTGCCGCCTCCCGCCAGTTGACTGGCTCCTAGAGACCGAAGTCCAGAACATTCTGGCCTTCCTTAAAGCTAGGGCCAATGTCCAGGAGTACACCAACAACGATGCAAGACGCCACCGTCGCCGCCGGTCAGTGGCCCGACGACACACAGAGCATGACAGAGGAGCCGCTTCTAGCCGCAAGACGCCTCCGCTGTCGCCGTGTGATCTAAATTTGCCATGAAAAATGTTGGGATTACCATGCTTAAAATCTGAACATTTGGGATTTATCATTTCCGTTTATTTTAGTTTGATCGTGGTATGAATGTAAAAGTCGCAGTCAGACTGAATGAAACCTATGGTTTGATCGATTGAATGTTCTGCTAGAGCAGTATCAATTAATTATAAAAAGTCATAAATATAAAAATTTATCCACGCATTTAATTATTACTAGTAGATAAATAGTAGTACTACTAGCCTAACTTGTCCGTCACGATCACTTTTGTTCCTAAACTTGTTACATATAGTACTACTAGTACGTGAAACTGGTGCCGTAACTTGTGGACGAGTCCAGATACGGTCAACGGCAACACCGCCCGCGCGTTCTTCATGTTTGCCCGTGCGTTTAAACGTAGAAGGGGAGGAGAGAGAGAGAGCAGACGTGGGACCCACCAGTAAGTGAAGGGGAATAGTACGTGCTGATGAGCCGGTCCTACTAATCTTCTAAAAACTAATATAAAAACATGTTATCCATTAAATAGGATGTGGTAATATAAAAACAATATATCAACGAAGGGGAGTACAACAAACGTTGCTACTATGTTGCCTATTGACGTGCATCTGGAAGGCCCTGGTCGCATGTTCGATCCTCGTCCTTTTTCATTTTTAATTGATATATGGGTCCAAATTTGTTCCATGACAGGTGGGCCCCCAGGTGTGTAGTTAGTAGCACTTTAATTTCCGGGTCGAAAATTGTTCCGTTACAGGGGGACTCCCGGTGTGTAGTTTGTAGCTTATTTGTAATTATTAAAGAGAACACCGGAGTTATTTGCAAAAATACCATGATGCGACTTGGAAGGTGAGAAAGGGCGTGCGAGACAGCGGTGACCGAGCCAGAGGGAAATCAATTGGGGGAGGGGCGGGGGTTGTAACTGTGCTTGGAGTAGTTGTGGTCCAAATGCTACAAAAATATAATCTAAACCCACCGGAATAAATGCCTTCACAAATTAATCCAAGGGTGGAGTCCCCCTCACAATGTAAATAGCTCTCGCTCTTCGAGGGATGGGGAGGTAGCTTCAATGTGTGGAAGAGATGGCGTGAGAAAGCGAGGTCAATCGAGACATAGATAGAGAGACAAAGTGAGTGTGGCCCGGCATTCGTTAAAAATATATATATGCTCTGGCGAGATATTGTTCGATTGAGCTTTTGCAAAGGGTGAGGGCTGTAAGAGATAGCTTGAGAGATGATCCAGTCACAGAAAGGTAGATATATCATTTGTGCGTGGGAGGAAGCTAGGTCAATCGATGCATGGATAAAGTGAGAGAGAGAGATTGAGGGAGTGTGGGTCATCATGCGGTCGAAAGAGTGAGACGGGTTGGAGAGAGTGACCTAGATAGACAATGTGCATGAGAGAGTGTCTCTACTCTTATAAAAAATAGAGCTGGTGATGATGGTGTGCATGCCATCCTGCAATATAGGTCGTCCGATCTATATCTGACGGATAGGAAGGAAAATATGTCAATTTTGCAAAAAGATACCTGCACCCCTCTCCACATTTGCAGATAAGGCCTTACCTCGTTCATCCTTATCTCCCACAAGATAAACTACTCATATAAAGGCATCTTGATGTTCCGTGCAACGCACGGGCATCTTGCCAGTACAATATTAATATGTCAAATTGGGCCCAAACATGGAGATATATCGTTTGTGTGTGAGAAAGAGCAAGGTCAATCAAGACATACATAGAGAGAGAGAGAGAGAGATTAAGCGAGCGTGGGCTGCCATGAGGTCGAAAGAGTGGGATGGCTTGGAGAGACTGACGTTGATAGATAATCTGCGTGAGAGAGTATAGAGCATGTCGATCGAGGCCCGAACATGGAGATATATCGTTTGTGTGTGAGAGAATGCGATGTTAATCCAGACTTAGATAAAGAGAGAGAGATTGAGCGAGTGTGGGCCGCCGTGCGGAAGAAAGAGTGAGATGGTCTTGAAAGAGTGACCTAGATAGACAATGTGCATGCGTGCGCGTGAGAGGGGGGTCTAGATAGGCAATGCATGTATCTAGCGAGAGAGGGTGGGAGGGAGAGAGAGAGCTCAACATGGAGTGCAATGGCGGGTGTGTGAGAGAGATACATTTGTTGACAGAGTGGAAAAGGGGGTTGTGTATTTGAGAGAGTTAGAGATCGAAACATGGAGAGAAAGAATGAGCATGTGTCAGAAACCAATAGCTTTGTAAGGTGGTTAGGAGAGGAAGATTGATCGATAGAGGAAGTATGCAACGTGTGTGCCGATGGGGGGGGGCTAAAAACAACATTTGAATGTAGATAGTACTAGACTTAATATTGATGTTTCAATTTAGTGTACATTGTAAGATTTGAATTGAGGACCATGCATATGGCTTACGTAATTATTTCGAATTCATGCCATTGTAGGTTTGCAAAAGTTGATATTGACTCGATTGTTGTGGTATTTTGTATGTGTGTGGTCATATGCTTGAATCCATCCAAAGTTTTCTCACTACCATAGTGTTCATCTTATACATATGGATTTGAATTAAGAAAGTAGTGTGGATACCGTGAAATGTGAAATCCACGTTAGAATTGGAGATCGCTATGTGACAAACACACTCTAATTGAAAGAACTCTTCATTAATTAATTTATGGTATCTCGTTTCGAAGGACTAATTATTTGCAAGGAACACACGGGCATGGTAATACTTACAGATTCGTTTGCCAATGAAAGAAGATTCATTTGCATTCTCAAATGTAGGCGCACCAGGCAGACCAGGCTCGTGTCGTGGTGGTCACGTGTGTCGTACGGATGCTAGCACCCACCCCCTCCCTTCCCTCCCCCCCAAAAAAGAAGGACGATAAAAGAAGTTCGCGCTTCCATGTTTCGGATTGAAATATCTGGCGGCCCCAATTCCAGCCCTGCAAAATCTCCCTTCTCCCCTGTTGCCTTCCGCGCCCAGAGCGCTGTAATCCCTGATTCGCCTCCAACCCAAGCAAAATTCGAATATCCCCTCGTCTGGTCTCTTTCCCCACCTCTATGCCAGACGACGACGAAGACGACGATCGCGCTTCACCACCGCACCGGAGCTGCCTCATCTATGCCCTCGTCCACTGCACCGGGTGGTCCACCGATAACATTGTCCGCCGCAGCCGACGTGCCTCACAGACACCGACTTCCACCGTATCAGTTGCGCTTCATTGATGCTGTCTCCCACCTCACCTGGGCTACTTCACCGAGCACATCGTCGACCTCCACCACCCGAGGCCGTTGGTGCTTCACCACATCGTAGCGCTCTGCTGCCGCTTAAGATCTACATTCGTACGCGGCCAGCCAACACTAGCGCATCACCCTCAATGACTCTGAAGTGACCCGCACTCTAGGCGAGCATGCCCAAACGCCGGCCCGAACTAGGTATCCACATATCACTCCCATGTGCACTGTTCCGACGATGTTTGGATATCCTTTTACCGCTCTCTTATCTTACACGCGCTATGCAACTCTAACTTTAACTCTTATTTCTTCTGGAGATATCATCTGAAACAAGTAAAACCATTTTTTAGTGAAGCATGACGGCGCTACGGGATCTGGTACACATCCTGCATGCCGGTATAACCTTGTAAGTACCTGTCCTCCGGTACAATAGCAAGGTCGATTCCTCTCATTTGATCAACCATTCACTGTGCCAAAAATGCAGAGGGGGATGGAAGGAGCATAGGGCCTGCACATCCAAGCAAGGGTAACATGGAACATCCCAAGCGGAAGCAGAGCTGCAGTGATCCTGTACAACGAGCTAGCGTAAGTCCCTACATTTCATTTAATTTGTACTGCCCTGCATGTATGATTTGTGTGCAGTGGCGGATCCATGAATTCAAGTTACCTGGGGCAAAAATTTAACTTAAAAAATACGAAGGCACTTGCACTCCGGAAATCAACATAACTTGAGAAATGTGAAGCTACATGCACTTTGAAAACCATCTAATGATCCAGAGTAGTTCCAGATTGTAAACCACTAGATGACGTAAGCACCAAAAAACACAAAATACAACATGGTGGACAAGGACTACTAACATGGACTGTACCTGCTTGAATTATTCGTTCTTTGGCCAAAAAAATCCAAGTCTAATTGCACCTATAACTAGTGCGCAAACTGCATATCAATATATCTATCTTGCACAAGTATGCCAATAGTTTGAAACAACAGATTAGAAAATTATTTATGCTAGGTTGTCATGATACGGGGACGTTGTGATAGATGGCCTCGACGTTTCCTCCAGCCATGAAACTGTACTATAATTTGCTTGTCATCAATTCCTGCAAATCTCTCTCTCTCTCTCAACATAGCAGATCATCATTACACACTAAATCCTTCAATGGGAGCATGCAAAATGTTTGCATTACATCCCTCATTAGACACTATATGTTCAACACCAGGAGCATGTAAAATGTTTGCATCAAATCCTTCATTACCAGTCTGTTCATTAGACACTTCAGGCTCAAGAACAATATGAGCTTGTATGTTTGCACCGGAAACTTGATTAGACACATCAGGTTCAGTCAGTTCAGTATTGATTGGGGGAGTTATAAAATAAGCAGAAATTGGTTTCATTTTCTTATAGATTCCCTACATACAAGCAGTTTTACAACACCATCAGGTTTAACTAATGGCCGGAAATTAAACAGTTGAATTAGATATAATCAGGGATGTGATGTACCTGCTCGTTGCGCATGCTGCTCTTGCAAGTTGCGACTGTCCGTTTACGCAAGCTCGATGCCATGCCTGTGATGTCGCCGCTGCATCCCACGCAGGCTACACCCAGGGTTGGATCTTCATCTTCTTTTCCTTCCATTCGCTTGAAGCCCGACGCCGGCGTCCAACAAGGGCATGAGGAAGAGCTCTATCAGTCTGTCTAGCAGCGGCTAGGTTAGGAGCGAACCAGACTGGTGGCTGGAGCGAACGAATTGGGGATTTTTCCTGCTGTCAATCGATATTGGAGGCGCTCGTTTGGGCCGCGAGCCTGCTGTAGGGCCTGCCATACACTTACGTTATTGGCCCATCCAAATTGAAATGTTTTTCTTCATTTTTTACATTGCCTGCTCGTGCGCTGGGACGAACAAAACTAGCCTGGGCCAACCTGGATGACTCAAACTAGGTGCGCACTTTCCAGCCACCCGAGGCGGCCGCCCATACCAGCCCCTACCGTGGCGCCGCCCCTTTTTGCGTGTATGATTGGGGTAGTGAAAAATATTCCAATGGCGCTTTTGATTTACCCACATAATGGTTGAATTGCTCGTTTCTATGAACTGAGTTCGCCAATAATGTGAAGGATGCCAGTCTTTTCATCCTATTGTAGATTGCTTATATCTCGATATGCCAAATGTAATCGCATGAAATATACAGTAAAAGCCAGTGTGATGTGTGTTGCTACAACTAGTCTGACAACCCGTCCTCATATAACATATCAAGGACGCACCATCTTATCAGATTAACCATTCGACTTACCAATGCAGTGTGGGAAGAAAGAAGTATTGAGACTGCGTATCCAAGTAATTGATACCATGGACTCCTTCATAGAACCTTGTAAGCGAAAAAGAAGTTGTAGTGTGCCTGTACAAAGAGCTAGCGTAAGTTTAGTTACCTGCTTCTTGGAATTTTAGTTAGCCACTGATTGCAAAATTGTTCAATTACCTTTCTTGGCTTAATTTAGTTTGCTACTGATTACATAATGCCATAGCCTGTTAATCCTATTATATACTATGCCTATCTATGTGTTTGATACTTACTGCTTATAGAATTACCTGTTTGCCTGAACTTAAATAGCTACTTAAGCACGTACATAGCTAGTCATATCTACTTCTAGGGTGCAGCAAAATTCATGTGTAATTTACCTTCTGATACCCTATTTTGTTTAAATGGTTTGCTGATATGACTGATAGCACTAGTAACGTTTGCATGTTTATAGACAGACAAATGTCAGGTTTATATAAGGCACAACGTCTTTTTAACTTATATATATGTGTCAGAATTATTTTGCTTACATCAAAGAAATTTACAGATGTCTGTGTTGCTGGTAAACGGTACCGACTTGTTACTTTAATACGTTGCCAAGAACTTGTTAGTTTTACTAGTTCATGTGTAATTAAATACATTGCCAAAATTGGTTACTTTTACTAGTTTAATGTTAGTTTCTTATGGCTCTTGCAACACTTTATTTATGATTGCTAACATTCAAGTTTGCAGGATCCAACTGAAACTCCAGTGGCACAACATGTATGTTTTTAAAATCTTCCTTGTTTACCTGGTTTGCTGCTATAACTTGTTGTTGTAATCATCTTACCAACTTCAACTTTTCAAGATCCAATTGGAAGTCCAATTGCACAACAGGTACATTTTCAAAAATTTATTTGTGTAACAGGTTTGCTGCTGTAACTTGTTGCTCTAATCAAGTTACTGACTACTCAACTTTTCAGGATCCAAGAGAAACTCCAATGCCACAACAGGTGCCTTTTGTAAAACTTGTTTGTTTAACTGCTTTGTTGCTGCAACCGGTTGCTCTAATCAAGTTAGCTACTCAACTTTTCAGTATCCAAGAGAAACTCCAATGCCACAACAGGTACCTTTTGCAAAACTTGTTTGTTTAACTGCTTTGCTACTGCAACCGGCTGCAATTAATAACTACTTTTCAGCATCCAATCAAAACTCTTTAATTCCTTGTTTGTTTAACTGGGTTGCTGTTCTAACTCCCACTAGAGATGTTTTGCTAACTTCAAATTTTCCGAATCCAATCGGAACTTTAATGGTAAAACAGGTTAGCCCAAAATCAAAAGCGAGGTCCCCATGGACATTGTATTAACCCAGAGCAGTGGCACCGGCCCAATCGTGCATCATGAATTGCCAACTGCTGATGCTCTAGTGGCTAAACTATTGGTAGAAAGAGATTCTGCTTCTGCACTTAGAGATGAAGTTGACATGTTGAGGAAGCAAACATCACAATCACAAGCAATACTCAAGACAACAATTAAATATTTGGTGGATTTCAACATGAAGCAAGCAAAGACTGACCGCATTGTTAAGGTCCTGAAGGAAAAAAGGAAATTAAAATCCCACTTGGTAAATCATAGGTGATTTTTTTTCATCGTTGAATAACCTTTGTGTTGTTTGTTCATGTAGTCGATCAACCCATTTGTTTTAGAGATCATATAATAATTGTTTTTGTTTTTTGATCTTTATTTTTTTAGCATGAGTCTATATTAATTGATAATATTGTGAGACATTTCATTTTTTTGGTGAGGCAAAGATATTTCATTTTCTTTGCTATGCCAGACCTACAAATATGCCAATCGGGCTGAATGTACATTCAACAATAATAGTAGTATAGATGGTCCTTAAGTGGCACGCATCTGAAGGGGCCAAGATGTTGTACTAGCTTTGCTAAAAAAATGATGCTCTTCTAGCAAAAAAAGTACAGCGGCCTCGCTTATGTATGTTAGTTGATATTATTGATCCATATACTCTATAAGTGTTTATATGTCTGTTAGTTTTGTACATTATTGGTTGATTGACTCAGTATTTTGAATCTTGAGACATCGCTTGTGTACATATATAAATGGGAGTACACTATATGCTGCGTGTGTCATACATGTTACACTTGAGTTGGACATAAATTGGTTTCATATATTTGAATTCACCTTAAATTGGATTCTACCTTCTGAATTCGAGTATCGGCATTTGTAAATCATATTCATATATGATAGTGGAATACATCTTTGTTGTGCTTTTAAAGATTTATATGAAAACATAGATTTATTTATAAAGATTCATATAAGAATACAAAATGGATTCAAATTTAGTTGCCAGGGTAAATGTGATTGCTTATTGTCCCAAAATTTGAAAGAAGTGGCAAAACATCCACTCCCACGTCGGCTGCCCGAAGTCAGTGTTTGCGAGATGGAAATTACTGTCTACCCCTTACACGGATAACCCATCGGCCTGATTTCCACTGCTATCAATAGGGGTAGGTTAGTAACTTCAATCAGACGTGACACGGCCGCCTCTGAGCCCATTCAGACACGATGGGCGCCAAACGTGGGCGGCAAAACACATTTGATTAGAGCTCGTCTGAAAGACCTCTCTTTCTCCCTCCATTTCCCCCATTCATACACAGTGGGCAGCAAAACAAACTTGACTCGGCCGAAATCGATGTAGGCAAATATTTTTAATAGGGGCAGGTTTGTAACTTCACTCATACATGACATAACTGCTCTACCTGTCAGCCCTGTTCATACACCGTGGGCGCCAAAACACCCTCTCCTCGCCCGAAATCGCTCTGGGCAAATATTGGGGAGATGCGAGATTACCGTCTTATCCCCAACCGACGAGACGTCCAATTTTAAACGGGGGCTACACTACTAGGAAAATGCTTATACATAGAAGTTTAGCAGTAGCGTTTGTTTGGGCCCCCACGCTACTGGTAATTTACAGTAGCGCCGATTACAAAGCGCGGTACTGGTATGGCTTAGCAGTAGCATTGGTTAGCACGGGCCACGCTGCTGTTACATGGGCCGCAGGGCCAAAACGGAAGCCCACTTAGCTGTAGCATGGCCTATCCAACAACGCTACAGCTAGTGGGCTTAGCAGTAGCGCCGGCCCATACGCAACGCTACTACTATACCACAAGAAAACCCCGCGCGGCCCCCGCACCCCTCACTTCCGATCGATCCCCTCCGCCCGACGCCGCCACCGCGCGCCACCTCCCGCCGCCGCCGGTAATGCTCCTACCCCCTCTCACCGCCCCGATCTGTCGCCGCCCGCGCGCTCTCGCCGGTCACCTACCCACTCCCCCTGATCCCCCCAACTCCGCCACCACCCCCACTCCGGCCGGCTCGGGTCCTCACTGTCCTCATTGTCCGATGACGAGAGAGACGTTGAGAGCCCCGCTCCTCAAACCCATGTATTACATCACTCCCTAGTCGTTGTAGGTTAGGGTAGGTTTGAAGTACTGTGGTAGGTTATGTTAGCATTAGAGTTTATCAGTGAACATAGGATGTGGTAGATCAGATGCTAGTGGCACGGTTTTGGTAGTATGCTAGGTTTTGCTTGTCAGCAATGATGATGTTCTTGTTGTGGTAGATGCACATGCTTTTCATGTCGGTTTCGATGCTAGTATGGTACTATGTTGAGCTTCATGCCTAGTCGATGCTAGTTTGCTATGTTGGTTTGCATGTTGAGCTTCATGATCATCCCATGCTAGGTTGCTACATGTGGTTGTTAGATCCATTGATCTTGTTTAACTAGTACTGATGCTAACCATTGTATGAGATGACCACCAAAGAGTTTAGTCGGGCCATTTTTCTGTCAGTCTCCTTTGCTCCATCCTATGTTGAGGACCCTCAAACGATCCCTCAGAACATACAGAGAGCCCCGCTTCTCTAGAGATGAAATTGTCCATCTATGTTATGCAGAATCTAATAAGTTTTGAAATTTTGTTTTATTTTTTTATATGCACAAGATAAACAACAAAGATTGAAAACAGTAGCATGGCAGTTCTTGTTATATGTAATGTCTCACACTGCAGTTCTTGTTAGCCTTTGTGACTAGATATTCTGTTAATTTCTCACACTACGGAAGCATGTGCATGCTGTTAATTTTAGTTACTAAACCTGAATATTCTGTTTTCTGATTAAGATCGATGCATTGAGAACTTTATGTTACTGTTTTTCTTTCCTGTGAAGTGGATCATTCATCCTTGCTCATATTGCTTTAGGAAAATGGCACCACCATCACCACCACCATGTCAACTGTGCAAGTCAAGGTGCGCCAGCAGCCTTGCAACTGGCACGATGTTCGTCATCTACTTCCAGCCAAGTTTTCTTCATGCGGCGGTAACAAATTATATGAAACTTGTAACAACTATTTTGATTTTAGTGTTATTGGCATTAATGCATTGTGTCATTTTGCTTTTTTTACACAGATCGTCCCATGCAATGTGAGGTTGAAATTCAACAAGCTGACCGGAGACACTGTGACCTTTGAGGCTCTGGGCACCCCTACACTATGGAGGTCGAGAAAGGACGCAATATGTCGCAGATTGGAGGAGATGGATGGGTCCGTTTCCTCGCCCACATGGGTATCACTGGTGGTGAGTTGATCAGCTTCTCCTTCAGAGCAGAAAGACCCAAGCTGGCTGTCATTTATGTCAACACGGAGGAAGATGATGAAGATGATGAGGACCCACTTGATGAAGCCATCTATGCTCAAAGAATGAGGCTGAGCGAGGAGGAGGTGTGCAGCCTATGGGACATAATTCCGCCATGTGCTGACTTTGTCGGGGTGCCATTCGTGACCCGCGTGACAAGTACCATGGTTGATCGGCTTGTCATGGTATGTTATACTTACTGTAGTAATTTGATGATATGCTTTATTGTTATACTTACAAATGTAAATTATCCGATGATATGCTTAGTGAATCTGATGATATGCTTAGTGTAGAGTCCAATGATATGCTGTGTGGAAGCTAGCCGATGATATGCTTTAGTGTAGAGTCCGATGACATGCTTATTAGTGTAGAATCCAAGGAACTGTTAATAGTGTAGATAATCCATACTTATTAGTAGAATTCATGCTTAGTAGAAATGTAGTACTATGTCTTTTGATAGTGTAGAAATCTATACTTAGTAGAAATATATTTGCAAGAGTATGTGCGAGGCTACTTATTAATTGATATGTTTTTCTTATTCAGAAGTTGCCAAAGAGCCTATCTGTGAGTTGTGGTATCGAGCCTGATGAAGAAGGCTCAGCCGGAATACGCCTTACCGCAAGGGGCTCCGTCACCACCTGTGCGTACGGCGTGGACACAGACGGTCGCACACACTTAAGCTCGGTTGGGTGGAAGAGCTTCCTCATTGGCAAGAATCTTCATGTTGGACAGGCCATCCTAATTACTATCAGGAACACCCACCGCCAAGGCTTGAGGATGATGATCATCGTCGATATCATCTAGAACTATATATGTCTGTGGCTGTATGACTACCTAGTAGACTGCTATATATGTGTGGCTATATGACTACCTAGTACTGCTTATCATATATGCTACTGTATGAACCATATATGTGTGTGAGGATGCATGTTGACTATATATGAGTACCTATAATGCTTAGTGATATTGTATGACTACTGTATGACTATATATGAGTATCTGGTATTGTGGTTAATGATATTGTTATCTGGTATATGTGAAATTGCAGTTTATTGAAACAGGTATTGTTCTACATCAATAGAAAGCATAAAAAATGTTGAAAGATACAGCAACAGCGCGGGGGCAGGAAAAGCGCTACAGCTACTTAATAGTAGCGCGTGACAGAACAGCGCTACTGATATAGTTACTAGTAGTAGCGCTGGGTTAGACCGCGCTACTACTACCAGCTAGTTGTAGCGCCGTAGTAGTAGCGTGGCCACCCGCGCTACTGATAGCATTAAAACCTGTGCCACTACTAGAGTTTTCCCTAGTAGTGCTAAGTTCATAACTTTCCCATATTTCAGACAGGTGCGTCCCAAAGACATGGTTCCCCATACCTCTCCCTCCATTGTCCCATTCATACACCGTCCGCGCTAGAACACCATCCCCACACCAGCCTCCTCCGTCCGCCACCCCATCCATCGCCGCCGTCCTCCACCATGCTGGAGCGCCTACCAAGACCGCATCGTCCACTGCTAGAGATGGACGTTTCTCATCCACGGTGACAGACCAGGTGCCTTGCATCGCGTCCTCTTGCTTCATCGGCGCCGTCGTCCTCCTTGCCGAGGCCGCTTCGAGGACCTTCTCGTCCACCACAATGGGACTTATTCCCCGATGCACCCTTCTACCGTCGCAGATCTGCTTCCACGCCACCGATAGCCATCGCACCCTAGATGCCTACACTGTGCCGCAAGAGAAGTGGTACTACTTCATATCTGCTCAACTTTTTGATCTCAACCAGAAAATAGATCCTAACTTGGTTACTGTACTTTCTTTTCAGCTCTTAGAATTTAGTTCTTAGTTCGAACCAAACAATGGTTGCTAAGTAGCATTTCTACGGTTTGCAGCTTCAAATCTGCCATGGCACAGTCATAATAGGGTTTAATTGATCATGCTTAGGGTTTTCCCACTTTTATGATCACTATACGATCAGCCTACGTGCTTCGTGTCATAATAGCACTGCTCCACCCATCAAGCTAAACAAGCTTAATTGTTCAAATACGAATATGATATTATTAAAATAGAGTTATTTAATTGGTCAGCTAAATGTTCCTAATTTAGTTTAGAAAATGCATGTATGCCGCTGGGGTGTGGATCTACAAGGTGGCCACGGTAGGCCGTGGCCCACCCTGGGATTTTGGGTTGGCCCAGACCCCGATTCCCCTCTGTTCTACTGCGCTTTCGATCTCTACTCGCCCCCAGCCGCCTGCCTCGCCGGTGACTTGCCATCCCCGGATGGCATGAATTTAGGAGGAGACGCCGGACTAACAGGAGGTCAGGAGCCGCTCGCCCAACAGCGTCACTACTGCCCGGGCGCGCCGCCGTACCTACCTTCCCAGTCCGTTCAGGGCTCAGGCGTGCAGCACCCACTAAGCCAACCCGATTTATCCTCAGATACGTCATCAACACTCAGCAACCACTCCCCATCACCCATTTTCTAATTGATTCATTACTCATTAGGCAGGACTGTCATTAGGGTTTGTTGTGTACTGAGTGCTACCTACACTTAATGGTTCAGATATTTCAGTAATCTTTAGTACCTGTAAAGTTCACAGGGTTTCAAAATTCCGTCCCTAGGAACAGACACTAGTCATGTTGGATTGTTGGTCATAGTGACATTGACCCAGATTACTACTACAGGCTAGGTTTATTGACAATTTTACTTGTCTTTCTTACTCATTCGACATGATATCCAATTATTCACTTCGATTAGTTGCAAACAATAAGTGCTAGACAAACTTCTTGATTCAGATTTTGGATGGTCTCTTACTACAGTTACAATTCTGCATACTTGTCCTAGTAAGCTCACAAGTAATGATTGATTCACTACCTGTATGGTTGCCTTGTCATATTTGTTGTCAATATTCTTTTAGGGTGGACCACCCTGTTTCAAAATACTGGAACCGCAGACATGAGTGAATAGTATTTCTCGGTGTGATCTCTTCCATCATGTGTGGGCAACGAACACTGCATTGTATGGAAAGAAAAGTGTCATATCCACCTTTTACATAGACTATGATCTTTTACATGGAATACAATCTTCCTACTTGCTTTGTGTCGCACTACCAGCACTCCACCCTTGAAGCTAAACATTATGCCACTCATTATTCCTTAGTTTATTTGTTCAAATACGAATTTGATATGATTCTAATGTTCCTGCTTCAGTTTTGAAATGTGTGTCCGCCCGTTATAGAGACATAAGAGGTTTGTATTTCTGTGTGTGGTCTGGTCAGCACGGTTGGGGGATGAACTTTGTATACAGAGGGGTTTGTAGGGAGACACTCTTTGAGTTGAATCCGCAATGCATTCCATAGATAATCTGACTACTTTTTTATGTTTTCATGAATCTCAGATACTGAACAGCATCATAATCATTAGGAGCTTGCGTCCATGAAAGGAATAAAGCAGAACAATGCCATGGCTGTCAAACTTGGCATTAAGGGACTGAGATCCAGTCTGGATGCAATGCAATGCAAACGCTCTCCACCTACAGATTCGTGTTCAGAATATGATCCTAACAATGATTCTGAGCTAGAGGGAGACCTAAGTCAATGTAGCTTCCTAGTGGATGAGTCTGAAGCAGATGCCCTATCTTATTCACCCATCAAGGTGCTTGCTCTAACTTTGCAAGGTTATATTTGTCGCACATATCTTGCAACTGATGCTTTGCATTGCTTCTACTTTGTTGCACTGCCATTTGCTCAGTTTACACATCATATATGTGAATATGCCCTGCCTATCCATTTTCAATACATATTCCATCTGTCATCATACCATATTATCCATTCAAATGTTGTTCTTGTGTATCAGACGTTCAAAAGGAAGAGGGCGACTGCTGATTGCGAAGGAGCACGAACAAAGTATTTGGAAAAGATAGTGACACCTGATAAATCAAATAGCCCATTAGATGTAGTTGCAATATCACCAGACCCAGAAAACAGGGCCACCACTCTAGCAGACTCTAGCCCTACTACACTCGCCATCTCTGATGCCCTAACTCAGCAGACCCCAACTGTAGCAAACAGTATGATGATGCCAGTTGACATAGGACCAGCTCTACGCCGCAACACTACTGCAGGATGCTGCTAACGTGACACTACAATCAGAGACCCTTCGACGAAACTATGTGCCATGCATTAATCGCAAACGGTGATGTAAAAAAATGTCAAAAAATATGCAAAATGTTTGCGATGGCGGATACATCAAACACGGGTCAGATTGTAGTTGCGTGTGCGATGGGTGGCATACGGTTCAGTTCAATGAACTATTTGCGATGAGGCGGAACAACAGAAACGGGCAGCCAGATGAAGGTGTGTGCGATATACGGCATACAGTTCACTCGGATGAACTGTTTGTGATTATGCAACACAAAAGACACAGTTAGCCAGATCAAGGTGTGTGTGATATACGGCATACGGTTCACTCGGATGAACTGTTTTTGATTAGGCAACGCAACAGAAACGGTTCAACTCAACAAGATGTGTGTGATATGCGACAAACAGGTTCCTAATCAGAAATATGTGCGAAGACCCATAATAACATAGACAATTTCTGCTAATAAGCCATGTGTGTTGTGGGCAAACGCTTGCTGGTATACAATTGTCAGCGATTGATGAATCCATCACCGACGGGTTTCCTAGTATGGTCTGTGTGCGTTGTCATTGCATACAGAACAACAATATATGTACTTATAAGGACTTGATTCCATAACCAAATTGAACATCCAATTACATAGGTGGCTAGTACACACAGGACCTTTGCACACAGCAAAGTATGTTCCAAAATGCCTAGAAAACTCAAATAATATATAAAAAAGCAAAACGAACGCTGAATAATTTCATATTTTTTAGGACGACACTCCTATAGTTGCATGTTGCCTCTGAAAATAAATCAAGGCGGGAAGAGACAGCGTATGTCATTTCGCACACATATAGGTGACAAGTTCCCTCTCGGAACAATGAGGCTTCTTGAGAGAAGCTCCGGTTTGTAAGAAGTTTATACCAAAACTTGTCCCAAATTGGACTATTTTTTACCACATCATGTTGGTGCCATGTCATAACACCATGCCATGTTTCATGATTTTGAGGCGAGTTTTGGATTTACAATAATTTTAAAACTAGGTTTCTCAACGTTTACTGTCGAGTTGGCACCGCCCTGGATAGGCTTTTTCCTTGTGGGTCCCAAATGTCAGAATCCAAATCTGTCACTACCATGCACCTTTTATTATTAAGAATTACAGCCCATTTGGTGTGCTAGCTGAAAATAAGTTTGGTGGGTGCTGGCGGGCGCTAAGAACTTGCGGGTTCTGTAATGAACAAAGATCAAAGCCCGGTATGAAAGAAAATATGGGTCAAAGCCGAGTTGAAAAGGGCAACAATATCTAACTCCAGCTTACAAAAGGTACAAAAGCACGAGGATTAATTGTTCATTAGGTTTACACATAACCCAGATTGAACAGAGCAATAACATCTAACTCAACCAAAGTTTTCGGCAGTCACAATCAAATGGATCGGTCTGATCCATAAAATCAAGATCCCAGTACAAAAGATCTACTGGTCCATGATGACGACAAGTTGTTGTAAATAGAAGCCGAGCACGATCAGAAGCCCTTTGGTCCACCTAAAACTTCTTTTTATGCTGTTCAACATACAGTTCCGTGAGAAATTTCTTGTTGAAAAACTTAATCCTCACAGACAATAGTGCCCTCGCATTCCTCATGAAGAATGTGACAAACTAGTGTTTACATGGTTGGATGCATATCCTTCCATCGTTATTGTCTTCAAATGAATGTCATGAGATCTGAGAAAATCCTTGTGCTTCCTCAGCCATTGATTGGTTAGACCTTTTTCTCGAAGTCCTAGTACCTAAATAGACATGAAGATTGAAAACAGTTAATGTCTAAAATAGAGTATGTCGAAGGAGCGACAACTGAACAGTTAATTCTAGTACATTATATATGGGCTTTCAATGTGTGTGAAATCATCACCTTTATATACAAATTCTCCAGACATGGGAAGCATCGCAGCAAGCCAATAGTGGTGTTCAGATCAAGACACCCTATATAAATATATAAGGTCTTGACAGAATCCAGCACCCCTGATACGCCACCCATGGACAAGCTCTTCATTCAGCATAGATCATAATATTAGCACCGAAAGTGTACTCCAAGATGATATTTAACTTATGCGGACAAATGAAAAGTGTAGATTACAAAAGTGTACATGGATAACATACAGTACCTGAATAAGTGTGGAGCCAACCACCAACTTGTAACCTTCAAACGGATCAGGAAATACACCCAAGGTCTCCAGTTTAGGCGCAGAGACCATAGTTATTTGCGAAGGTTTATAACAACAATCAAGGAGCAACCTTTGAAGTGAAGGGGCATCTTCGATGATGAGCTCATGTCCTTCAAAATGAATTCCAATGCTTACAAGGTGAGGTGACTTTATTTTGAGACAAGGGATATGGATTTCTTTTCCAAAAACAAGCAACAAACGCTCCAGTGCAGGGCAGCTGGAGTGGATGATGCTGTGCAGTTTGGCCACCGACAGATCAACCAACACAAGCGCAAGTTTTTTTAGCAGTGGGAGTCGAAGCATTTGTACCAGATTATCTGCTAGATGGCACCGGGTCAAGGTGGCGGTGTGGAGAGAGGAGGAAAACCATGAGATGGGCATCGGTGGTGAGGGCACAGATGCAGCTCTTGGTGGTAACCTATCGCTGTAGTAATGGTAGAACTCAAGCTGCTGGAGTTTATCGAATTGACGGGATGTCAGCCAGGCGGCAACCGTGCAGGGTATGTCCAGCAGGTAGCATGCTGGGATGAAGATGCGTTTAATGGAGCCCTGGTGGGAGGAGATGATGGCTCCGGGAAGTTCAGAATCATCATCGATAGATAGCTGACGACAGTCGAGATTAAGAGGCACGGTGCGCCACTGAGTGCGCCACCGAGATGCGAGGACTTGTGTGTGGCAGCCATCCTTGGTGGGGAGAAGGGAGATGATCTCCCCAAGGATGGCGTCCGGGAGATCGCTGATGCGGTCCGCCGGAGATTCTACTAGTTCCTTAGGTCAAGGGGGCGTGGCCGCTTCTGGCCGCGCAGCCGGGTCCAAGATCTGCGGCGCTGGCCGGAGCCTCATTTGTGTACATACCAATTTGAAAGAAAAAAATGGTAGAAACATACATGTAGGACATTCAAAATCAATTCTCAAGATCTAGAAGAAAAAAAGGGCACAAACATATATGTAGGACATTCAAAATCAATTCTCAAGATCTGGCCATGAATTATTAGCACGCACTCTAACCCTAGTCGGATTATTAGCAAAAATCATTTGTACAGAACAAACAATTAATCACTAACCCTATACGGATACCATTCAAACAATTAGCTCCACCGGCAGCACCCGAAGCTCGTGGAGGCGGAGCGGATGATCTTTGCCGGCGCGGAGAGCAGCGAGGTTATCGTGCTCTCCTCCAATGACGAGGTCGAAGGCGGCGAGGATGGCGTCGCGGAGGGCGTCGAGGTGGGCGGCGAGGATGAGGAGATCGACGTCGACAAGTGGAGGAGTGTCTTCCCCAACGACCCCGACGACGGCACCGGCCCGGACCCGGCTCATGGCACACTGTACTTGACGAGGAAGGATTGGCTCGACCTCCACTTCGACCGAAAGTAGTTTAGTTTAGTTAAAATTTATGTTTTATGTTTGGTTATGCAAAACTATCTACGTTTATGTTTGAATGCATGCCACTTTCGGTTGAACCTACTTTGAACTTGATCAAATTGAAGTTTACAACGTTAAGTTTAGGGGATCGACTAGAAATGGCCAAAAATTGCTGGAGTATATATATATACTCCACTAAGGGTTTTAGTCCATTAACTTTTAGGGGATCGGCTAGAGATGGCCTTATGCCTTGTTTATTTCAGTTCTTCACAATGTGATGCTCTATATGTGCAACTATTTGCCGTGCAGTTCAATATCATCAATAACAGTTTCAACAATACCACTATGAATTAAGATATTTGGTTGCTGAGGGAGTCATGGACTAAGGGGTCCTCGGGGCGATGGCCCATTGTACATGGGCCGGACTGGTGGAGCCATATAATGACAGGAGATCTATGAAGCCGTGGTGTGCCCTCCAAGTCAAGAAGGCGGAGGATCTCTTTAATTCCTTATTGTAATCTATCTTCGGTAACCTTAACTCTACCGGCATCTATATAAACCGAGGGTTTTTAGTCTTTAGGGCTAGAGCTACATTCATCACCTCATAGCCTTTGGGTTTAGCTCATGCTGATCTCGAGGTAGATCTACTCTGTAAACCACATCATACATCCAATATAATCAAGCAGGACGTAGGGTATTACCTCTTCGAGAGGGCCCAAACCTGGGTAAACACTGTGTTCGTCGTCCCTTGTTACCCATCGATCCTAGATCCACAGGTCGGGACCCCCTACCTCGAGGTCTCCGGTTTTGACACTGACATTGGTGCTTTCATTGAGAGTTCCATTGTGGGGTCGTGATACGTCCCCAACGTATCTATAATTTATGAAGTATTCATGCCATGCTTACAACAATTTTATATGGTTTTGGTATGATTTTATTAGAACTAACCCGGACTGACGATGTTTTTAGCAGAACTACCGTGGTGTCGTTTTTTGTACAGAAATAAAAGTTCTAGAAATGGGCTGAAAATTTACAGAGAATATTTTTGGAAAATATAAAAAATACTGGAGCGAAAAGATATCGGAGAAGAGTCCCGAGGCAACCACAAGGGTGGGGGGCGTGCCCCCTGGCTTGCCGCTGCCTCGTGGACCCCCCTGACATGAGACCGACGCCAAAAACTCCTATAAATACAGAAACCCCTGAAAAGAAACCTAGATCGGAAGTTCCGCCGCCGCAAGCCTCTGTAGCCACGAAGAACCAATCGGGACCCTGTTCCAGCACCCTGCCGGAGGGGGGAATCATCACCGGTGGCCATCTTCATCATCCCGACGGTCTCCATGTTGAGGAGGGAGTAGTTCACCCTTGGGGCTGAGGGTATGTACCAGTAGCTATGTGTTTGATCTCTCTCTCGTGTTATTGATTTGGCACGATCTTGATGTACCGCGAGCTTTGTTATTATAGTTGGATCATATGGTGTTTCTTCCCTCTCTATCTCTTGTTGTGATGAATTGAGTCTTGCTCTTTGAGGTTTCGTTATGTTGGACTGAGTATTGGATTTGAGAACACTTGATGTATGTCTTGCGATGGGATATCTATGGTGACAATGGGATGTTCTATTGATTCACTTGATGTATGTTTTGGCACTCAACTTGCGGATTCCCGAGGTGAGATTGGGGTAATCTATGCATAGGGGTTGATGCACGTTTTCGTCCTATGTTCTCCGATAGAAACTTTGGAGTGATTCTTTGTTGCACGTTGAGGGATTGTTATGTGATCCAATTATGTTATCATTGTTGAGAGAACTTGCACTAGTGAAAGTATGAACCCTAGGACTTGTTTCCAAGCATTGCAATACCATTTTTGGTCACTTTTGTTACTGGTTACCTTGCTGTTTTTATATTTTCAGATTACAAAAACCCATATCTACCATCCATATTACGCTTGTATCACCATCTCTTCGCCGAACTAGTGCACCTATACAATTTACCATTGTATTGGGTGTGTTGGGGACACAAGAGACTCTTTGTTATTTGGTTGCAGGGTTGTTTGAGAGAGACCATCTTCATCCTACGCCTCCCATGGATTGATAAACCTTAGGTCATCCACTTGAGGGAAAATTGCTACTGTCCTACAAAACTCTGCGCTTGGAGGCCCAACACGAGTCTACAAGAAGAAGGTTGCGTAGTAGACATCAAGTCGCCCAAAGGATCAATGGCTCGCCTGATCATAGGAGAAGGCATTGGATCTGGGGACTTCTTCGTCCCCGGTCAACTCTTCGAGTTCGGCAGCATTGTCCTACACGCCGACCCGATTGGTCGTTTGGATCAGATCGACAACTTCGCTCCCGAACACCGAATTCAATTCGGCAACCTGGAATACGTGGAGGACTCATGGGGCGATCTGGTCTTCACCGGATTCACTACCCCTTCCCGCACCCTCGCCGTGCCCGCCCCGGAGTCTGCCTCCAATCCGATCTATGGATTGGCCCCAGCAGCTTCGAGCCAGGAGAGCTCTGCTTCGAGCGGCGGCCAGACTCCACCTTCACCCGAACCCATCATGTCCACGGAAGATTTTTCCTCAACCTTCGAGGCAGGATCAGGAGGCGGAAGCTAGGAATCTATCTTGGCCGAACCGTTCCTCGACAATGCTCACCCAGCAGTGAACTCCCACGACGAAGTGGCGGCCAATGGCCAGAAATTACTCCCGGCCCAAAGCAACTTGATCTCAAGCCCGGCGTGGAATCCACACGCAGGGATCAAAATCCGTCCTCGACTTCCGATGACTGTCCGGACCCCTTTGAGGATCCGGTCCCGCACCCCGAGCTCAGCTCAGCCTGTAGAAATCAAGGACTGGCTAGGGCATTGACTGCCCCCGTTGCAACGGAATCTGGCCTAGAGCCCTCGAGTTCGGTGACCCTTGCTATGATAAACGAGGCGTTGGACCAAATTCAGAAAATGACTATCCAGGAGGATCTCTCCCCCGCTCATGATCGTCAACCCATCGAGGCGTACTATAGGGAATTTTGCGTCCCATCCACCACCCACTTGGTAGCCACTATCGATGATTTAACCGACATGCTAGACTATAATTCAGAGAATACCGAATACATGGACGAGGGGGATGTAACCACGGCCAGTGCTGATGTCCCCCCCCCCCCGCCCCGTTACCGGCCGCTGGTCGGCCACTTCCACCTACAACATTTACATGGTGGACACCCTCAAGGACGGCGACGGCACACCCAATCAGGACAGAGGCCAGCCCAGAGATGACCCGCCCAAACGATGAAACCAGCGCCGTCGATCAAAGCCATGTCGAAGCCATGCAAGCAACGTGGAATCTGCGGAGAACGGCGCCGTAAATAATAAGGATGACCTCGCCGGAGACGCAGCCTTCGAACATCATCAGGATGACCTCGCAGGGCAGGAGAACCTGCTCAATTCAGAAAACCCCGACGACTCCGAGGATAGCAACTACCTCCCACTCTCTGAAAAGGAGGCCAGTCTTGTGGAGGATGATTTCATCGTCCCCGAAGACCCTTTGGAGCAAGAACGGTTCAAGCAGAGGCTTTTAGCCACCGCCCGCAGCCTAAAGAAGCAAAAACGCAAAATCAAGGCCGAATAGGACACACTCAACGACCGATGGACTAAAGTCCTAGCTGCCGAAGATGGGTACTGCCGTGATCAGCCAACCAGGAGTTATCCCAAGTGAAGACTCCTGCCACAGTTCGACGACAAGGCCGTAGAGCCCACACGCCCAATATACACAAACGCCGAACAGCCGGACCGTCCCCCTAGAGGGTGGGACAGGGAAGCTGACGAGGCCGAACACCCAGCCGCCCCACCTCGCCGTCACGACAAGGATCAAGTGTGGCCCACTTATGAGTACGACCTCCGCCATGACCTAGACGCTCATGGAGGCCGTACCAGGTCCATCTATGGACCCAGAGAAGACCTGCCCGCGTACCGTGAAGGATACTACGATCGGTTAAACCGAAACGATAGAGTCCAGGAGCAGCAACAGATTAGGAGGGTCGAAGACCTCCGACGCGACGTAGCCCGAGTTCGGGGCGCCGCACACCCCTTGTGCTTCACAAAGAGGGTAATGCAACATCAATTCCCGGAAGGCTTCAAGCCTGTGAACATCGAATCATACGACGGAACTACAGATCCAGCCTTATGGATAGAGGATTTCCTCCTCCACATCCACATGGCGCGAGGAGATGACCTCCACGCCATTAAATATTTACTGCTAAAGCTTAAAGGCCCAGCTCGACACTGGTTGAACAACCTTCCCAAAGACTCTATAGGTTGCTGGGAAGAGCTTGAGGATGCTTTTCGAGCAAACTTTCAGGGCACCTATGTCCGGCCTCCGTATGCTGACGACCTAAATCGCATTAGGCAACAACCCGGAGAATCTGCCCGACAGTTTTGGAACCGACTCCTGACCAAGAAAAATCAGATCGTTGACTGTCTGGATGCCGAAGCCTTGGCTGCCTTTAAGCATAGTGTCAAGGACGAATGTCTTGTACGACAACTCGGCCAGGACAAACCAAGAACTATGGCAGCCCTTACTTCCCTCATGACCCGCTTTTGCGCGGGCGAAGATAGTTGGCTTGCTTGCAAGAACACCAACCCAGACACACCTGGTACCTCTGAGATTTGGGACAGAAATGGATAGCTCTGACGCAGCAAGAATAAACGTCGCCACAATGACTGCGAGGGTGAGGATACGGCAGTAAATGCTGGATTTCGAAACCAGAAGTCCGGAACCCGAAAGAAAGCCCTTAAAGGCAATGGTGATGGCCCGTCTAGACTGGACACAATTCTGGACAGGCCTTGCCAGATACACGGCACATCAGAGAAGCCCGCCAACCACTCCAACCAAAATTGTTGGGTGATCAAACAGGCCGGCAAACTCATATCCGAAGACTCGGGCAAAAGCCCATGAAGCGAGGACGATGATGAGCCCCGTAGGCCGAATAGTGGAGGCCAGAAACCCTTCCCTTCTGAGATCAAGACGGTAAACATGATTTACGTAACCCATATACCGAAGGAGAGGAAGCGAGCGCTATGGGACGCATACCCCGTCGAGCTAGTAGCGCCAAAGTTTAATCCATGGTCAGCTTGCCCAATCATGTTCGATCGCAGGGATCATCCCACCAGCATATACCATGGAGGGTCCGCGACCCTAGTGCTAGACCCCATCATCGATGGATTCCACCTCACTAGAGTCCTAATGGACGGAGGGAGCAGCCTCAACCTGATATACGAGGATAAAGTGAGGAAAATGGGGATCGATCCATCAAGGATTAAACCCAGTAACACCACCTTCAAGGGGGTCATTCCAGGAGTGGAGGCCCGCTGCACGGGCACCGTGACGCCTGAAGTAGTGTTCGGATCTCCGGATAACTTCTGAAGCGAGGACTTGATCTTCGATATCGCACCTTTTCGCAGTGGCTATCACGCCCTCCTCGGCCGAACAGCGTTCGCCAAATTCAATGCCGTTCCGCATTACGTGTACCTCAAGTTGAAGATGCCTGGTCCTTCGGGCGTCATAACTATCAACGGCAACACAGAACGCTCACTTCGAACCGAAGAGCACACTACGGCCCTAGCGGCCGAAGACCACACCAGCCCATATAGGCCCAGATGCCGACCCGCCGTAAGGGCCGGTGACAATAGTAAACGGGTTCGAACCCGCTCCCCGTCATGGGAACCCACATGCATTTGCCGCAAATAGGGATACGCGCCCCATGACACGCCCACCTTCTTCACGCTCCATGTGCCTTGTCAGCACAACTTCGCACTCAAAATACCATGGGCAGCCGTGAGGCATACATTAATCTGAAGTACATATTCGGTTAAACCGAACTTCGGAATTACCTCGTCTTCGGACGACCCGGGGACCAATTTCGGATATCCCCAAGCTTACAGCTCCATCAGCAGGGTCCTCGCCCATCAAGGTCTCATCGAAGGTCCCAACCCCCACCTATCAGATGCAAAGGCGCAGACATGCAGCAGGGCACAATGAAGGCTTCAACTCACGTATCAAGGCCCTGCGCAACCTTTACTCTGTAAATTTTCTTTTTCTTTCTCTCTTACAATTATAGCCTTCGCAGTTCGAATTGTACGGTTAGACGTCCTGAGCTTACGAGAAATAATAAAAATACCCTTTACGGTGTTCGGATATCCGCATCTTGCAATTTTTTCTGTGTCTTTCCGGATTCCCCACTCGCTCTTCGAACAGCCCGGCATGAAAATATATTAACTAGTCAAGAGTTCGATTTATGTATCAGCTCAATATCTTCAAGTCCAGCACCGCTTTCCGCTAGGTGTTCAGCATCTCGGATATTGCACTATATGCATCTGTTCCGAACTATGTCTTGGGTCAATAGTTGGGTTGCCCAGCTCCTGTGCTTGCCTCTTATGTTCCGCACGTTCAGCTAAGAGGGCAAAGGGAGAACCCCTGCGATTGTACTTCTGGTTTGCCCGGTCAAGTACCTCAGGAGGAAAAAGCCGAAAACTGACCGTCATAGTAAGCGCGAACGGGTCTTGGATCCGATGATGAGGTTTGACTCTAAAAATCGTTGGCGATTTCGCCATGTCACACGAAGGGTTTATCTTAACACAAACCATGTGATCGGAAAGGGCAGGGTTTGATCCCTAAGTACATCACAATACACCGAGGGCTAGTCCCTAGTCCCCACCGTCAAGCTCCTAAGGCTAAGTGAAAGCAGTAAAACTGAATAGTCTGATTCCTGGTTTTGCTCCCGCACTACCGCCTCCGGGCACCAAGACGTTGGCTAAGGGTAACAGTGCGGAGACAAAACACCCCTCGTGATATTCACCTGGGGGCTGAAGCCGATGACTGGTAGCTTTCAGAATAAACATACGGCCACACAGGAGTCAAAATTTAACTATTACAATATCAAATAAGTCTGTTGGGCGCATAATGAAGAATAAGTCCCACTTGATACAAACTTAATATAACTACTCAAACATTACATCTTTCGAACACTGGCCCTTTATCGCCCGCGCTCCGGTCATCACCTGTGCTAAGTACTGCTCGGGGCGGCGATGTTCCTTCCCCTTGGGCGGAGGACTAGTGGCAATCTCCATTGGATTCATCCTCGGCCAATGAACCAGAGTCTTCGCAAACGCGAGCCTCGCCCCCTCAAGGCACGCTGACCGCTTTACGGTGTCAATCCGGAGCGGCGCCTCCTGCAGCTTCTGGACAAGGCCGAAGTAGGTGTCTGGAATGGGCTTCGCCGGCCACAGGCTAACACAGAGGTCCTTCAAGGCCAGCTTGGACATCCGATGCATCTCCATCAGCTGCTTCATTTGATCGCTGAGGAGGGGTGGACGCTCAGAGTACGGAAACTATGAACAGAAGAGCCACTTCGTGGAGTCCTCTTCGAGGTTGGCATAGTGCCTCGCCGTGGCCGCAGCATTCTTCGGAAGTTCGGTGAAGACGCCTGCGGAGCACCAGACCCTTGTGAGCAGGGCGAATCTGTTGCCTCCGAACACACTCTGCAGTAAATATTTCTTACCATTGGCAATTTGCACGGCTTGCCGGAGCTCCTCCCGGACACCTCGAGCATCACTCCTAGCCTCCTGAAGCTCCTTCTCTGCCTTGGATAGCCGGGAGGATTGCTCCTCCTGCCCCATCTCAAGGGCCTCCAGCTTCTTGGCAGCATTCTGGAGCTCCACTTGGACTTCGGTCACCCGAGCCTATTGCTCGGCTGCAAGCTTGACCTTCTCAAGCTCGGCCACCGCTTTCTCAGCGGCCGTTTTCTTCTCGGCTGCCTCGACCTCGGCTTTCTTCAAGGCCTCCTTCAATCCCTCGACCTCAGTGGCAGCAGCTACAGGGTCATCAAGATAAGGGATTAGCATACAGTCCGGATCGTCAATATCCGGCGTCAAGCAAGTACACATCTTCTCACAGGGCTTACCTTGCGCCTCGTCAAGCTGTTTGTTGACAAGGTCAAGCTCTTGATCGGGAAGCTTGAGCTTCCGATCCATCTCCTCTAACGCCGCGGCATTAGCAGCCGCGGCCACGGAAGATGCCTGCGTCAGCAAAAAATATGTCGACATTATTATTCGGCTTACCGAATTTGATCCTCTGCATGTCTCTCTGAGGTCCTGGCAGAGTCTCTGGGGCTGCTATGTATACGGCCTACCTAAACTAACAATTACAACCGCATCATGAGGAAGGAGCATTACTTGAGTTACCTCAAAGTCTGTTAGAAGGCCTTGGACAACATCGTTCAGTCCGGATTGGACGGAACGAACGCTCTGCATAACCGCACACATTAGAGTGCGATGCCCATCAACGATGACGGAGCTGCTCACCAGCTCCTCCAGAACATCTGGCAATCCAGCTACCACCCGTGTGGAGGTGTTCGGCGCTAGCATTGGCTCCCGGCCCCTCCCCCGCTGGGAGGAGCATGTGCCGCTGAAGGCCTTGGGGGCTCGGGAGCGGTCGACGGTTGGGGTCCGGATGGTCTGGACTCCTTTCCCTCGCCAGGCGGGAGGGACGCTCCCTCCTGGTCTTCGTTGACCAAGGTGTTAACCTCGGTCATTACGGCGTCCGCCTCCCCCTCTATGTTCGGAGGAGGAGGAGTCCTTTGGGACCGCGCCTCCCCAGCCTCTTCGGGGATCGGAGGAGGCGTGGAGTGTGCCATAGACACACTGGCCACCAGTTCGGTGGGCGGATACGTCCCCTCCGAAGTCTGCTCGGTGGGGCGTTCATGTGGGGGACTGCAACTCGGAGGGGTTAACCTTCAACTAAAGAAAATTACTAAAAACGAGATAGCTAAAAATGCCAACGCCTTACCTGCTGGCCGGGGCTTGGCCCGGGAATCCTTCGCCGGAACCTTCTCGGACACTTCAGACTCCTTGTCGGAGTCCGAACTATCAGACAGGACTAGCTTGGGCCGGCATCGTCTCTTCGGGGCCGGAGAAGGTTGGACCTCCTCGATGTCCTCGGTCACCGCCCTCTTCTTGGAATGCGAGGAGGCACTCTCCTCCTCGTCCTCATCCTCGCCCCCATCCTGTACGGATGAGGCCGCAGCGTCTCTGGACCGATTGCCCGGACGAACCCTATGGCGGAGGCCCTCCCTAGCCTCCGGCTCTCCTTTCTTCTTGCCCTTCTTGGCGGACGCCTTATAAGGCACCACGACCAGCAGCTTTTCCAGCTGCTCTGATCAGGGCCCTTTCAGCAGAGGCGCTGGTCTGCGGATCTTCTTGGACTTGGCGAGCCAGCCCTGCAAAATCCACATACCAGGGTTAGACCAAATCAAACATGGTATGAATATCCGAACACTTCTCGAAAAAGAATGCCGCTCACCTCCCTTGGGGGGTTCGCAGCGTCAAGGCTGATGTCCTTCCCCTCGACCGGCCACTCCTTCTGGGGCAGGAATAATTGGCCCCATATCTTTTCAGGAGTCGTACCGTAGAGGTGTCGCACGGTGGTCGGATCCTCGGGCTCATGCTCCCACGTAGGCTTGGCCCTCGCCTGGCAAGGGAGGAGCCGACGGTGGAGCATGATCTGGACCACGTCGACTAGCTTCGCGCCGGTCTCTATTATGCTGTCGACGCACTTCTGCAGTGTTTTCGTGTTGGCAACACACCCCCAGTTCGGGCTCTTGGTGGTCCTGGAGGCCAATCTGATAGGGGGTCCGGACCTGAATACGGGGGCCGCTCCCCATGCGGCCTCCCTCGGCTCGATGATATAAAACCACTCCTTCTACCACATCCAGACGGTGTCGACAAAGTGGCCGTCCGGCCACTGGACCCGTGTCAGCTTACTAATCATGGCCCCTCTGCAGTCCGCATGCTCGCCACCGACCACCTTGGGCTTGACATTGAACACCTTCAGCCATAAACCGAAGTGCGGCTGGACTCGGAGGAGCGCTTCACAGATGACGATGAAGTTCGAAATGTGGAGGAGGGAGTTGGGGGATAGATCGTGAAAATCTAGCCCGTAGAAGAACATCAGCCCCCGCACAAAAGGATGCAGGGGAAATCCGAACCCCTAAGGAAATGGGGAAGAAAAACTACCCTTTCGCTCGGCTCGGGCGTAGGGATGATCTGGCCCTCTTCGGGGGCCTGATGGGCGACATTGATCGGCAAGTAGCCGGCCTCCTTCATCTTTAGGATATCCTCGTTGGTGACGGAGGAGGCCACCCACTTCCCATTGGCGCCAGATCTGGCCATGGTCGAAGGAGGTGAAGTGGGATTCGCTGTGGAAGTAGAGAGAAAGGGCGCTGCAGCTCTAAAGGTCTGCGTGAGCGGAAGGTGGAAGAGGGCATGGGATGCAAACTGTAGCATGATTCCTTTTTCCACGCCGCTGGCCCCTCCACTTCCCGATATCTCCGCAACATTATGAGCGGGGAGGGGAATCAAAATCATTAACCATATCCCCCGAAAAGTGGGACACGATCTCCACCGTGAGGGGACGTGTCAAACGTGGCATCAGCCTCGAGTCGCACTTCGAGAAATAGTAACTGCTTGGCGTTATGGCCGGAAGCGACTCTTCATTGAAAGAGAAAAAGTTGTCAGATAAAGGCACTATTTGCGCTTGAGCGATATTATTACCTTCGGTGTTAAGTAAAACTACCGTTTCAGATTCCGGACATCACTTGGTTCCGAACAGGGGAGAGACATACTGAGGAACTCGCCCCGCAAGTTGAATACTGGTCGGATGGATGGATACCGGATACAAGTCTTGGCGTTGGAGGCAAGTTCGGGGGCTACTGAGGGAGACTATGGGGTCCTCAGGGCGACGGCCCATTGTACATGGGCCAGACTGGTGGAGCCGTATAATGACAGGAGATCTGTGAAGCCGTGGTGTGCCCTCCAAGTCAAGAAGGCAGTGGATCTCTTTAAGTCCTTATTGTAATCTATCTTCGGTAACCCTAACCCTACCGGTGTCTATATAAACCGAGGGTTTTTAGTCTTTAGGGCTAGAGCTACATTCATCACCTCATATCTTTAGGGTTTAGCTCATGCTGATCTCGAGGTAGATCTACTCTGTAAACCACATCATACATCCAATATAATCAAGCAGGACGTAGGGTATTACCTCTTCGAGAGGGCCCGAACCTGGGTAAACACTATGTTCGTCGTCCCTTGGTACCCATCGATCCTAGATCCACAGCTCGGGACCCCCTACCCCGAGGTCTGCCAGTTTTGACACCGACAGTTGCTCTTAAGGATGTTGAAGTTAACATGCCTTTTCATTTTTAACAATAACTAGTGTACTTTAGACCTACACAATACAAGTTTGAATGACTATATTTGCTTGTTTTTAAATGTCATGCCTATTGCAGTTAACACACCTTTCCACTTCTTGTTTTGCTTAACTAGAGTGCTTAAACCTACACACTGAAGCTATCATTTGTATATCATGTTGTCTACCATGGATATATTTGGTTGACGTTTAGCCTGTTGTGCTTAACATGCCTTTATATGTACTCATACAGGACAATATTGAGAACAGGTGATGTTTTCCATCGAGGTTAGTTTCATCGCATTGCTTATATATACTCACTGTTCAGGATATTGGTAGCCGGTATCATATAGCCTGGGGGCTGATAAGGGATTAATCGTCGAATCGAACATTTCACTGAATATATTTGTAACCCATTTATCGGTAGGTTAACTAGGGCCATATTTAATATATCTGAGGCTACATAGCAACATGCATTGTACTGAATGACTAAATATGCATTCCCAGGCTACATAGCGACAAGGAAGAGTGTTACCTTAATGTCCTGATGATGTCTAGATATACATGTAATAAGATCTTATATAATGGGATGGAGGGAGTGTTGTACTACATCATTTGGCAATTGTTGTTTAGCATCTAATATTAACTTGGTGCTTTTAGGTACATATGTCATTGCCAAAGATCCACACTTCGACCCTTTCTGCGTATGGGGCAATGAGATATTCATGAACCAGCATCAAGTGAGGAAATTGATAAAGATTGTTATTAAAATGGGTCAAAAGATGTCAATCGAACTATTTGTTTACACTTTATGCAAGACAACAGTGAACTGCATGATGGTAAGTAAGAACTCTGTAGCCTTCTTTTTACTGCCCATAATGAGTTGTGTTAGATGACAATGTCTGAATCTTTTTCCTTTGCAGTGGATCCTGAAGCAGTTTACTCAAGAGTACCTCTCAAACTACATGATTGGCAGCCGACCATCACAAGGGGTTGGACTAGAGTCGTGCGTGCCTTCTGCATCGAGGAGAGCATAATAGGGCCATTCCGCTTCACCTTGTTCAACAAGCAGAATGTCTCTCGCCTCTTTCTTTACCATCTTTAATAGTAAAAGTATACAACCCTGGTTCATCATTCTTTATTTGGTGCTTATGTAATTCTTTTTTTGATGTAATTCTTGAACATATGTACCTGTGAATATAATAATGCATTGGTTGTTTGAACCTGATGGATATGAATAAAGCTATAACCTACTTTCAAATTCAAATACGGTACAATTTTAAATAGCAGCAATTAAATTAGGGTGAAATTACGCTCTGTAGGTCATTACGACGCACACGGTCTATAAAGCACAGCGTGTGTGATGTACATCATAATCTGACACGGTTCACGGAGAGGAAATGTGTGTAACCATGCACACAGTTGCCGTTTGCAAAGCGTGTGTGATGTCAGACAATATCACAAACGGTGCGGGAAAACTAAATGTGTGTGATTGTCGACCTATCATACACAGTTTACAATCATGAGCTGTTTGTGATGTGCTGGGCATCGTAAACGTAGAGCCAGTTTGGTACGTGCCTGGAAAAATACCGTGCCTGGAATGTGCCTGGTTTTAGGTAAAACCACAGAAGTCCGACTGCGTTGGCAATGCGAGCACAAACGAGTTGCAAGGATCAAGCGTTTGGGATATTCGAGATATCAGAAACAGTTTTAAAGGGAAAATTGTATGCATCAAGGCTCCCTATCCCCGACGGTTTTTGGGTCGTGTGGGAAGGACCCCCCTATCGCACACACTCACTTGGCGACGGTTTAGAATGTCATCGCGGAAAGGGGTTAAAAACTATTTGTATAGCACCTCGCTGTATCAGTGCAAAACACCCATTCCAGCAAAGAGTACACCAAATCTAGTTGCCAAATCCCTTTTCAAATGAGAGAGAGCCCCAATTGTAGCAAATAGGACCCATGTTCCACTTCTTCCAAGTTTAGAAGACAAAGCTTATATTGTTGTCAGGAACTTTGTGCGCATCTTTCCTTCATGGAAAGATTATACCATAGACAAAGAACAATTTCCAATCTTCCTCTACAACTTACACGTAAGTAATGCACTAATGTTATTCATGGTAATTATTGCATATGTTTCTGCTGACAGAAGACACAAGATTTCATTCTTTTTAATAGGCAAGGATCAAACTGGATAGTCAAGATGAGCAAGGCTTGGTTGCGCTTTTCAAGCACTCATTGATGCAGTATTGTTCCTACCTGAGGCAAGCGCACTTCGATGGAAAACCTCTAAATGAAATTTTGTAAAGTCTCTGGTGCTACATTTAGTAGATAGTGACTGGAATAATCTTGTTACACATTGGTCTCGTCTGCAGTGCAAGGTACTGTCTATGATATCACATCACAATCTGAACTACATTTCTGCATGTGCCTTACTGTCTCACTTGTACAAAACCTGTTTGCAGAAAAATATTCATTCTCAAGGGACCACAGAATCTCGCAACTATACTCCACACTGCATTGCTCTTGTGAGTACCTCTTGCCCTGTATGATCATACTTACTTTCATAGCTGGTTGATTATGTCGCATCACTGCACATGTTAGCCTCCTTATCCTCCATTTGGTGGACATTATAAGATCCGTATTGACTCTTACATAAATTTAGAATCAACCCAATGCTTTTGAAGAGGTTTAGCTCCGCAGTCCTCTTGTAAGTATTGTCTTCTATCACTGTACTTACATTTACAGCTACTCCCGCTGTCCCATAATATAAGAGCATTTTGTACAGTACACCAGTGTACAAAACACTCTTATATTATGGGAAGGAGGGATTGGTTCATTGTGTTGCATTCTGCATCTTATCTCCCTCACCCACCATTTACTAAAAAGTATCAGATCTATATTTAATCTTACCAAAAAGCTGAATACACACACAATGCTAGTGCAGAAGTGTAGCCCATTGCTCTTGTCTGTACATTTTGTCCTGTAATGCTTGTACTTACAGGGATAGGTAGTTGATTATGTAGCATCAATCTGCATCTTATCTTCATTATCCTCTATCCCTTCCAGTATTATCATATCTATAATTACTCTATAAAATATAGAGTACATGCAATGCTTATGAAGAATATTCGGTACTGAAATTCTTGAGTTATCCTTCCCTTGACATGGAGAAGGGCATTATAGAGCAGGTCTTGACTGCTCATGTAAGTCAGTCCTTCTAAAGCCTTTATCCTCAACTGTTGTTTAATTTGCTCATACTCCCTATCGTCAATTGCTATTTAGTTGTTGTTTCTATCAAAATGCACGTTCACAACCGTAAGTTCCAAGTATTAGTTGTAAAACCAAATTCCTTATTCATACCATGCACATTACTCAATACAGATCCAATGATTTTCTTTAGCCATGCATGTATGCTTGTTTTTGTTGATCTATAACCCAGTGTGTGGTGAAGCAGCCCACATTTGCACCTTGTCATTTCCTGCTTTATCTTACTAATGTGGCTGATGATATGAACAACATGCCATGCACATAACCAAAATAGATACAATAATTGTCTTTTGCCCTTCATCTATGCTTGTTTTGTTGATATGGTAATCCAGTAGTGTGGTGAAGCTCCCCACATTATGAACAATGCCAAATTATGCTATTGACATTTTGAACTGTCTCTTTATTTTCTAATTTGAAATTGGATGGAATTGACAGCACAGTTACCATCTTTGTTTATATACGTGCAAAACCTGTCATCTCTCTGCTTGTTTTAGGGTGATATGCCTGATGGCATGCACAAGTTTGCTAAAGGCTGTGAGACAAACCCAACATATATTGCAGCAAAGAAGGCAAAACATCATGAAGATAGCGAGACAACCCCAACACTACAAAAAAAAGACACATCCGTAACATTTTGGGTTGAACGAATTTTTTTCCTGTCATGCTTATGACACTTCTATGACGATAATTGTGACAAAACCTGGTATCATCATAGTTGTGGTGGGCTCCTACTTCTATGACAAAAAATCATGACAGAAAATGGGCTTTTCGTCCTGGGCGGGCCGGGGACGCACCTGCTTGACATTCTTTGGGCCGTCCATGACGGAAAAAATCATGGTAGAAGCAAGGGCGAGGAAAATTTTGGGGAGTTCCCGGTTACGGTGGGTGGTCGGGGCCGAGCGATGCACGGAGGTTTGTGCGTTTCTCTCATAAACGCACACACGTGTGTGCGAGGCGTTGGGCTCTAACTGAACCCGAGCGAGGCATTGGGCTCTAACAGAACCCGAGCGATTGCACTAGCTATGTTACTGAACCCGAGCGATCGATCCCTGGCTGTTAACTGAACCCGAGCGATTCCTTCGCTACTGCTGCTAACTGAACCCGAGCGATCGATCGCTGCTGCTGCTTGCTGAAGCTGATCGAACCTGCTGCCTCTTGATGAACAGTGAACTTGGCGGTTGGTTGAACGAGTCGAGACGTATGTGGTTTGGGGTTGGATGAACAGTTCCCGGTGGGGGTTGGATGAACAGGACCCCATGGTAGTAGAGGCTGTTGCCGCTGGATGAACAGGACCCCGATCGAGAGGAGGCCGCCACACACCCGAGCCGGTTGGGGGTGGATGAACAGGACCCCGTGGAGGGCTGGTTGAACAGGACCCCGTGGAGGGCTGGTTGAGTAGGACCCCGTGGAGAGGGCTGGTTGAACAGTAGCCGGCGGAGGCTGGATGAACAGGACCCTGTGGTGAACAGTAGCTGGTGGAGGCTGGATGAAGTCGACGGTGGATGAACAGTAGAAGGTGGAGGCTGGAGGAAGTCGACGGTGGATGAACAGTAGCCCGTGGAGTCCTGTTTTGCGGTACGCCACACCCCTCCCGATGAACAGGACCCCGTTTCGATAGTAGGCGCTCCAACACAAGTCTGTTTCCTCCGTTTTGCGGTACGCCACACCCCTCCTGATCAACAGGACCCCGTTTTGACCATAGGCACTCGAACACAAGTCCGTTTCATCCATTTTGCAGTACGCCAGACCCTTCCCGGTGAACAGGACTACATTTCGACCGTACGCGGTCGAACAGAAGGCCGTTTTCCTTCGTTTTGTGGTACGCCAGACCCCGTTCCGGCTGTTCCGTCCAAGCCAGTTGGATCCCGTTGAACACGACACATTCCGACCCAGTCTATTGCCTCCCGATGAACAGGACGTTGTTTCTCCGTTCTGACCCAGCCGGTTGGCTGCTGATGAACAGGATGCCATTGCTGCCGTCCGTTGCCTCTCCATGTACATGAGCCCTGGTCGTACAAATGTGCGAGTAGGCGTTCGAGACCCCGCCCGTATATACGTACGTGGCCGTATTTTTTGGCATCTGGTTGTATGTACGTGTACACGGTTTTGACTGGACTGCCTGAACTGCTACATCGGGGGCTCTACTACTACACGTGCCACTGCTTGCTCGGCCATGGTTCATCGTTGCAGAGAGACCGATCGACCAGTATGTACGTACATGTTTGCGACCAGAATGACAATGCTACGTACGCTTCGACCAGGTGGGTCCCGACTGTCAGGGAGGATAAGGAGGCACTTCCTTGCATGTGAAGTTATTGATGGTGGGTCCCAGCGGTCAGGGGGGGGAATCATTTTTTTGCCCGTAATATGGACGCACTTCCTTGCATGCGAAGATGTAGCTAGTAGGTCCTAGCTGTCGGGGGGAAACATTTTTTTCGCAAAATACAGAGTCCCTTCCGGTGGGTCCCCGCTGTAAGGTGGAGGAATAATTATTTTACGCGTAATAAGGAGGCACTTCCTTGCTGCGGCCGTGGACCCAGCTGTTAGCCTCTCCACGTATAGTCCTCTTTCGATGGAAGTCCTTCCTTGACCACGTTGACCACGCCACGCCGAGAGCACCAAGGCGGTGGACGACGGCGAGGCCTAGGAAGGGGACAACGCGGAGCCGGGGAAGACGCGGCAGTGGATGCCCACGCGGAGAGGAGTACGAGGGTTGACTGGTTCGGCTGCGGTGAGGCTGCCGTCGCCGCAGAATAACACGGGTTGTTGGTGAGTAGAGGGATGGCCTGGCCAGCGATGGGAGTAGGGTGGGGCGGTGAGGCCTGCGCGGTAGCACAACCAGCCACTGGAGGCAAGAGCAGGCAGTCTCGCCGGCGCTAGTTTGGGCAGGTGGTGCAAGAAGATCAGCGATTGAAGAAACATCAGGACCGTTCGATTAAAATCCAACGGTCACTACTGCTAAAATCATTTGTTGACTAAGTTAACAAAGCCCTACGTACGCGTCAACTTAGTAGGCCCACAGGTCAGCCTCCAAACCGGTGCGCCCCAGATGTCAGTGGGAGAAATCATTTTTTTCGTGCGTGCGGCCATGGACCATGGGGGTCCCTACTGTCAACCTCTCCACGTACATCCCTATTCTGATGGTTGTCGTTTATTGAATGTTGAGCACGCCGTGCCTAGAGCACCAACACGGTGGACGATGGTGAGGCCTAGGAATGGAATGACCCAGAGCTGGCAAAGACACAACAATGGATGCCCACGCTGAGGAGAGTATGACGGTTGACTGGTTCGGCTGCGGCGTGAGGCTGCCATCACCGGAGAATAACAGGAGGTACGGGTGGCTAGAGGGATCGCCAGGCCAGCGGAGGGAGTAGGGTGGGCCAGTGAAGCCTGCGCGGCATCACAGCTGGCCACAAGAGGAGGGAGCAGGCAGTCCCGCCGGCGCTGGTTTAGGTGGCTGGAGCAGGAAGATCAGAGATTGAAGAAGCACGTCGGCCGTTGGATGGACATCCAACAGTCACTGCTGCTAGAATCGTGTGTTGACTGACAAAGCCTTGCGTAAACAAGTCAGCCATGAAATATGTGGGGTGTAGAGCCCATTTGCTATTATTTTTATAATTTACAGCCCATTTGCTAATTCGTCTGGAATTTATTGCAGCCCATATTCCATTTATAGAATTGCTGCCCATTTTCTGGTCAGTGCCAGGGTTAAAAATCTGAACTAAAAAATATGCAAAATTTTAAAAATTCGCATATTTTTGCTGGGGAACAAAATATTCTTAATCCAAAAATTAGTAGCCATAGTAAAACAAATTTAAAAATAAAGTAGTACTATGTTATGTTAAAATCCAATGAAATATAAAATATCAGTGACCCCTTTCATAGTACTTTTAACATTTACTGCGCATACTTTTTGGCCAGGCCGGAATGCATCCCTCCTCGTCTTGAAAGATTTACAGCCCAGTAAGTCAGAGAAAACAAATAGGCCTAGCTTGGGTATTCTTCAAAAAGAAATAGTGGGCTACCTATTTTCCCAAAGAAAAAACTGCTGGTCTGGTCATGTTGTTAGACGGGCCACAGAGACCACACAACCCAGTTTATAGCCTGCTCCTCTGAACAAATCCTCAAAAAAACATTGTGCAATTCTGTCGTTAATTGACTATACATTGACAATGATGTGGGTCCCAGATATCAGTAGGGTGGATTAGAGTAAAAAAATGAGGGGTGCATCTGAGTAGTAAAGAGGCGCTTGCCTGTGTTCGGGAGTGGACCTGGTTGGTCCGTACTGTCATACTCACAACTACAGTCCTCTCCCGATTCACTATGTTGACAGGGCCGGACGGCGACGCCACTGCGAGCGCACCAAGGCGGAGGACGACGGCGTGGCCTCGGACGGGAATGAACAGGAGCCGGGGAACATGCGGCAGTATGGCCGTAGGCGGAGGGGAGTACGACGGTTCACTGGTTCTGGTGCGGGATAGGCTGCCGTCGTTGGAGAAGAATAGGGTGTCGTGGGGAGTAAAGGGATGGCCTAGCCAGCATTTCAGGGTACGACAGGGCGGCGATGCGTGCACGACAGCGCAACCAGCCGTAGAAGGCGGGAAGAGGCGCTCCCGCCGGCGCAGGTTTGGTTTTGGCGGCTGGACCGGTCAGACCGAAAAACTCATTATGCTGGATTATAAGAATTAATTTTATATGGCTAAAACTTATTGTAAAATGCTGTGGAGCACCTTTTTCTTCTTGAGGTTTTTTTTTGAGAAAATTTTCTTCTTGAGGTTTGAAGCCGAGCACATTCAGAAGCCCTGGGATAAAGTGGTGTTGCCAATGTGTTGGGCTGGGTTGGGCATTCTTATCAAAAAATAATAATGGACCGAAACTATTTACGACGTTGACTACGATTTGCATGGGACCGCTGGTTGAAGGAAGAAAATGGTGGGAGAAAAAAGACTGGTCACTATCTTTGCCTAAGAATAATATCGACTGAATGTAACGACACTCTCATAGGAAATAATATCCTCCTGTTAAAATTTGACTTTTCAAATCATAAATTTAAAGAACTGGTGCATGAGCATTTAGCTTTATTTATTTACTTATTTATGTTTAGGGGACCATGAGCATGTACCTGGGCCGAATTCATGTGAGAACCTCCCTTCCAGTTAATTATGGGCTCCTCTAGTGGGCCTTCATCACTGGGCTGCATGTTATCGACAAGTGGAAAATGTGTTCCGTACCAAAAATAGTATGCGCTACGTATGGGGCACTAAAGGATCGGACCATGCAATGACTTCCAAAACATTGTGTTTCTCGTTCTAACAACACATTTATTCAACCAACAGACGAAATATACTACTGATTGTACATTGAAAACAGCAGCAGCAGCAACCAGGGCTGGGGGTGCAACAGAAGCAGTAAGCAGGCCAGAAGAGTAAAGACGCAGCTCTCTCTTCCAAACCAAACATCAGCCATCATTATAAAAGGGCTACCAAAAAAGAACAAGTGTATGCATCAAACTAAATAAAGATCCTACTACACCAAGTGTACGCATCTAACTAACTGGCTCAGTTAGACGTTACTATTTATTAAGATGTGGAGACTGGCTAACGGCTTGAACCAGATGGGTGCCTGACGGGGGAAACTCCAGCCAGCAGGTCGAAGTCTGATACTTGCGACCCTCTCTCCTACTTTGGGCTGCAGAGCGTGGCGGCACATATCTAGGTATGGTACATGGAGAGACGCATGGTATGCTGTGTACACACAATTTTTCCTGATGAACGAAACCACGCTGCCATCATGATCCTTGCCGTCGGTTATCTCTTGGTTAATCGGATAATTCAGTCCGAGAAACAGAGAGCGTGTACCAAGGCTACTTACCAGCCTCCAGTCAAAAATTCCTGAAGGCCCAAAGAAGCTGGGATCCTGCTCAAAGACCTTGTAGTGACTGTGATTGTATTCCACGAAACAACACGTCAGGTATGTGCGAACGATCAGCAATCGTTCACTGTCGTCTGATTGAGCCAGGAACCACCTGCAACTGCCATGCCACTTTTCTTTGAAAGGTCCTGGGATTAGGAAGGTTAGGGACACCAGGCGGCCTACAACATCATATCAAGTTGGAGTCAAATAAAAAAGGGCTCGTACTGTAGTCAATCTTAAGAACAGCATGTTAAGAGCATGAATATTTTTTCAGTAAATGTTGACCGTAATATAAGCAAGCCATCATGATATCATAGGAAAGTAACATACTGCTGTAACAGCCGTTTGTAGCGATGACTGGAGTAGGCCAACAATACATCCAGCCATAGAAGGAGTCCACAGCGTAAATGAAGCCCTTGTGTTCAATGGCATCAGAGAACCATGGAGGATGTATGATCCTACGATGGACGTGCAGATTTATCCACTTACCGCAGTGACTAATCAGATAGGCGAGACCGTAGTTGAAGAACGCAATTAGCCTGAAGTCTTTATAATTCGTAGATCTTGTGGGCACTTGGCAGATTACAACCTTGAGCAAATCAAACTTGGTATCATGTTGGCTACTATAAGATTCCTAGTATTTTGGGCCGCGGTGCCAAAGCAGTGCATTGTTAATCGAAGGAAGGGGGATCAATTGCTAGGTGTAGACCTCCACGAGCATCCAGCTGCTGCGATCGTTGACGAGCACCATCCAAGACGTGTTCATGCCAACCCAGTACATACCGTTAATGTAGTTGAGGGTGACGGGGATCGAATCGCAGTCGAGGGGGTTGATGCTCGGCACCCTACGATCGTTATGCTATGTGACATGCCATTTCTGAAGATCAGGCAGCATCAGCAAGTAGGGAGCTGGCTTAAAAAGCTCTGGCCTGAGGGCTTTGAGTAAACGGTATAGCCCCGACGAGCACGCGGCGAGCGGCATGGTACTGAGATTGTCCACACGCGAAACAATGAGCTTGATTACCTCTGTGGGGAGCGAATTCCAACCACTCTTTCGGCGGACACTGCTCGGTTCTGCCATTGTTAGTGCTTGGGTTTCGGAAGAGGGGGGAGGCGGGAATATGTGCTGCGGGAAGTGGACAGGTGATGATGACAATGTAGCAGCAGCACGCCGCTTGACTTACGAGACACATCCCAGCAGTGTAGCGTCATATCGATGCCAGACAACTTGCTTGGGTGATCAGAGTACTAGTACAATAAACTACAGTACCTACTACTATGCCCTAGTTTGCATATAGTGGAGTAGGACAATGCTCTACTACTAGCACCGGAGGAGTAGTATATTGTAAAATAGTTACAAACTTCAATGCCCGAGCGTGGAACGACTACGAACCGCCATCGGTGCTAACTCCAATCCCCAGCAAACGTTCGCTGGGAGACATGGCAGTTGCAAACGCCCGCGACGCAGTTACAGTATGTGTGTAAGGGTGGCGGTTTTGTCAAATATTATGGCTTAAAAGCAGGCCACCGTCGGATGGGAATCAGACGGTTATGTGGGATTCGCCAGGATTGGGCTCGTGGCGAACAATCGCCGGATATCATTACTAAAAAAAGGTTAAAACACTCGAGGCTATAACTTGCACCGGCTGACCACTAACAATGATACTAACATAGTTGTAAAATGGTCAAAGAACGTGTCTACATGGTGTTTGGAATTATATGCAAACTAGCAAGATGCCCGTGCACTGCACGGAACATCAAGATGCATTTTTTTTACAAAACACCTGTTGTGATTGACCCATGCAGGAGTAATCCCATGTGTAAAAACTAATGATATCTCGAGAATTTCATCAGAAAAATGGTATCTCGAGAATTTCATCAAAAAAATGATATCTCGAGAAAGATGAGAGATATGGTGAGGAGGAGTGGGGCGTGGTGGTGACTGGTGGTCGGACTGGGCAGAGGCATGGGGGTGGACGGCGCCGGCAGCGGCCACCATGCCAGATTGTTCCAGAGACTTCCTTTTTAATTGCTCAACAATGAGGTTGTGGGAGATAAGGATGAACGAGGGAAGGCCTTATCTGCAAATGTGGAGAGAGGTGCGGGTACCTTTTTGCAAAATTGCCATAGTTTGCTTTCTATCCGTCAGATATAGATCAGACGGTCTATATTGCAAGATGGCAGGCACACCATCATCACCAACTCGGTTTTTTTTATAAGAGAAAGTAGAGAAGTAGAGAAAGTAGAGAGTAGAGAAACGGAGGGAGTACTAGTAAGGACACCATCTACTGCTTCATGTGCTACTCCTACGCTCCATTCGGCGGGCGCAACGTCCCCTACAGCCACTCCCGTTTCATGGACGACATGGTCGATGCCTGCAAGGTGCGCTGCGTCTACAAGAGTTTCGGCTGCGAGAGGTACATCGACTAGCACTCACTGGCGGAGCATAGTTCTAGATGCACGCACGCGCCCTGCTACTGCTATGAGTGCACGCCGCCGTTTGAGGGCTCACTGGCGCGCCTCGTGCATCACCTCATGGCACCATCCGTCAATCACTATTGGCCCGCGGCGGTGAACATCAAGTACGAGACGTGCTACCCGTTCGCCGTGCCGGAGTCGCTGGAGGATCACCGCTGCCTGCTAGTCATGGAGGAGGACGGCAGCGTCTTCCTCTTGGCCGTGGGCACTAGCAAGGCCCGCGCAGGCTGCCGCCCCATCTCTGTAGTGTGCGTCAGGGGCAACGCTACTGATGCTGACACGAGGCCGCTGTACCGGTGCGTGCTCACTGTTACTGCCCCTCCAAAGTATGAGGGCGCCCACGCCGCCTCCATCACACTGAGTGGGACTGTGCCGAGCTACTTCGTTCCCGGCAATGTGGACATGGAAGACGCCTGGTATGATTTTCACCCCAAGATGATGCACGGGGACTCCAAGGAGGTTCACCTGGTCATATGCATTACCAAGTCAACTGTTCATCATTAGTCTTCGCTCAATGTAAGCCGCTGTCTAAGCATGTGGAGACTTCTTATTTATATAGTATAGAACCTTCCATGCATGATCTTGCTCTATTAGAATATCGCACATGAATAAAAGTGTATCCATTTATGGTTTAGTCTAGAATCTTCCATGTATGCTTTTGCTCCATTAGAGTTCTCGCTTGCCATTTATGAGATTAATTGTGAATTTTTACTACAGTAACGGTGAAAGACTTAAGATGAACCATTTCTTACACCTCCTCTGCCCCCTTCCAAGTCATCCTGATAAACAAAATCGATACTCAAAAAATAATTC
Organism: Thinopyrum elongatum; assembly: GCA_011799875.1. Lineage (NCBI taxonomy): Eukaryota > Viridiplantae > Streptophyta > Magnoliopsida > Poales > Poaceae > Thinopyrum > Thinopyrum elongatum. The sequence continues at coordinate 171,219,159 of CM022302.1, forward strand.
TTAAAGATCATTTCTTGCAAAGCACAATAAGTGTTATTTCTTCAAAAGTTTTGGATGCAGCTTGAATACTTGAACGCTTTTGTTTGCAAAAGATAATTTTTTATCTATTTAGCCTACATTTACTATTCACTCAGATGCTTGTGAGCTCTAGAGAAGAAATAATATCCTTAGAAACCTATCGATACTTGTTACACATGAGATGACCCCCACATACTTTGTTAAAATAAACAACTCCCCGATCAATGCATTTCACTGTTTCGTGCAATGCACGGGCACCTTACTATATATAGTACGACCATAAATTTAACTAACATTATATATCGTACGATAAATGCTCATGCATGTCACCAAAAATTATATCATTGAAAACTATGTTCAAATACGAATCCAACGATATAGTTTTTGTTGACATGAATTAACATTTTGTCAGTTAAATCTTCAGTCAAATTACATGGGGGACTAATAAACCACGACGGAGGTAGTACTAGTGTTGAGGGCGGCACTGCACGGGAGTCTCACCCCGCTCGTGGCACAGCAGTAAAGCCGTCATATCACAGAACCCCACCACTCCCAGTGATAAGTGGCCTGGTAAAATAAACAGACAAGCAACCATCACATCCCTCTGTCTTTTTTGCATTTCATCTCTCTGCATTTACTTTGTCTGGTTCATCTCGCACACTCGATCCCTAGCTACTACTCCTAGGGCCAGTTCTTTTGGCGGCTTAAAAAATAAGCCGTCTCTTCCCCAGCTTTTCCCATAAGGCGCCTCACTCATTCATTTGGGCTTCTAAACTACTACCTCCATCCTGGTTTATTTGTCACCATTATAATTTGTGCTAAATTTTGACCAAAAATTTAACTGATAAAATGTTAGTGCATGTCAACAAAAGTTATATTGTTGGATTCGTATTTGAACATAGTTTCCAATGATATAATTTTTGGTGACATGCATAAACATTTCATTAGTTAAATTTATGGTCAAAATTTGACACATATTACAATAGGGACCAATAAACCAGGACGGAGGTAGTAGTTATGGGATTACTCCCTCCGTCCTTGAAAGAGTGTACTTCCAACTTTGTTGAAAAGTCAAACTTTTTTATGTTTGACCGTATTTATACAATACTAGACCAACATTTATGCCATCAAATTAGTAGCATTAGATTCATGGTAAAATATATTTTCGTCATATACCTGTTTGGTTTCACAAGCATTGATATATTTTTTCACAAACTCGGTCAAACTTTGAGATACTTTGACCCTCCAACAAAGTTGGAAGTTTCAAGGACGGAGGGAGTACTAATCTAGAAGCCTGGTACTCCTAGTAGTAGTACTCAAGTTGGAATTCCAATTGCACGGCACAACTTGTTAGGCAAAAAATTCGATACAGGGTGTACGAAGCGGTTTGGGAATTTTCATGCCTTCCCGACCAGTGAGATACTCCGTACAAAGTACGATAGAGAAATAACCACAGAGAAGGAAGCTAAAAGTAAACAATCAAACGAGCATTTTTGCATTTCTTTTGCATTGAATCGTTTCACAAGCTTGACTAGTGATGTTTTGCTACTTTTACAAAAACCGCATCGTAATGTTAAAACGTGCATTTGCATGTACATATAAGTAATAGTAGTAGCACAGTATGCAAGCATATATAGGGAGAGACGTGTAGTGCGATATATAGTTAAGTTTGTGCTATATGCACGTACTTACAAAATGCGTACGGATACACAAGGTTTCCAAACTTTTCCTTTTACATACTTAATTAAGGACGCTAATAATTCTCGAACGTTCGGGATTTATCATTTCCGTCCCAAAACTAATGAGATCGCCTTACGAAACTAAATCTCTACTCCTATAAAAGACTCAGTTGGTGATGATGATGTGTCTGCCATCCGTCATTTCTGACCATTAGATCTGCGCGCATCTAACGGTTGTGAGGTAAGTTGTGGCATTTTTGCAACAATAGCCCACTTCTCTGCTCCAATTTGCAGAAAACCCCTTATTATCTTATAAGCAACCACGTCCCTCCCTCACCTCATCAAAAGTAATATATTTTGAGTGAAAAGTAATATATTTTTAGTGGTATATATGTATATCAAAACAAGAGTGTTTTCTTTCAAGTTTGTGAACAAGTACTATTCTACTTTGGATCTGGTGCAACGCACGGGCACATTGCTAGTTTATTCCTAATAAAAGCCACGACGCTCGCAGGAGCGCTTGCGGCGCGCCACGAGTGCCCTGGTGCGCGGCCGTTTCCCAGCGCGGCGACACAACGCCTCTTCCTCAGCCTCGCAACTCGCGAGGTGCTGATTGGCGGCTTGCCAGCGGGCGAGCGTGATCTCACTGGTCTGGTGATCCGGCGCCAACAGGTACTCCTCCTCACTGGAAGCATGCACCCGGTCCACGTACTGCCAAGTGTAGATAAGGCGCTTGGGCCCAACTGCACTCAGGGCTTTGGCACGGGCGTCCTCCGCCACCCTCACGGCCCTCGCACGAGCCTTCTGCCAAAGAGCCAATTGCCTGACTCTATCGAACGCGACATAGGCCTGCCAGGCAGCATGCCTCGTGACGCGCTTCTCTTCCTCGGCCTTCTTCTCCGCCTCTATTTTGGCGCGCTCTGCCGAAGGCAAAGCCTCCCACAAGGCGACCTCCATTTCTTTCCATAGCTCCTCAAGGCTAGGGGGCTCGGCGGGCGGCGCGATGTTCTCCTCGTAGCGGGGAGCCGACGCGTCCTCCGACGCGCGTGCTGGCGAGACAGGGAACGCCGATGCATCCACCTCGACGCATCGCGGTGAGGCGCGGAACGTCGACGCTTGCACCTCGATGCGTCGCGGCGAGGAGCGGAACACCGACGCGTCCTCCTCGACTAGTGGCGGCGAGGAACGGAACGGCGACGTGTGACCCTCCGCACGGGGCAGCGAGGGGCGCCTAGGGCTTGGGAGGGGCGATGCCATGGTGGTCGACGTGAGAGGGAGGGGGAGGAGATAGCGATGAACATGAGCATTCTTCCGAATGCCGTGGGAGGCGCAGTATTTATAGCGAGCAATGGCACACCTACGTAAGATATGTTGCATGATTAACGTAACAGCTAGGTGGGCGTATTTGTTGGAGTAAATTATGGGGGAGGGAAGGGGTGGAAAATTCCTGGTCACAACGGATTGGACGAGCGCGGGGGGAGGAGAGTCATGCATGCAGATTTTTTTCACACGGGGTGGAGTGGTGGGACTGCCGGAGGGAGAAGGAGAGTCAAGCAGGCATATTGTTTTCACACATGGAGAGGAAAAGATTTGGAGATGAACGGGCTTCCTGCAGGTATGGGGAACGGTGCATAATAAGTCATCTTACATGCAATGAACTGACCATTGCATGCCGGGCTAGGTATAGTCTCAAGTCATTAAAAACATACACGCCACACACATGTTTAGATTTCAAGGTGCACTAAATTATTGCATGCGATGATTAAGGCTGGCCATAGTGGTGGTATCTTAGCTGGCATCATGCACACGGGAATAGCAAACATGCTGATGTGGCAAAGAATTAAAGAAGAGAGAGGGGTTAGAGTAACCTAGGTAGATACCGTATCATGTTAAATACTATGCTACTTTGTGTCATGCATGGCACTATAAAGGTAGTCCCGTATCATACACTAGTATCATGCACATGATACTAGTATATGATACTTTCCACTATGAGTAGCCTAAAGAGAATATTGACTAATGCATGTAAAAATCTTTGTCATTTACTAGTGTTCATGCATGCATGCCATGCGATAATGCATTGGTAAACACATTTTTTTGTGAAGAACGAGAGCATTAATTGAGTACTTTTGCAGACTACAAAAACTATTCCACCACCTCTATCTTGGTAAGAGTAGGTGAAATTTTTGAATCGAGGCCTTTAAACTAGAAGGGAGGTAGTAGTACTCTAATAGCTAACCTTGTTGTGATGACTAGATAGGACATGGCACGCACCTGGACGGAGGAACTAGTCTGCATTGTGCATATAAGTTTTGTTTGAAGTCAATGTACCTCTACTTTGACCAAACTTATAGAAAATGTATCAACATTCACAATGTCAAATCAATATTTTTATACTCATTATGAAATGTAGTTTGATAAAATATATATTTGGTATTGTAGATATTGATATTTTTAGTATAAATTTGGTCAAACTTTGCAAACTTTGACTTGACACAAATCTTACGTGGAGTAAAAAGGACCAGAGGGAGTATCATACATGCGGAGTAGGCAAAAAAAATTGCTCATTTATAGCCGTCTAAAGTTTCAAAGGGCGCGACCGCGCGAGGGAGGCGAAGGTCGTGGGAGGCGCGACGGTTGACGGAATTAAGTGAAGTTACATGCACGCGCCGGCATGGCGTGCGAACATGCAGAAGCTATACCGTCAGGCCTACGATGTGGGTCTAGTAGACATGACATCCAGTGGGTCCCGCATAGTACTCGAGAACTCTTTGGGGGCATGCAGCCATTTATCCACCGGGCAAGCCACTACCCCACGCCGTTGGCACGCCCTACTCGTCCCCGTCTTCTACCTTACAACAGTTCGTTCCCAGTCGTCCCGTTCTTTCACGTTACACCAGTTCCACTTCTCCTAACCCGCCTCCAAAATCCATGGCCTCCCAAATCTCCATGATCGGCGGTGAGTACAAGGTTAGAACCATCACTGGTGATGAGTTCATCATCATCTACACCCGTAGATCCGTGACGGTGGAAGCATGCCTTAGTCGTTTCCTACACATGTTCAAATGTTATGAGTGGGTCGCTGGGCTAGATGTTGAGTACACCACAGTCCTGGAAAAGGAGAAGCTTCTAAAGGTGGCAGAGATGAAGAAGCCCACCGTGATCCAGGTTTGCGTACATAACGTGTGCTTGGTCTACCACATATGCCATGCCGACGTTAGGTGCCAGGATTTTGAGTTCTTCCTCAAGGAAAAAAGAGTGAAATTCATTACTGTAGACATTATGAATGAAAGGAGAGTCGTGGATCAGATAGGCCTCGTTGTAGGCCAGCCCTTCGATCTCCAGAAGGAAAGCCTGGTGTCCTCCTCTCAGCCTTCAATGCTGACCCTGGCAGCAGCCATGATTGATCCTTCGTATGCTCAACTGAAGAAACCTCACCCGGAGTTTCATCATGCATGGGAGTCGAAGACAATAGATGAAGATCACATCATGTACGCTGCAACGGATGCCTACCTTTGTTTAAATATCTACAAGGGTTGGATGAAGAAGCAGAGCCCAGTGTCCGGTTCAAGCAAAGAAGTGTCAGCGAAGAGGAAGCGGAAGAGGGACGAGGACGAATCGAGGACGTGGACTCGGACTCCGAGTAAGGTGGCAGTGCCGTTGCTCATGCTAGTTGTACTGCAGTGTCAAGCGGACTAGTTGCTTAGTTTTATTTCAGGGGTGTGTTGTGCTGAGCCCCCAGCAGAACTATGTTATGTTGTTTCTCGTTATTTGAACTCTTTAGTACGTACAGTAGTACTAGTATGTCTTACTACTGTTCTTCTTGTAGTTGGTACTACTACTCGTATCTTTGCGTTCAAACTGTACTTAATACGTACTAGTAGTATAATTTGGGTCAGTCAATTTGTGAAAGAAGTTCAACAGAGCGAAGGAAGAAGACGGCAGAGAAACTACCCCAGTATCTATATTAGGGTGGCAGAGTGCCCATGATCTATCTGATGAGTGTTGGGTGTGGAATGCAGTTTGCTGGAAAAAATGGATCGTGCTCGGGGTTAAACGGATGGCAGGGGTGGGGGTAGCATGGCGGTGGCAGGCGGTTCAGGGGAGGGCGGGGCGGCGGCGGCAGGCGGTTAGGCGTGTGGCGGGCTGGCGGCTCGATGCCCGAGAGAGAAGATGAACAATGCATCATTTTCGGAGGTTGAAGAAGCCCTTCTGGACGTCCATGTTGCATCCAACGGCTCACAAGAGTCGACTGACCCAAATTGTTCCTTCAGATTGCAGGATCCACGTGGCATTCAAGGTCTCGAAGGTAGATTCCACATCCACGCCCGGTTTGCGGGCTTGGCGCAGGCGCGACCGGCTTCCGCCGGGACAGCCACCATGCACGCCTCCTCCGCGCGAGCGGAGACGATAATGACACACTAGCTCCTCCTCGCCGGTGTGCTGGAGCACGCGCTCATCCTCCTCTTCGTACGCTGCGGGCATAGACGCGGCTCCACCTGCTCGCGTGCTTGGCAGACGATGTGAGTGGGCAAGCCTTTGGCTTCATGGCACAGGGATGGCGGGGACACGACGGTGATGGGCGAGAAATGGTTGGCCGGAGTAGGCGGGCGCTGGCATGCGCAACGGCGGCGGCGGCATATTGATGAGTGCGCGTATGGGAGCTTAGTTTAGTTTTATATAGGGTTGGTCAAACTTAAAAGAACACCGTACTAGTACACGTAAACATTAGACTGAGGCAGCGCTTATACTACCACATTAGTTAGCATAGCATCGATACGGAATCCTGTGCAAGCGCGTGCACCACGGCCGCGCGGTCGATCGAACGGTGTGTCACCGTATCGCGCTCGAAGGACATCCACCGAACCTTTTTGTGTGTGTGAAAACAATCTCCGAATATTACTCTACTTTTTTTTCCTGGAAAAGTTCTTCACGCTACAATATTTTCATATATTTGAATTTAGCTTCAGTTCATGCTTATTTGGATTTGGACGTTTTAGGTGCGCCCTAGACATTTTTTTTAATATTGATTATGTGTGTGTGACTGAGAGAGAATGCGTGTATGTGTCCATATGTGTGTTGTGGCGGAAGGGCAATATGGAGACGGTGTGCGTGTGATAGAGACATCGAGAGGTGTGAATGTGCAAATGATCATGCATTAGTGAGACATAGAGAGATGCCGATATGTTGTGTATACATGAGAGAACGGTCTTCTATTTATACTTGTGTGTGCGAGAGAGAGAGAGAGAGAGAGAGAGAGAGAGAGGAGCATCCGTAACACAACAACCATCTCTCTCGATTCGTCTATCGCTCGCACGATCGCATGTAACACATGCATCAACGCACACATTTTGACACCCTCACCCGGCCCCTGCCCGCCTCAAGGCCCGCACATCGCTCTCTATCTCTTACGCACAATCTCTTCGTGAAAACCCTATTTAGCATGTAGCTTTCCATCACATACACACACATTCTCTCCATAGGTTTGATTTCTCTCAATATCTGACACACACACACACACACACACACACACACACACACACACACACTGCACACAAATTCCCCCTCCCCCGAGCACACAATTCATCCCCATCCAAGGTTATATGGCGACCACTCTCACTTGTGCTTCTCTGCACCCCAGCATGCACACCACCTCAATCTTCAAAGAGGGCATCGAGGAGATCAAAGACGGCGACCACACTGCACTAGAGAATGCAGGGCCATTTGGAAGTAGGATGATGTGACGACGGCTGACTGACTCCTCCCCCCCCCCCTCTCTCTCCCACACAAAATTATCAATCCCTCAACCCACGAGATCCTTCCCCTCTCGTCCACGTTTTTTCAGCTCTCTCATCAAACCCGTCGGCTCTTCTCCTTCCACATGTACAAAATCCAGATGCACACGCATCTCACGTATATTACATGTCTCCATCTTTCTCACAGACCTAACTTCTTCCTCTCTCTCTCTCCCTCTCTCTCTCTCTCCCTCGTGAGGTTTGTCTCCTACTCTCTTGCCTACATATATACAATCTTTCCCACCCTATTTGCTCCATCTTCACAAGCTCTCTCTACATGTTTCATTCACACATTGGGATGTGTTCAAAATGTTGCTTTATAATGGATCATGTAGAGTTATGGTTGGTTTTGTTGCATCCTATACAAAGTAATAACTATGAAATGCATTTACATTTTCATTTGATTGGGATTATGTGAGTTTGAGCATATTGTGAAGTACTATAGACCTGGTATACATCTTGGAATTCAACAATGATTCTAACTATTGAATTGTATAAACCATTACATTCGAAGTCAGTAGCTTAATATATTTATTTCACGATTACAACAAATGATTAATTCCACTTCAAACTAAGAAAACAAATGTGTACTACCTCTGTTTTTCCGCGTATTAGCATTCGTCAAAGTCAATTTTTGTAAACTCTCACAAAGTTTATAACAAAAAATATTAACATATACAATAACAAATAAATACCATTAGATTCATTATTGAATGTACTTTCACATCATACATATTTGTTATGGTAAATGTTTATATTTTTCTATAAACTTGGTCAAACTTTAGGAAGTTTGACTTCGGTCAAACCTAATAAGCAGAGTTAATAAAAACGGAGGGAGTACTAGTAGTTACTAGTACTACTCGCTAGTTGCTTAGCCCAATCACCCAACACGCCAGACGGGGAGTTCAGTGTTACAAAATTTTGAGGTCGGCGTGAAAATCTCCTGCGACCCTGATTCGAGCAGTGCGAAGTTACCATCATACCCTTCGGAATAGGCCTACGAATGCTGGTGGGTAGGGGGCTGTTATGGTAACTTCAGGTTCACCCTACCCAGCCAACCCCACCCGGCACCCAGAGTAGTACACCTGAATACTCCCATTTTCTATCCCCACCGCAAAATAGAGTTCTCCATGGCACTGCAGCCTTCGTGCTCCTCCCCTTCTACATCGGCGCACTCGTCCACCGCAGCGCATCTGCCTCATCGACGACGTCGTACGCCGCACTGGAGCCGGTCCACCATCATCGTCGTACACGGAGCCTCTTCCCCGACACCGTCTTCCACAGTCTCGGATCTGCTTCCCAGAAACCGACGCCAAGCGTAGAAGCACCACCGTCATGGACAATGAACTGACTCCCGTTGCCGACCATGATGCACAGACGCCGCCGCGACCATCGTACTCCTCCTCGATTGGTAATGTGTAGAATCTCTTAGCAGTACATGTGCAGTTCTAATTTTGTTCATACCTACCCTTCAAATTTCCTGGTTGCTATTGTTTTGGTAAAAGTAATTGGTTATAGCATGCATTGTCCAACAGAATATCACCTTGTAATTATGCATCGCTCCTGTATTGCATTGTGCTTGGGTAGGTTCTTCATCTGCAACTAGTAGTGTGGCAAATGATGGAAAGTTTTTTAGAACTAGCAAGATGCCCATGCGTTGCACGGGACATCAAGATGCATTTGTATGAGTAGTTTATCTTGTGGGAGAAAAGGATGAATGAGGGAAGGCCTTATTTGCAAATGTGGAGAGGGGTGTGGGTATCTTTTTGCAAAATTGCCATAGTTTCCTTCCTATCCGTCAGATATAAATCGGACGGCCTATATTGTAGGATGGCAGGCACACCATCATCACCAACTCTGTTTTTTATAAGAGTAGAGATAAATATAAATATATAATATATATATATATAATATATATAAGAGTAGAGAAGAGAGTAGAGATAGCAGGGACGTCGGGAAAGGATCACGCGCGCGCGGGAAAAAGCGGCCGGGCGCGTGCTAGTTTTGGCGCGCGGCGTCCGGCATGCTTTATAAAATCCAAAACCCTCCTGCGCCCTCCCACCGCTCTATGCCTCGCCACCACTCTCTCCCCGCTCTTTCTCGCCTCGCCGCCGTCGCGCCACCATGCCGCCTCGCCGCCGGGAAACTTGGGGCTACCGCGGCGTCCGCGCGTGCCCCTTTGGCAACTTCTCCGCCGAGATCCGGTTTGGCGAGATGCGCCTCGGCCTCAGCACTTTTGACAGAGCCCACGAGGCCGCCCGTGCATACGACGCGGCGGCGTGGTGCCTCCGGCGGCCTCGTAGGGACATGAACTTCCCCAACGTGCCGACGCGGGAGCAGGCGCAGGAGCTCGCGCCTGCCCCGCGGCTTATCACCAACGAGGAGCATCGCGACAACGGGAGGCGGGAGCACCGTCTCGGCATCGCCAAGATGGACGAGGAAGCCGCCGCTCAATTCAACATCAAGCTAGGAGCAGCATCGCCCTGGGACTCCGACGACGATCGGTATCTTGACGCCTACATTGAGACGTCGGAGGAGGACATCACCGAGGCGGAGTCGGACGATGAGGAGTAGTTGAACTATCTATTTTTTATCTATCTACGCTATATCTATGCTGAGAACTATCTATGTATCTATCTATGCCAGCATCGACTCTGAGTTGAATGTGTATCGAGTCAGAGTAGAAAGGAGAAAAAAATATAGTGCGTCTGCTGGAGCGGCGCGCACGCGCAATTTTTTTCAGCGGCCGCTGGAGCTAGCACTCCGCGGCCGCAAAAACTGGCTATTCCGGTGCTGTAAATGCTTTTTTAACGCACCGCGTGTTGCGCTTCTGTTGGAGATGCTCTAACATGGCTGATGAGTGCTTTAATGTTGCCCACAAGATGCGTGAGTATTACTATATTTTTCTTGTCTTGTTTAGATTTTAAAACTTCGAATGCGAACATGCAGAGGAGCAATGAAGACCAAACACGAGATATTGGGGACATCTTCAAGGAACGTGGCAAGTTAAAGAGGAGTTGCACCAAACCTGTAAAACAAGCTTTGGTAAGTAACACCCTTTCAATTACTTTCGTTTAGCCTCGTGTTCTTCGATGTGTATATGTTGTAGTTTCTATTTCTCTTAGCCTCGTGTTCTTTGATGTGTAATAAGAAGAGTCTTAATCATCCTATTGCTTTCATTTTTAGCTTGATGTAGGAAGTGGGTGTTCTCACCTTGGAGTCTGTTTTTATATTTCTCCTTTTGAATTCACTTCTCTGAGTCCTGTTTATCTGGCTTCTACTTAATGGATCTGGGTAGCTCTGACTATTGATCTAAAAAAGAAGTAACTTCATGTCAAGATGCAGTTCCTGCGAGGAAGGAAGTATGGTCAACCTCAAGATCATGTTTCCAAAATGAGGATGGATTACACACAAGGTGCTTGTTCCCTAATGATGCTGGATTAGACACATGGTGCAAATTCCTAGATGATGATGGATTACACACAAGCTAGGTGGAGTCGTCAACTGTTCGTGTCCTCGTGGCTCTAGTAAAGGCTAAAAGAAAGCGTGGAGCAGCCCTTGAGAATGTAGCTGAGTTCCTGAAGAAGCGAAAAGAGCAATCAGATGCTCTCTTCACCCAAGCCAAAGAAGAGCTGGAAGAAGCCAGAAAGAAGCTAGCAGAGGCAGAGCAGGCTAGGTGTCTCTTGCTATCTAAAACTGTTGTCAATACAAATTTTCCTTCATAATAGCTAGGTTCAAATGTTTATCCAGTCAGCATGCCTGTTGTGATGTCCGTGCATCTATTGATGTGGCAGAAAATATTTTTTTTCGGGTCATGTAATAACAGCCATTACTTTCCAAACAATAACAGACGAACCATTGGACATGGTATAGTTCACACGCTAGCCCAACATTCCAAGTTCAACTTCCACATCAAACTCATGTTCACAGATATCTGCACATTCATATATAATGTCCACAACCATGATTCACTTCAAAGCCAAAAAAAATGTGAGGAGAGTTATAAATAAAGAAAAATATCTAGTTCCTACTACCAGTGCGAGCAGAACAAGTCAAGAACATACGGAATTAATTATATTCTAGACATTTTTTGACTAAACGCGAATAACTTTTGGAAGCAGGTATAATTTCTAATACCGGCGGCGACTAGGGTCCACGATGTTTTGAGCCAAACCAGGCAACACACCGGGTGTCTATGCCGGCGACACGGTGGTCGTAGCATTTGTGGATTCGGAGCGGCGGCGGCTCCCGTGGTCTACTATTCCTCGGTGTCGGCGGTGGCCGCGGACGTGTTGGCCACCTCCGCTAGCATGACGTGGTTCCGCCAATGTTTGCGTCAGATGGTGCGGCCAACCACGATGCACTAGACGCCGTGGTCCCCCGTGTGCCGGCATGTAGCAACTGGCCACTCCTCGGCGAGCAGGCTTGGAGTGTCGAGTTGATGCACCAGGGGCCAGCTTGGAGCGGCAACTTGCTCCTCCGCTTGCCCGCCTGCAGCCTCGCCCATGGTACTGACGGCCTGGGGCGGGGAGGGAGGTGGGGCAGCGAGTTGCCTGGCTTGTCGGGGCACCCAGCCGGCTTTTATGCCGGAGAACTTGTCTTCGTGCTCACCGAATGCTATGGAGAGTGTGGAGAAAATGGTGCAAGGAGGATATGGGGAGCGGCGGTGTGGTGCGGTTCTTGCCAGGCGTCTGGCCTCGTTTAAATAGCGGGCGGACAAGAGGAGCCAACCGGTGTTGTGTTCTAAAATGCCGGCCGGCTCGCGGAAGGACGTGTTACTGGCACACGCACGGATTCAATGGAGGCAAGCGGGGCAGTCTGAAGCCGGTTGCATGCGGTGAGGAGGCGTGTCCAGCCTGGCCTGCAGCGAGTGGGGCCCTCTTGGCCAGCGCACCGGTTCAATGCCTGCGCGATGAGAGGTCGCGTCCGTGTCAGAGCAATCACTCCCTCCGGTACTTTTTTGTTTGGGTATAACAAAATTTCATTTTCCATTCACATTTTACAAGTAATATTCATGGACAAACTTTGTCCCAAAATACGATGGGGACTAGTAAACCAGGATGGAGGTAGTAGTTATGAATTCCATTTTCGCTCCATATTAATCGTTCTAAAAACTAGTACTCCCTCCGTTTTTATTTACTCCGCATATTAGCTTTGGTCAAAGTCAATATTTGTAAACTTTGACAAAGTATATAGACAAAAATATTGACATGTACAATAACAAATCAATACCATTAGATTCGTTATTGAATGTACTTTTGCATCATATATATTTGTTATGGTAAATATTTATATTCTTTTCTATAAACTTGGTCAAACTTTATGAAGTTTGACTTCAGTCAACTCTAATATGCGGTGTAAATAAAAACGGAGGGAGTATAACGCGCCATTGAAAATCGGAACTCTTACCCCGCTAAAAAAATGATATTTTAAACATGGCTACTCAATCAGTGGCTACTGGCAAGCCACCGCCTCCAGGTCGTTCACCTGTGGTCCCGACCATCAACTCCTACGGATCAAATTATCACGCGAGCTGACTTTTCCTACAAAGGTGCGCTCCACCATGTACCCGGTACCCGCGCATGCAGCAGTCGTGCACCTAGGGTTTATTTGTTTACGGTGCCTTTACATAACTATCATGTGTGTGAGACAGCGAGACCGACTGCGTGCGTGTGCCTCTTCTCTTCGTATGTGTACTCCACCGTTTGTCTGGTGTCCAAAAAATTATACAGTAATAACTAGCAATGTGCCAATGCGTTGCCACACGTTCAAAGTAGATTAATACATATTCACCGATTTGATAGAAAAGAGTCTAGTTTTGAAATACGTATATCACTAAAAATATGTTATGTTTCACTCAAAATATATTCCTTTAGCGGTTTTGATGAGATAAGGGAGGAATGTGGTTGGTTTCAAGATACGAGAAGTGGTATATTGTTGCAAAAAGCCCATGTGTGTGTGTGGTGTGTGTGTGAGAGAGAGGGAGAGAGGAGGAGGACGAAGTGCGTGTGTGACAAAGACACAAAGAGTGTGTGTGCGAGAGGTATCACCATAAAATGAGGCGATAGTGTGTGTGTGCACGATCGAGAGGGCGTGTCTCAAGAAGGGACTAAAAATCTACATAGATACAAGGAGCGCGAGAGAGACATGTACGAGATAGTCGAAGCAAGAGTGTGCGGATGTATAAACCTATCTGGAGGCTGGTCAATCAATGTTTGTGAGAGAAATACGAGTCGGGGGTGCGAAAGCGAGAGTTTTGTGTGTGTGTGTGTGTGAGACGGTAGTCGGGAGGGGGAGTGGAAGCAGGAGTTGTGTGTGTGAGAGAGAGAGAGAGAAAGGGGGGGGAGAGTTTGTCTGATCGATAAACAAATGAATAATGTCAGTTTTATAACTAAGATGAAGACGGAAAGGAGACCCCAACAAACGTTGTGTGTGCAGGAGAGAGTAATTCTTGTGGTAGGAGTCATATCTAAAAAGATATAGGGTGCGTGAGAGAACCCTAAAGAGAAAGACAAAGTGAAAGACGAGTGAGAGTGTGTGTGTGTGGCGGTGAAAAAGAAAGGTTAGGTACCTAGTGATACCAGAGAATGATAGAGACGTGAGAGATAATGAAAACCGTGTAATGTATAATGATAGGGAGAGTGTGACACTTCTCAAGGGAGACGGCGAGAGACCATGTTTGCGAAAATAGGAGAAACATGATGTGAGCGTGCGGGTGAGCTGGAGAAAAGAGAGTGATAGCTACATGAAGGAGCACGCGAGAGAGATGGGCGTGAAAGGAGATTCAAATATTTAGTTGTGTGTATAGAAAATGTCAACATAAAAGGGATTCAAATATTTGAATTCGAGATGATGATACATGTAATTCATACTCGAACCAAAATTGATCTACCAAACATGCATACTCATATGAATTCACGCGCATCTATGTTATTTAATATCTAGATATTACTGATCCATACATTTGAGTAGAACATAATTTGGTTTAAATTTTTTGAATTCAACCTTATGATTTTGAGATCATTGTATTTGTAAATCATATTATATATATAAAGGAGCAGAATTCTTTGTTGTGCTTTTGAAAGTATATATAAAAAAATGATGTATATAGAATTTTGTTTGAATCAAAAATAGATCCTGCCCGGAAAAAAAGAATACAAGATGGATTGGAATTGAGTTCGCACGGTAAACGTGCAAGATTTTTCTCAAAAATTTGAACGAAGTGGCTAAACTCACAGTAACCGCCCGAAACCAAAATATGGGAGATGGAAATTACTGCCTGTCCCTGACATGCAACACAAGTCGGCTCGATTTCAATAGGTCTTGATAGGGGCAGGTTTGTAATTTCACTCAAACATGACATAACCGCCTCTCGCCCGGATTCATACATGGTGGGCGCCAAAACACAGTGTCTCCTCGGCCGAAATCGCCTCTCACCCGGATTCATACACAGTGGGCGCCAAAACAAGCTCTCCTCGGCCGAAATCTCCGTCGGCAAATATTCGGTGTATACGAGATTACCGTCCTATCCCCAGCAGCCCAATATTCCTGTGATATCTGAAATTTTAAACGGGGGATAAGTTGGTAACCTTCCCTGCATTTGAGACAAGCGCGTCCCAAAGACATGGTTCCCCCCTACGTCTCTCCCTCCATTTCCCCATTCGTACTCCATGGGCGCCAAAACACCCTCTCCACCCTAGCCTCCTCCGTCTGCCACCCCATCCACCGCCGTCCTCCTCCACCATGCCGAAGCCGATACCCCGACGCCGTCGTCCATTACAAGAGATCGACCTCTCTCATCCACGGCTTCGGACCAGGATCCTTGCATCCCGTCCTCTCGCTTCATCCCCGCCGTCGTCCACCTTGCCGGCGCCGCTCCTACGACCGTCTGACCCACCGCGCCGGGATATTTCCCCCGCCGCCACCGTCTACCCTCCTAGATCTGCTTCCACGCCGCCGACAGCCATCGCTACCATAGCACCGTTAAATTCTCAGAAGATGCATACACGGCGCCGCACGAGAGGCGGTACTCTTTCGTATCTGCTCAACTTATTTATCGCAGCAAGAAAATAGATCGCCTCTGCTTTATTGTGATTTCTTGTCCATCACTTAGGATCTTACTTGTTAGTTGAAACCAAACATTGGTTGCGAAGTTGCCTTTGTCCGGTTTGCACCTTCAGATCCGCCATGGCACGCTCAACACTATACTCGCAATGCTTATGGTTTTCCCCTTTTATATTCCACACTAGTTAAATGACAGTAGACTAAATTTCAAAATTGGGTCATTCGATTTTTGAGAGCTCGCCGGAGGGAAGGAAGGGGCTCGGGTGGGGATGGTGGTTGTGGTGGGTGGTGACCTGGCGGTGGTGTGGCCTCGCCGAATGAAAAAAACTCGATGCGGGTGGGGGCGGGGGTGGGGGTTAGGGGTGGCGGAGGAACACAGGCGGTGGGGGCGGTTCAGGGGAGGGCGGCGGGGGGGGGTTGTCGGGGCCGGTGGTTCGGTCGGCGGCCCGTGTGGTGTTCTGTAGGGGAAGAATCAGAGACGAGGAAGAAGAAGGGTTAGGAGACGTCGGATCTTCATCCAACCGCCTGAAATGGTCGACTGACCCAAATGACGAAAGTCACGCGACTTGCATGCAGACATTCCTTTATATTCAGTACCATCATCGTAGCTGCTTAGCACTACTCCTCAATCCATCAAGCTAAACAACGTGCCACTCATAATTCCAAACTTGTTGCTCAAATACGAATCTGGTATGATGCTGATATTACTAAAACAGATAACGTTTAATTGGTCAGCTAATGTTCCTACTTTACTTTCGAAAAGCACGTGCACCACATATAGAGAGACAGCAGGGAGTTGCATTCTTGATGCGCTCTGGTTCATCATGTGTGGGCACTGCACAACGAATATTTTATTATCCAAAATCTGCTTGCTCTTCTTTAGCATGTTCCTCTTCTGTTCTTCTTTAATAAGTACTCTCTCCGTTCCTAAATACAAGTCTTTGTATAGATTCCACCATGGACTACATATGGAGCAAAATGAGTGAATCTACACTCTAAAATGTATCTGTATACATCTGTATGTGATCCATAGTGGAAATCTCTACAAAGACTTATATTTTGGAACGGAGGGAGTATAATAGTTGTACAGTAAGTTCCTTGTAGTGAAGAGGAGCAGGGACATTTGCAGTGTAGAGGTCTATTCAGTCGGTTGTGATGGACACTTGCAACTCTTCGGGCCTCTTTGATTCGTAGGATTTTGTAAACATAGGAATAGGAATTGCAGCGGCCTGCCCACTTGAATCCTATAAGATTAGCAAGGAAATGCGGGGAGCTGTGTCGCCTTTGAGAGTTACACTGATATTAACAGTATCGCACCTTCAGTTGAAGAGAGCTGGTATCCGAAGCCTTTCTAGCTGTACCGGCAATAGTAGCCCATATTTTCCAGCAAGTTCCACTTTCCTGATTTTACTTGTGATGCTTACGGTTTTCCCGTTATATCTACACTATGATCTATGTAGTTGCTTTGTGTCGCACTAGCAACAGTCCACTCTTGAAGCTAAACAACACACCAATCATAAGTCCAAAGCTTACTTCTTCAAATACGAATTGTGATATGATACTGATATTAGTTAACAGACACACATTTAATTGGTCAGCTAATGCTCCGACTTGATTTTCCAAATGCATGTGGCCACATATAGAGAGACAGCATGGAATTGCATTTCTTTGGGCGCTATGATTCATCATGAGTGGGCAACCAACATTGTATTGAAAGAAGCAGAATCTCAAGAATATGCTTCCTCTTCTGTTCTTTAACATGTTCCTCTTATGTTATTCTGTATTTAGTACGTACAGTATGTTCCTTGTCAGGAAGGGGAGCAGGGACATCTGCAGTCAACAGCTGATAGAGCTGGCCTGTACGTGATCGATAGGCTTTCAATTAGTAGCGGCAATACAACATCGTATTTTCCAGCCAGTTCCACTTTCCCGATTTATATATGCTGGTTTTGGTGTACCCCTTTTATGTACACTACGATCTGCCTAGTTGCTGTGTGCTCTTGTTATCATGGTTTGGCAATAAACTCTCTATACAGTATATTATGAACCTATCATCTGCCAACTATCCTTACTTTTGGAGCCTATTTTTTTGTGTACTTGTGCCAGATTATATTAATGCACGCACCATATTACAGCACACATGGGCTCTCTCATCAGAATCCAGTGATAGCACACAAGGGTTTACAGGGAGCCCCTATATTAGAATATCCTCTACGTTGCAAAGATAATCTCACGACTATTTATGTTTTCATGCTTATCAGATATTGTACGTAATCACAATGAATATGAGAATGCACGCATCAGAAGAATATTGTGGAACACTGCAATGACTAACAAAATTGGCACCAAGGCATTGAGTTCCATTCTGGATGCAATGAAACTCATACGCTCCCCACCTACAGATTCTTGTTCAGAATATGATCCTAATGACTATTATGACCTCGAGGAGTCGAAGGCAGATGGCCTGTCCTGTTCACCCATCAAGGTGCCTGTTCTAATTTGGCAAGGTTTTATTGATTGCGCGTATCTTGCATAAGGTGTCTTGCATTTCTTCTTCTTTGTTGCACCACCATCTGCTTAGTTTACTCATCATATATGTCAAGATGCCATGCCCATCCATTATCAATACATATTCCATCTATCATCATACCATGTTTTTCCACTCAAATGTTGTTCTTGTGCATCAGACATCAAAAAGGAAGAGGGTGATTGCCGAACCTGAAGGAGCACCAGCAAAGTCCTTGAAAAATGTGGTGGTGCCGGAGAAATCAGATAGTTCCCCACTTATATTGGCTCTACAACCAGTGACACAAAATGTAGGACCGACTCCAGCAGACTGTACCCATACTTCACTGGCCACACCACTAGCCCCACCACACAGGACCTGCACTCCAGCAAAAGGTATGCTGATTTCAGTTGCCATAGCACCAGCCGTACCACAGAAAAATCCCACTCTAACAAAAGTATAGCAAGTCCACCGGCCGAAGACCTATCCCAACTACAGAGACGGCCAATTCCTGCAGATTGGAACCCCATTCCAGTTATTCCCAGTTTAAAAGACAATGCTTTCAATGTTTTTAGGGACTACGTGCATATATTCCCATCATGGGAAGATTATAATGAAGACAAACACCATTTTGACATCTTCCTATCCCACTTACGTGTAAGTGCTATTATTCATGGTGATTATTTTCCTGTTTTCTGCTGATTGAACACATAAATGATTTACATTACATTGTTGTAAGTAGGAGAGGGTCGATCTGGATAGTCATGACAAGCAAAGCTTGCTTGAGCTTTTCAAGGAAGCATTGCAGCAGTATTGGTGTTACCTGAGGAAATCACACCTTGATGGCAAGTCTATAAACGAAGTTCCGGTGAAGTCTCATGTGCTAAATTTAGAAGACATTGAATGGAAAAACCTTGTTATGCACTGGTCTCGTTCCCAGGATGAGGTACTGTCTATGATATCACATGACAATTTGAATTTCTACTTTTCCGCATGTGCCTTACGGATCTCTTTTGCAGGAAATCTGCTCGAAGAAGAATTCCGGTTTGAAAAGGACGACAGGATATCGCAAATATGATGCCCGCTGCTTTGCTTTTGTTAGTACCTGTTGTCCTGTATCATTGTACTTGCATTCATACCTGGTTCATTATGTGACAGCAGTATGCATGATAGCTTGCTTATCAATTGTTCACTCCAAATTATCAGATCTGTATTAATGGTTACATTAATGTAGAATATACCCTATGCCAATGAAAAAGTTTAGCTCTGCATTGTTCTTGTAAGTACCTGCTGTCCTTTATCAGTGTACTTATATTGACAGCTAGTTGTTCATGTACCATCACTCTACAGCTTATTTTCCTTTGCCCTCCATTTTCTACACATCAAATCTATATTTACTCTTACCATAAGGTTGGATAACACCAATGGTAGTGAAGAAGTTTAGCTCTGCATTGCTCTTGGCTGTACCTTTTGCCTGTATCGCTGTACTTACATTTATAGCTACTTGGTTATGTAGCATCACTCTTCATCTTATCTTAAATATTCTCCATTTTTTCTTATATTATCACATCTATATTTACTCTTAACAAAATGTATAATAAAGGCAATGCTTATGAAGAAGATTCTGTGGTAAACTTATTGAATTGCCCCCCCCCCATCAGCATGGACAAGGGCTTTATAGAGCCGGTCTTCACCACTAATGTAAGTTTGTCATTCTCAAGCCTTCAAACTTTGTTGTGTATATTTGGTTAGGCATGACTGCAACAGCTGTTTATTTTTGGTGTTTGCATCAAATTGCATGTTTAAAGTTTATTAGGAAGTTCATAAACAAAAGTTTGTCCTTCTCAATTTAAGTTTTCAGTTGTACAACCAAGTACCTTCTTCATACCATGTAAATTAAACTATACAGAGCAAGTGATCTTCTTTTGCACTGCATGTATGCTTCTGTTCTTTATTTGTGCATGTACACACCTGTTTGTATCAATTTGCTGTCATCCAAACACTGTCGCTATGCTGTTGCAGTTATATTTAGCTTCCTCATAAAATGTTCAATTTGTTATTTATAGTACATGAGTAAGAACTTGTAGTGTTGTTGTAGTTAATTATAGCTTCTGATGTTTCAGAATTTGGTTGTTGTCTCAGTAGCAATTAATTCATTTGCACATTGATCTTTTTGAGAAGATATGTCATAATTAACCTGCTTCTTCAGTTTTTCAAAATAAGTATTGGTGATTTTCTATGTTGCTATAAACCCATTTCCCCTACAATTGTTACTGATCTAGTTTTAAATATTATAGGATGAATGGAAGTGTTCTTACCTGGAGTGGGTTGATCAAGAGTGGCCACAGTCTTTGAAGATGTGCCTAGCAAAGCTCTGGAGCATGTATGAGGAAGAGAACAAAGGTAGGCTTAGAGAAAGTGTTGTCAATGCTGAAGAATATTTGAAGATGCGGGATAAAAAGAGAAAGGTGGAGAATGAGCTCAGATTTTTTAAATCAGACTTTGCTAAGATGGTGTTGGCGGAGGAGGCACTTTCCCAGTTGGCCAGTGCAAAACAGGTTCTTACTGAACTGAAAGCAGAGGTGGATAAGATGAGCCTGGATGATCTCGATTAGGGAAATGAATATATTGTTCTAATATTGTTCTTATGAAGCTGAACTAGCTATATGTTGTACTGTGCTGTTTTCAGGTAGCTATCGTACTATGATGTTAAAATATATTTATGTGCCTGATATGAAATTGGCAAACAGTTGTTCGATATGAAATGTGAATTTGCCTCATACTGGAATTATTAATTGTAAACTAATAAACCTGCTAAATGGGTCATGGAACTTTGCAAACGGTTCTAGCAGTAAAAGAGCTTGTGATGGATAGCCCAATGCCATACAGTTTTCTTCATCAAATCGTGTGTGATGTAGTTGAATAAAAGCAAACGGTTAACCGAGGCAGAGCGTGTGTGATAGTTACACCTATCACACACGAGCCTATACATAAAATTGTGTGGGATGTATATACGAATGGAAACATTTTCCCTGGATTGACTGTGTGGGATGTACATACGAACGGAAACGTTTTCCCTGGATTGACTGTGTGGGATGTACATAAGAACGGAAACGTATTCCTTGAATTGACTGTGTGGAATGTACATAACAAACGGAAACGTTTGTTTGGGACTGACTGTGTGGGATGTACTTACGACCGGAACCGATTGGGCCTGTATAATCATATTTGATCGCTCGCCCGTCGCACACCACCTCATTTTGCCGAGCGTGTGTGCCAGGAGGGCCTATCCCCGACGGTTTCTGGGTCATGTGGGAAGGACCCCCCTATCGCAGTCACTCACTAGGCGACGGTTCAGAACGCCGTCGCGGAAAGGGGTTAAAAACTGTTTGTATAGCACCTCGTTGTACCAGTGTATTTTGAAGTATCCAGATCATCTTTTTTGTAAGGACGGTTTATCAATTATGGTTACACTCCAATATCTCTATGCATTGCGGGGTTTATCGCACCCACCAGGATTTCTAGTCCCATGGATGTTCGCTCCAAACGAGTTGTCACGACCTTTGGACTGTCCTGCTTGTGTGAGTAAGTGGGGGCCCTGCATGCCACCCGTAATTGGACGATCAACCTTCTATTTAGAACTTGAACATAGTGATATCCTGGTAAGGATTCACTCGTGTCACATCAAGTAAATCTTATTGATTTACTGTCATGTTTTCTTACTTTTGCTGCAATTTTACGATGCAGGTTTTGCCATGTCACATTTGTTATAGAATAAACCGTTTGGTTTCCTCTATGATGGTTATTTTAGCAGGTTCCACTTCTTATGATGTGGCAGTAATGAAGGCACTGTCCATCATTTATATTACTGGACACAATTGGATCAGTCTGTTGTCTGAGTACAATCTGAAGCCCTGTGATGAACTGCAGTTTGTTTTAACAAACACGCCACAATTAGTCCTTCTCGCGTTTAAAAGAAGTGAAGAAAAAGACTGGATCCAGGTCAGGGAGCCTAGCAAAGTTAGAGAGCTGGAGTATGAAATCATAGCAGACTAGAGATGATCGTTGTTGTCTCACACGTCGGTACCACCTTCCGCATCGGATCGAGCACCGGCACCTGCTCCGACGGCACTGGCTCTAGCACTGACAGCGGCAGCAGCTCAGTCTGATCCACCAGAGGATTCGGCACCGACCGCGTCAGCGGATCAGGCTGATTTACCAGAGGATCGGGCACTGACACGGGCACCTGCTCCAACACCGGCACCAGCTCCACAAGGAGCACCATCTCTGGTAGCAGCATTGGCACTACTAGTCGCACCGGCACGGGCACCAGCAATGGCTCCGGCACCTGCACCAACACTTGAAGTTGCACTTGCATCTGCTCTGGCCTGTGCAGCGGCAACGGAACCAGCACTTGCACCGGCAACAGACTGGGCTGTAGTTCGCACTGCATATACCAAAGTACTTACAAAAACTGACATCTCCACCTTCCTGGTAAGCATTGGCAGCCCAAGTGCTTCGTTCTTTTTTCTTTCCATGTTGTTTTACATGATTCACTATGCTGATCTAACTGTTTGTGTATGTCTTCTTGTTTGCAAACAGAGAATTCCTAGAGCAACGAGGGAGTCGTTCAATAATCCGGGCGACCGTGGCCAGGTTTCTCTTACCATGCGCAACCTTGGTGTGAATGAACCTGCTCAATATACCGTAAGTACAAAGGATGGTCGCATGATGATTTGATGCTAAAGGATGGTCAAGGTTCAAAACTCTATCAAATATTGCGGTTGGGGATGATGTCAAAATTGAACTTTCTCGGCAAGGAGAGCTGGTCCTAATCAACTTTGAAATTCTTCAGTAGCAGCACGCAACTACCGAACTGATCTATCCTCCGACTGCTTTTGATGTAATAATATGGCATGGTGAAACAAGTGTCCTGTGTGTATAAGTAGTACGACAGTATTATTTATCACGTAGGATATCGTGAAAGAATTGCAACTCTGATTGTTGGTTAGGAACTGTCATTTGATTTCATTCTAACAGTTGTCATGCTTTATTTAATTTTCTGTATTCGCCTTGTGACAGCATCTAAAACCAGCGCCGTACTGATCGCTTGCAATATTTACCAGATGAAATGCACTGAGTTAGAACACATGGGCCCCCAAACATGCAGGCCCACTGGCTTGTGGCCCAAACTCCAGACCTATCAGCCTATCTGAGTATTTTATTCTCATCTGAACCCCATATTATGTTATATATATATATATTCCCCTTGATTTTTCTTATGGATAAAGTTGTGATATAAAAGATTTTTATATTTCTTTACAGAGGGAGTATCCCTCTATCAAAAATATATTTATGTGTAACTAGTACCCCTTCCTTTGTACTTACTTTTGCTGATATGCGGGGCATCCGGTAACGGGGTCCACGTGCCATGCACCAAATTAGAGTGCATAACTGCACGGTAGACTCACCCCGGTCGTAGCGCCGCAGTAATGCCCAATGAGCCATCAAATAACAAAACCCCCACCTTTCCAGCAGTAGCAGTAAGCTGGACGGACGAAGCAGCAATATTTCACTAGGCCTGAATCCCCTTCTCCCTTGTCTGCTTGTTCAGAGAAAACCTCCTCTCGGCGATTGCTTAGGGTTTTCTCATGGAGAACCAGGTACGAATTCTTCATCCATCCCCGATAAATCCTAGTCCCTTGGTCGCCTATAATCCTAGGATGGCAGCCGCCGCCGTTGATGCATTTTTCTTCCTACTGAATCTAGTGTGTTTCATTTGCAGTGCCCAAAGTGCGAGGACCCTACAGGTTTCTGCGCCCTCGGCGAGATGCCACACTTGTTCCTTCTCGTCCTAACACAGGATTTTAAAACACGCACAGTATGTTCCTACAATCCTCTTTTCTATCCGGGACGGTTGGGGTTTTTGAACATGCTGTCAACTAATTTGGAAATTTGGATTGCTATATTTGGATAAAAGGTACTAGTACCATGGTCAACACTGACCTAAGAGAGGAAATTATTTCTAGATTTGGATAGCGAATAAATTGTGTTCTCATATTATTTTTCTTGCAGTGCATCCCTTGCTCTGCTAGAACACATGTACTCGAGATGGTCGGCCTTGCCATAACTGAATACACCAGTTTAATGGTCACATTGAAGATAAGTCATGGATATAAGTTCCCAGTTGGGTTCATGAACCAAGAAGATTGCTGCTTTTTTATGGCCAAACTTGGATAAACTTTCTCAAGTGTTACAGACTGAAAGTTGGCACACGAATGTTGATGGAAATAGCAGAACATGGTCTCATCTTCACTGTGACCTTCCACCCCGACGTCGTTCCAGTAGTTCATCCATGTTAGTTTTGTATCTGGTTCTTGCATGTTGCCTCTATTACTTCTTAATCCACCTATTCTGTCTAACTAATCACAATTTGACTTTACAAGTAGCAACAATTTGTGATTCCCTTCTCTCATGAAGATGCTACTTCTAACTAATATTTCTTATAATTGGTGGCATGTGTAGGTTATTACAAAGTTCAGGACACTACTCGTTTGTTATTTGATAAGAACTCAACTGTTACCGATGGCACTAAAGTTGACTGGGACGACATCCACCAGTTCCTACACTTTATTGATCGTCTTGAGGCCCTTGTGGGGCATTTCAATGGTGGAAGGCCACGTGGGATATGTGCGCCACTAGTGCACACATTGAACAGGTCCAACTATGTCAAGAAACTTATGGTACGAGCTATTTTCTGTTATATATGTTGTTCATAAACTCTTGCTTATACACAATTTTACAGCTCTGATCTTCTTGAAACAGAAACTATCCAGTTTTATTGTTCCTATACAGATGCCTGACCATGGTCGGGTCAGACTTGCGCTTGGTCACAACATGATGTTTATGTCGACCTACTCCATTTCCCTTGGAGGTGAAAAGATACTTATTAATGGGTGGTCTCAAATAATGAAGGCCCGTCCATCTTGGAGAATAGGAGAGAAGGTTATGCTCATGCTTTTCCATGTCTCTCAAGCGAATATCCTGTTTATTGACCACATTGCAAGATGAAGCCACTTTCAGAAGGTTGTGGCCTTGTCCTGGGGCTTGGTGGCCTCACCCTTGGTTAACCGTAGGCAAAGTAGCACTGTTCGAGGCGTGCTTTGTACGGTTGAACCTGTATAAGTACTCATACTGCTTTCAGCTATGGTTGCTAAGTGCCCCTGCTGGTTTCAGTTAAGGTTGTTAAGTACTCCTTCTGCTTTTATAGTCTATCATGTTTATTCAGTCTTGTCTTCCTCCAGCCGCCAAAACCAAACCAGCGCCGGTGGGGCCGCCTGCTCCTGCCTCCCACGGCTGGCTGCGCCTCAGCGCATGAATCGCCGCCCCACCGTCTCCTAAATCGTTAACGCCGACGCCAGCCCCACCCCGCACCCGAACCAATCAACCCGTGTACTCCCCTTCGCCCGCGACTTCACCACCGCATCTTCCCCGGCTCCTATTTGTTCCCGTCCGAGGCCTCGTTGTCGTCCTCCGCGCGCTTTGGTGCGCTCGCCATGGCGCCGCCCTCTCACGTTGTCAACATGGTCAACAAACAAGAGGAATCGGGAGAGGACTGTACTTGGAGAGGATGGCAGTAGGGACCCACCATGTCCATGGCCGTACGCAAGCAAGTTCCTCATTTTTTATTATATACTCCATTGTCAGCGTATAGAAAAAGAAAATGCTTCCTCCCAGTGGTTTGCTAACATCTGGGACCCACGACATTATCAGCGTATAGAAAAAGAAAATGCTTCCTCCCAGTGGTTTGCTAACATCTGGGACCCACGACATTATCAGCGTATAGTCAATAGACAACAGAAGAGCACAAGAGCGGCTGATACCTGGGACGTAGCTGCTCGAGCAGTATTTTTTTGTTATTGTTGAGACGGAGCAGGGTTTCAACTAGGTTGTGGCCCGTCTAGCCCAGTCTTCTATTTTACGTTCACCACATGACCAGCCCAGCTATTTTTTCTTTGTGAAAATGGCTAGCCCAGTTTATTTTTTCTGAAAAATACCCAACCCAGGCCTACTTATTTTTCTCCGCCCTGCTGGGCTGCAACTCTTTCAATACGGCTGCAAATCTTAAAAGTAATATGAAATGGGCTATAAATATAAAAAATACATGACAAATTGGCAATTACTTTCAAATTCCTGAATTTTTTCACATTTTCATATTCCAATTTCATTGGGCTTTAACCTAATTTAAATATATCTTAAAAGTACTTTAATTCTAGCTCGACATTTCAATATTAAAAATAGTTTGGACCCCACCGAAATATGCGAAATTTCGTTTAAATTTTTAACCCTGGCCCTGGCCAACAAAAAGAAAACGGACTACAATATATTGCATAAGTTGCAAATGAGCTGTAAATTATTTTAAAAAAGAGGAAATGGGCTGACTTGTGGGCCTATTAAGTTGACACATATGCAAGATTTTTTTTACTTATTATATAAATCAACAAACGATTCTAGCAGAAGTGACCGTTGGATGTCAATCCAACGGCCGTTGTGCTTCTTCAATCTCTGATCTTCTTGCTCCAACTGCCAAATCCAGCACCGGCGGGACCGCCTGCTCCCGCCTCCCGTGGCCGGCTGTGCTGTCGCGCAGGCCTCACCGCCCCCTACTACTCCCACCGCTGGCTAGGCCATCCCTCTGTTCACCCACATCCCTCCACTGATGTGGCTTCACCGCCTCTGGGTCATTCCCTTCCTGGGTCTCGCCGTCATCCACCGCATCGGTGTTCTCGGCACGGCGTGGTCAACGTTGTCAACAAACGACAACATCGGAAGAGGGATGTACATGGAGAGGCTGACAGTTGGGACCCACATGGTCCATGGCCGCACACAAGCAAGTACCTCCTTATTATGCCAAAAAAAAAAGAATCCTCCCCATGACAGCTAGCACCCACCAGCTATATCTTCACACGGAAGGAAGTGCCTCCTTATTAAGCAAAAAATAATGATTGCTCCCCATGATAGTTGGGGCCCACCAGATTTGGAGGTTGACTTCTGGCCCTACTAAGTTGACGCGTATGCAGGGCTTTGTCAACTTAGTCAACAAACAATTCTATCACCAGTGACCATTGGATTATTAACATCCAACGGTCGTCCTGCTTCTTCAACCTTTGATTTTCTTGCTCCAGCCGTCCAAACCAACGCGTGCTCCTGCCTCCCGTGGTCGGCTGTGCTACCGCACAGGCCTCACTGCCCCCTCCTACTCCCACCGTTGGCCAGGCCATCCCTCTACTCACCCACACCCCCTGTTATTCTGCGGCAACGGCAGCCTCACACCTCAGCCGAACTAGTCAACCCTCGTCCTACCCTCCGCGTGTTTGCAGGCTCCGCGTCATTCCCTGCCTCACCGTCGTCCACCGCCTGGGTGCTGTCCGCGCGGCGTGGTCAACGTGGTCGACGAACGATAGCCATCGGAAGAGGACTATACGCGGTGAGGCTGACAGCTAGACCCACCAGCTACATCTTCACATGCAAGGAAGTGCCTCCTTATTACGCGAAAAAAAAATGAATCCTCCCCCTGACAGCTCGGACCCACCATCAATAACTTCGCACGCAAGGAAGTGCCTCCTTATCCTCCCTGACAGATGGGACCCACCCGTTCGAAGCGTATGTAGCGTTGTCATTCTGGTCACAAATGTGTACATACATACTGGTCCATTGGTCTTTCTGCCACGATGAACCGTGGCCCAGTAAGGAGCGGTAGCTGTTCAGGCAGCCCCATCTAAATCGTGTACACATACGACAACCACGCTACAAAAAAGACGGCCACGTATGTACATACGGGTGTGGTCTCGAACACGCACAGTGACGGCAACCTATTCATCGGGCAGTGAACCGGCTGGGTCGGAACGGAGAAACAACATCCTGTTCATCGGGAGGCAATAGACTGGGTCGGAATGCATCATGTTCAATGGGAGCCAACCGACTTCGACAGAACAGCCGAAACGGGGTCTAGTGTACCGTAGTACAGAGGAAATGGTCTTCTGTTCGACCGGCTACGGTCGAAATAGGATCCTGTTCATCGGGAGGGGTCTGGCATACCGCAAAACAGAGGAAACAGACTTGTGTTTGAGCTCTTACGGTCGAAACAGGGTCCTGTTCATCGGGAGGGGTGTGGCGTACCGCAAAACGGGACTCCACGGGCTACTGTTCATCCACCGTCTACTGACTCACTCTAGCCTCCACGGGCTACTGTTCATCCATCGTCGACTTCCTCCAGCCTCCACCTACTACTGTTCATCCACCGCGTCTTCCTCCTGCCTCCACTAGCTACTGTTCATCCACGGGCTACTATTCATCCAGCCTCCACCGGCTACTATTCAACCAGCCCTCCACCGGGTCCTGTTCATCCACCCCCAACTGACTCAGGTGTGGCGGCCTCCTCGATCGGGGTCCTGTTCATCCAGCGGCAACGGCCTACTACATACTACCACGGGGTCCTGTTCATCCAACCCCCAACAACGGTCACTGTTCATCAAGAGGCAGGTTCGATCGGCTTCAGTTAGCAGCAGTAGCGAAGGAATCGCTCGGGTTAAGTTAACAGCCAAGGGATCGATCGCTCGGGTTCAGTAATGTAGCTAGTGCAATCACTTGGGTTCAGTAAGCGAATGCCTCGCTTGGGTTCAGTTCGAGCCCAATGCCTCGCACACACGCGCGTACATATATGAGATAAACACGCAAACCTCCATGCATCGCTCGACCCCGACCACCCACCGTAACCGGGAACTCCCCGAAATTTTTCTCGCCCTCGCTTCTACCATGATTTTTTCCATCATGGACGGCCCAAAGAATGTCATGCAGGTGCGTCCCCGGCCCACCCAGGATGAAAAGCCCATTTTCTGTCATGATTTTTTTGTCATAGAAGTAGGAGCCCACCACATCTATGATGATACGTGGTTTTGTCACAATTATCGTCATAGAAGTGTCATAAGCATGATAGAAAAACTTTTCGTTCGGGCCAAAATGTCACGGATGTGTCTTTTTTTGTAGTGTTAATAGGTTAGTCCCAAAAAATGATATAAAATAGCATAATAATGCATATAAAACATCCAAGATTGATAATATAATAGCATGGAACAATAAAAAATTATAGATATGTTGGAGACGTATCAGTGTGCTAGTGCTAGGCGCTAGAGATCAGGTGAAGAATGAGCTAGCTAGGTAGGCTAGCAATTAGGCACTGCTAGATAGGGATAGTGATAAAGATCATATAAGATGCAGATTGTCTGTAAAAATAGGATGAAGGAGATCAATCCCCTAAAAATGGAAGGAGATCGATTGCAAAAATAGAGGAGACAGAGATTGATTGTGCCCAGGGCGGCCGCCCCTGCTACACCCCCCTGCCCCCAGGTCCGGGCCTGATGAAATGGTCTCTAAGTAGTAAGAACACTTTTGTTGTGAGGGATTTGCACCTGTTCCTCAAGGCTAGGAGGATGGTAGGGTACAGATCCATTTGGAAACTCAAAATCCCTCATAAAATAAAAAATTTCCTGTGGTTGATGCTTAAAAATGGCATCTTAACCAAGGATAATTTATTGAGGAGAGGGTGGACAGGGAATACTGGGTGTCATTTCTGTGGAGTCAAAGAGAGCATTAATCACTTCTTTTGGTTGTGCGATGGCAAAACAAATCTGGCAAGTTGTGGCTTGTGCCCTTGCTTTACCAAGAATTCCATCAAATCTTGCTGATTTGATGGGGCCGCAGATCAAAAGCTTCCCCACTGATCAAAGGAGGATGGTGCTGTGTGGAGGTGTTACTATATGTTGGACTATTTGGAAAGCTAGGAATAGGGCTTGTTTTGACAAAAAAAATCCAGATAATCCTGCTTCATTGGTGTATAGGCTATGTTGCTATCTTAAATCCTGGAGTATCTTGTAAAAACCACAAGACAGAAGAAGAAATGAGGAGGGAATTGGACTGATCAAGAAGAGGATGGAGGAAGTATTTTCTTCATGGATGGAACCTGCCAAACAGAAGGATTGGTGTGGGATGATGATGGTTGAGGGGCAGCTCGCTCTCTTCAGTCGTGGTCTTCTATGATGCTTTCCGTTTATTTTATATTATGATATGCATGTAGTTGATAGCAGCTTCCCCCTGTCTCTTGTTGAGGAGGAGGGCAAAGTGGTTGGCTTGTGTGGTAGTGGACGGATGTTAGCCACTCTTGTTGTTTCTTTCTTTGTCTTTTGCTTCATGTTGGTTGTGGTTGTACAAATGACTATGTGGCGGTTTCTTGAATGGAAATCGGCGAGGAGGCTTATTGCTAAAAAAACAAAGCAGAAAGCTCCTCTTTGTAGGCATCGGCACCTCCATGCCTCTTCCTCTCTTTTGAAAGTTTTTTCCCATCCGACCTTTTGTGAGGATTTTCACCTTCCTCGTCATCGGCTTCAACGAATATGCTAAGGCGTGACCTCTTTGGTATGGTTTCAAAGTTCCTCCGGATCCCTTCTCATTGCCAATTAGTTCCTTGTAGTAATGGTTGTTGCAAATATGCCCTAGAGGTAATAATATTGTATTATTATATTTCCATGTTCATAATTAAGAGTTTATATTTCATGTTATAACTACTATGATCCTGGAATATGTGATTCGGTGGAAAACTCATATGCACGTGTGAAATGATAAACGGATAAAATAAAGGTTCCTAGTCTCGCATCTAAGACTAGCTCAAGTGTTGTTGGTGATCATGTTTTCCGGATCTTAGGATATCGTTAAGTGTAATGATAGTCCTAAAACAACATTGGGATTATGACGTTGGAATAACGATTATATTGAATCGACCCAAACTTGTCTGTTATGGTTTGAGATAATATCGTCTATAATCAATTGTAATAACACGGAGTGTTAACATGTGATTTTGCTCCTTAGACCATGAGAGTATCGTAGTTACTTCTTACCATACGGTGGAATTTGGGGTTGCTCAAACATCACTTGTAACACGGTGATCATAACGACACTTACTGGTTCATCGAAAAGTTTGACAAGGGACTAGATAGCTCGAGAGTGGGGTTTGCTCCTCCAACAATGGAGGGATATTCTTAGGGCCCTCTCGGTGTGACGGCATCCATTATCGTCTGGCCAGACATAGGTGAGTTCATCACAGGAATGCCAGAACACGACAACGAGAAAGAAGAACAAAACTGGTAACAAGGATAACGGTATAGTGAGCATGTGATGACTCAGGAGGATACTGATGCATCCTGGGTTTTGTGAAGTATCACAAAGCAAAGGGGACATCACATGATAACTAAATGTTCACTTGAATATCATTCATGTGCTCCTTGGGATCGATATGGATGTCCACGGTACCACTGTCGGTCATTGAACGAAGGGGTTTCGTTCATGTCCATGAGTTACCGAACCTACGGGGTCACAAGATTAAGGCAATCACGATCTGGTGAATGTTAGTAGGACGAGAGTGATGAGAATATATTTATGGAATTGTTTCATTAATATCCGGAATAGTTCTGAGAGGATCCAGAAGCGTTTCGGGGTCAGCGGAAGGTTTCAGAGAGTATCGGGTAATACCGGGTATTACCGATAATTAATATATAGGTGGAAAATGTTTTCGAGGCTGTTAACTTATATATAAAGGGTCTAGAAATATTTAGAACACTTTTATATTTAATTTAATACAAACGGGCCTTAAAAGGCCAAACCGGAGAAGGAAACTTGGGCCAACTTGGCCCAAGTGGAGGAGCCCCCCCCCCCCTTATGGAAGGGGGGGGCGAATTAGACTAGGGAAGAAGGGAGGAGGAATCCTCCTCCTCCTTGGCCGGCGCCCCAAGGAGGGACTTTCCCTCATTCGTGTCTGCCCTCTCCCTCTCCTCAAACCTATATATACTAGGGGTTTTTGCTCTATGGAGATACACAAGTTTGGAGCCTCCTCTAGTCCCTCTAGTTCTAGTTCTAGTTGATCTAATTAGAGCTAGATTAATCCTCTAATTCTCATAACTAGAAGCCCAGTGTGGTTCTAATCTCCTCCCTATAATTCTTCAGCGGTGATTAGCTCTGGACGGCGAAGCACTGCCGGATCGTGAAGGTTGCACGCTTGCAACCAAGTGGAGAGGCCGTGCTTTCGGTCTTCGGCTCGATGGGCTGTTCATGGGCGGTTCGTGGGATCGTTCATCGACGATTCAAGGGACTCCAAGTATGATCTACACCAACACATTCTTCTTCCACTACAACTTGGTGATGATAATGATCGTGATCCCAACCTGTTATGCATCTTCATATTGATCTTGGGTGTGCGTAGGTGCGATTTTTTTGTTTTCTACTACGTTTCCCAACAATGGTGCAATGTGAATGCCTTGCGATTGCACTTCTTGTTGCGTTGCTTGTATAACTCTTGGATGAGAGGCCCATAATCCATGATTTTCACCACATTTTGTGGCGCATAATTGACTTGATCAACACAATTAGACCAGCAGTTGAATTGCTTTTGGATCACACCCCACCAGTGGGAAACATAACCTTGAGTGCAACAGGATTGGACGGTCGGCTGATCCGTCCCAACCGAGGCATCAAGCGAAACATTCATCCAAGCAAAGAACAAAGCAATGTCCTCGTCTTGGCTATACTTCATTGTCCTTTCCCTCTTTGCGCTTGCTTGTGTCTCCACGGGATCATCGACCTCCTCCACTTAGGGATCATCATTCTCTTCGCTCTCTTCTTCTTGATCATACCTCACACCATCATAATCTAGGTCGTTGAGGCCGACTATGTGTACTTCATCCAATTGAGACAAGAAAGTTGCAATGTCATGCTCCTCCGCACTACAATCAACAATGACAAGCACGTCATAACATCGTCGGCGCAACCCATCATTGATATCCATAGGAAAAAAAAGAAAAGATAATTTTTTACCTCTCGCGCATATTTTCGAACACTTGGTGGCCATGGACCTTGGCCTCGACTGTGAAGGCCGAATGTGTCGGAGGAGGTGGTGATGGGGTGGCTGGAGAAGGGATGTGAGGCACCGGACGAGGAGACAGCGTCGACATATATGTCTTCTTCATTTTCATCGTCGCCGCCTCTTTGAGGGCCTTTCTAATCGCCATCGGCTTCCTCGCCCGCATGCCATCGCCTAGAGCAAGCAGAGGGCGCCCGGGCATCTTCAAGGCCGGCATGGCCTAGCCACCAGCCTTTGTTGATGCCACGACAGACCGCACCACACCCTTCATCCCGAGTCGCTTCCTTAGCCCAGGCGGCATTCATGGGTCTACTCTGTCGGTGTAGCACCCGCTGGGTTGTGGAGGCGGCCTGCAGTTCCATTCCCGTCGAAATTAGGACTAACGGTGGATGCAGTGGCGGCATTCACTAATACAAACCGAATACTATAGACCCCTCATCACTGACCGTCCTTTGACCACACGTTAGTGATAACAGTCATCATAGATAGGCCAGCCGAAACTTGTCGGTGATATGCATCTGAGGGGAGTGAACACTGACCAGTCTAAATTTGGCTGGTCTATGATATTATCTTCTTCAACCTTGGTTCTCTTCACACGGACGAGATTTCTATCACAGACGACGCTCATAATTAACATGTCTGTGGTATGTGTTTATCACTGACCACCGAGTTAGTGGTTGGTAATTAATGCTTGTACAACATTCAATCAGCCTCCTTCCCGTGTTGATTAACGAGAACATGAAATGGAGATGCATTTACATGTCCTTGATTATCATCGGTCGATTCCCAATGCACATAGCCGATCTCCGGCTATTTATACAAAGCAATGCCACTTGCAACACCCTTCACCGACGTTTCCTCACCCCCTCCCCCCATCACCGGTGTTGCCTTGGTGCCTCCCTCCCCCACCACCCTCATCGACGTTGCCACTTTCTCCCTCCTTCTACAACATGCCAAAGCCACATGACCATGTTGTCAAGCTAGAGCGTGCGATATCCCACTCGACTATGGAGCATTTGGTCTTTGAGCCGCGTCCTTCATCACCCGCCGTTGAAGAAAAAGATGACGGACTAGGCGAGTTTTGGACCGTTCAAGATGCCATTATGCCTGACAAGTATCGCTAGAACGAGGAAACCCGTCGGTGCAAGCACATTATCACATGCTCTGAAAAAGCCCTCGTGTCGTGGTTTTGTCACGGCAGATGCCCTTGTGAAAGGACTTAGGTGTGGAGCCATCACAACGTAGGTTAGCTTAAAGGGGTTGAACGGGACGAGAGACATGAGTTTACCCAGGTTCGGCCCCTCACCAACGAGGTAAAAGCCTACTTCCTGCTTTGTGCTATATTGATTGAGTATCGATTACAAGGGAGTGGAATCGCTTAACCTAGCTCTTGATTGATTGTAACTTGAGTTAACCCGCCGCAGGGTCTCGCCTTTATATACACAGGTCGAGGCCCTGGGCTTACAAGAGTCCAACTCGGATCATACAACGTGACTGACCCAGGTTCTAAGTCGCCTTGCCTTGCTAGGCAAGTCGCCATCGGGCGGCTCACACCTTCGGGTTATGACACCATCGCCTGGTCTTGGGCCTTCAACAGGCCCGCCTTGTAAGCCGCCTCCAATCTTCATATCTTATCTTCTTGGGCCTACTTAGGCTTTCACTTATGAGTCGCCAACAGTGTAACCCGGCCCCTCCTGGGCGGGTCACACCGCGGGGTTATATCCCCAACATTAGGCCCCAGATTGATTTGAACTTGTTCATGTCAATCTTCATCCTCTGGTTGGCGAGTCTTCTTCAATTCTTCTAAAACTTGACCTTGAATAAATCTTCACAACTCGCCATAAGAAAAAGATGACGTCATATTATTAAATTTAAGAAGAATCGTCATGATGTCACAACGGATCTTTGCATTAATCAGCCATTCCGAAAATCGAGGCGCCGCTTTTGGTGAGATAATTATCATGCCTCCTCGATCTCTGCGCATGCCATTCACTGTTTCACTTTTCCTTATAAATAGGGACGGGGGGCCTGTCTTTTCACTTTTTACCCCCGTCTCCTCTTCTTCTTCTTCCTTGCGTCGTTCACCTCAATCGGAGCTCCGCCGCCCCAGCCGAGCTTCACCAGTGACTCTATCCAGGCTGCTGCATCGACCTGTTGTGACCAAAAATCGGCGGCGCTCATCTGCTCTTCATCAACACCGTCAGGTATCCTTTCATCTCCATCCTCAGATCCACATTAGGGCAGTCATGTTCATGGAGTTCATCATTGTTCATCCAAGTTCATCCATCTCCTGCTTAGAAGTCGTGTTTCAATCTGAAAACAAAATAGGAATAGAGCGGTAGTAGTTTTAGTCCTTATTTGCATCTTGGATAGATCCCCTTTCTTCCTCAGAATCAACATACAATCTACTAGTTCTTCTACTGCCGCCTGTTAGGTTTAATATTTATTCTCTTTTTTGAGCTGTTGTAGATCCGCAAATATAGCTGTAGATTGCAAAATCTGTTTATCCACACTTAGCAAAATCCAGCAACCTTGGATCCATAGACAATTGACCCGCCCTTCATTGATCGGGCAGCTTGATAATGACTTTGTAACCCACCAAAAATTCCAAGGATGCTTCCTTCTCTTAACCCGCCAACATGTTGTCGGCTCATACTTTCATAACATAACCCGCCATACACTTATGGCATGTTAAATACTCTCCC
This sequence comes from Thinopyrum elongatum, assembly GCA_011799875.1. Lineage (NCBI taxonomy): Eukaryota > Viridiplantae > Streptophyta > Magnoliopsida > Poales > Poaceae > Thinopyrum > Thinopyrum elongatum. Next base: position 171,254,891 of record CM022302.1, read on the forward strand.
ATGGCGAGGGCGGCTCATAATTCCTTTAATGGGTCACCATAATATGTAGTACTTTAATTGTAGCCACCTCACTCATCATTGAATCATCATATAATCATTCTGGTGGCTTATCATAGCAATTTTAACCCGCCGCATCCCTTTTTTTATCACAGCTTCAATAATCCGGCTCATCATGACTAAAACACCCACATCTTGTGACTGGATCGCCTCCAAGGTCACAGAGGGCACACTCAATGATTATGTGACTATGGGGGGTTTACCCGCCAAAGAGGTTATTCACTAGCGGGTTCCCGGACCCGAAACTACTCTACAACCCGAGGAAGGTGAAGTTGTAGTTTTCAAAGATCACCTCCTCCGTGGTTTTTCACCACCCGGGTCAAAGTTCTTCCGGGATGCTCTGAATTTTTACAATCTTCACCCACAAGACATCGGCCCCAATTCTGTCTCCAATCTATGCAACTTCCAAGTATTCTGTGAAATGTACCTTGGGGAAGAACGCACTGTTGATCTATTCAGAGACTATTTTTATATCAACCGCCAGACTGAGATGTCAGATGGACGCAGCCTTGAACTTGGAGGTGTTTCAATTCAGAGGCAAAGAGACGTCACTTTTCCTTCAGCTGCACTGCCAAGTCACCCCAAGGACTGGAACTTTACCTGGTTCTACTGTAGAGACACCTCCCCAGCTGGAGAGAACTCCTTGCCGGGTTTCCGTCCCTACCGGCTCACCACCACCGGCTTACTTCCAGGTCGATTGACTGCTGCAGAGCGCGCCCCTTTTGCCTCCACCTTTTCAAAGGTAAGGGCTTTGATCACCAATGGCCTAACCGGAATTGATCTGGTTCGCTGCTGGGTTGCATGGAGGATTCTGCCACTGAGCCGGCGCCCCGGCTTAATGTGCCAGTATACTAAAGACACAAAGGATCCGCAACATTACAACCAAACTCGCCTAACCGACAAAGAGATCAATGACATGGTTAAGATGCTGCTTGGAGAATCTTTAGAGAACTGTAGCAAAGTGGGTCTGAACCCTTTATGCGCTCTTAACCCGGCTCCTCCTGTAAGTATTCAAAAATTTCCTGTTGTTATCTATCTTCTGTGCTTCATATTCTTTCAACCATTGCTTATGTTCGTATGTATATAGGCCGACTCTCCTTTCTGGAAGAAGAAGGTAAAAACTGCTCAGCCCGCCAAGAAGACTAGGGCAGGTAAATCTCGTGGCACGAATCGCCGCAAGAAAGCAACAGCACAAGAGCTCTTTGAGCTATATGAGTCGGAGGTAGAACTTGACTCCCTTGGCCTTTTCTTTATGCAACTTATTGATGCTGATTCTTCTCAGGATGAGGTAGAGACAAGCCACGCCGACGCGGCAGAGGTAATTCCTGTCTCCTCCGACTTAGAACCTTTGCCAAGAAAGAAAACATGGCGGGTCATTCGAAAAGTAAGATTTTCTCATCCTCTTGCTTATTTGGACCCCAACTTTCTTTTGAAGAAACAGCTGAATGAATCAAGGCGTATGACCCGGAGTGATGGCACTGGAGATCTTGTGTCCGGCTTACCCAACACCCCAGCTCCTCAAAAGCGCCGTAATGAGGTGCCACATAGCCCAACTCTTTCTCTTCCAAAGGCTGGTCTCATTCGTCAACCTCTTAACCCTTCTGACTCAAATTATCAGGGGATGCCTCCGTCATCCGGTGACTCTACTGGAACTCAAATGCCTACCTTCATTGTTGCCCATGGGTAAGTACTTTCATTTGTTAATAAAGGACTGGTGGCGATGTACTCATGAGCCTTGCTATTTTTGTCACAGGGCCAAAGCCAAGACTGGCAAGAAGCTGAAGGTGGGCGATTCTTCCAAAGCCCCCAAAGTTTCTGAGCCGAAAAAACAAGGGACAGAAGTCCAAGACCCTAAAGAACCTGTCCATGACCCGCCACCGCAAACTGATGTTGCACTCTTGGAACCAATGGATACTGAAATTAACCCGGCTGCCAGTCATGATCCGCCAAGTCCTAAGCCGCCCACTCCTGCCAAATCAACTGAAGAGATCCCTCCTGAGAAGAATTCTGATGAAGTCACTATCACTGGGATGGCTTACACAGCGCTAGGAGCTTCCACTGTACTATCCAAGCATAGTGCCGAAGAAGAATCGCCTTCCTTGGAAAAAAGCAAGACCAAGTTGGATTTGGAGAACTATTCTTCTTTCAACGCCGACGAGGTGTATGCGGGCTACTTGAGCCGCCTTCACACCAGCCGGGACATGGAGGCCGGGTTAGTCCATCTCATGAAGCAAAAGTATGAGGTATGAATATATAAAACTTCCATTTTAACCTTGCTCATATATATATATATATATATCCATACTAGCCCCCAAGTCTTAAGTATAGGAATAACTATATTGAATATGCTTGAGACTTGTGAAAAAGAAAATGTCCAAAGTATAGCCCCCAAGGGCCGGCTTAACTTACTGAGATGAGCCGAGTCTTATAATCAATGATAAGAACTAAATCTGTAGCCCCCAAGGGCCGGCTTATCTGAATAAGATGAGTCGGGTCTTATAGATTGAAATGATCAACATTAGCCCCCAAGTGCCAAGTGTATTGGTTGCAATGTGCTTGGGACTTGAATAACATGGTTGACTATGAATTGAATCATCTTAACACTGTGAGACACTCTGTACAATGCTTTGACTATGGGCGAGTCTAATATCACCGAGCTGAAGAAAAGTCTGGAGACCCGGGAAAGTGAGCGCGCCAAGGCTGAATTGAGCCCGAAATCATCATTAGAAGATATTGAGAAGATGAAGGCTAAATTTGATGAAGAGAGAGCCGCCTTGGAGACTGAGAAGGCTAATCTGCTGAAAAGAGCACAAGATGCTGAGGCCCAGCTTAAAGCGACATATCTCTCACATGACAGCCGCCATCTTTGGTAAGTGTAATACATAACTCATCATCTGTTCACCAAATACTTTGACTTGCCTGGCAACTCACAATATATATACATATATCGCTAACCCGCCTGGCGACTCTTGTGCAAAATCTTAACAGGGCCCAGAAGTGATAGTCTTGGTGAAGATATGCTATTAAAGTTGAAGGCTACTTATTCATTGACTGAACAGCTATATGTTGGAACTCTGCGCAGCCTTGCGGCCTTATCAGGTGGCAAAAAACTTCCAACTCTCATCAAGACTGTGCTGGATCATCTTTCAACAGTGCCAGCTCAAATTGAAGAACATAAATTATCAGCCACCCGCGCAGGAGCCATTGTTGCTCTAAGCCGGGCCAAAGCTTAGCAATCAGAACATGATCTAGAAGAAATGGCCACCGATTGTCCAGAGTTTAAAGATGATGGGTCAATCTTTGAAGAGGAAGATTTCAACAAATGCGTCAGAGAGATGCGGCCCCTGGCATGTAAGCTTACAAAGGAGCTAGATCTGAACAAGTACTAGCCGGCTTACGATAACAACAACAATAAGATTAAGTCGCCCTCACATGATGTTATGGACCTTATTCCTCCAAGGCGTAAGCATACCTTCGCCCCTGATATTGATCCTTCTGTTATGCTTAACGATGAAGCCACATTGGAAGCTTTAACCGGCATCAACTGGACCTCGGCCAATCTCCAGATGGCCATCGACGAAGAGCCGGTGCAGGATGATCTGGGGGCTTCCAGCTCAAGGCAACAAGATGACAACAAGCCGCTAGGCCAGAACCTAGACGGTGCTGATGCCGGCTTAACGGAGTAACTTTAACTCCAAAAAACACTTGGTCACGAATTTTTGGGCTCAGCTGAAGCCTTGTGATAGGTAGCTGAAAAACAACTTATCTGCTTTGCCATGCCTTCGTGCATGCTCTTATCGACTTATGTTTCAATAGCTTGAACTTCTGTGATCTTATGATGCGCAGCTATGTTGCAATATTACCCAAGACTTTGGCGGCTTATATAATCCGTCAAGGGGTTGTTAACCCTTCAACTGGCAGCTTATAATCATAATCCAGGGCGAGTTATAATCATCTCCAGTTTTTGAAAAGATCCCCTTGGCGGCTTATAAGCATAATAAACTTAATATGGAGTGATATAACCCGGATCAGTATGACCCGGCAACTTTTCACCTGTAAAAGGTTTCTGCAAAACAAAAACATATAGAGTATGCATAACTCAAATATTTATTAAGCCGGCTTGCAAAGCACGACCAAAATAGAATGATTTTTGAAAAAAAAATCAATTTTTTTGCTCCAAAGAAGCTTGGCATAAACGCATGTAATCCCGTAAGCCGGCTCTCACGTGACATAAATCCATCATTTAAACCTTAACTAGTTCAGGATCTTATTGAAAGATTAACTGTTAAGAGTACGAACAGGCCACATAGCGGAGAGACTACAGCAGACAGGTGAGTTTGTCCTAGCTCACTGTAAGCCGGCCCTCTCGTGACATAAGCCGCCGTTTTAACTTTGACTAGTTCAGGGTCTTTAAAAGATTGACTGTCAAAAGTTCGGCGGGTCACCTGGTGGAGTGGCAAGTTGCAAATAGGCAGGTTTAACTCAGTCATGGCATAAAAGTAGGTCAAAATGGGTTATACACTATACTCATTGAGTAGGAAGCCCCCAAATGACACATAACATGGCATAAAAGCCGATCCAGAGGGTTATACACTATGCTCATAGAGCAGGAAGCCCCCAAATGACCAAACATGGCACAAAAGCCGATCAAGAGGGTTATACGCTATGCTCATAGAGCAGGAAGCCCCCAAATGACCTTATGAGTAACCAATAATGACTCTTGCTCCAAAGATTTGAGATGAAATGACAGAGGCCCCAAATTTTGGGGATGCCGGCTTTATTGTATTGATCATAAAAAGTATGTACACCAATGAAAGTATATACAATGATAAGAGCCTATGACTCAAGTGTAGTAAGGCCGAAGATGAGCAATGTTCCACGGCCTATTTGTCTCCTTCTTAGACGTGCGGGAATCTTTGTTCTCTCGTATGTCAATGAGGTAGTAAGACCCGTTATTGAGATTTTTGCTGATCACAAAAGGTCCTTCCCAAGGAGGCGAAAGCTTATGCATCCCTGTCTGGTCTTGAATCAGACGGAGCACTAAGTCGCCCTCCTGAAAGGTCCGGCTTCGAACTCTATGGCTATGATAGCGACGTAGGTCTTGTTGATATATCGTCGAACGAGCCACCGCAAGGTCACACTCTTCATCCAAAGCATCAAGTGCATTCTGACGTGTCGTCTCATTATCAGCTTCAACATAAGCCACCACTCTAGGCGAGTCATGACGGATATCACTTGGGAGAACCGCCTCTACACCATAAACCATGAAAAAAGGCGTATAGCCTGTTGACCTATTGGGGGTGGTATTGATACTCCAAAGCACTAAAGGAAGCTCCTCAACCCAACAACCCGGCGTTCGCTCCAAAGGAACCATAAGTCGGGGCTTGATACCTCTCAAAATTTCCTGGTTAGCTCGTTCTGCTTGACCGTTAGACTGCGGATGAGCCACTAAAGAAACATCAAGACGAATATGCTCTCTTTGGCAGAAATCCTTCATAATGCCCTTAGAAAGATTAATACCATTATCAGTGATGATACTATGAGGATATCCAAAACGAAAAATCAGCTTCTTGACAAACTGAACTGCAGTTGCCGCCTCACAATTGCTAACCGGCTCTGCCTCAACCCACTTGGTAAACTTGTCAACCACCACCAGAAGGTGGGTCTTCTTATCCTTAGACCTCTTGAATGGTCCCACCATATCAAGCCCCTAGACTGCAAACGGACAAGTTATTGGGATCATCCGCAACTCCTGAGCCGGCACATGAGCTTGTCTTGAAAACTTTTGACACCCATCACACTTGCTAACAATGCCCTCTACATCAGCATGAGCCGTCAACCAGTGAAATCCATGACGAAAAGCTTTAGCCACCAAAGATTTAGAGCCGACATGATGACCACAATTGCCTTCATGAATCTCTCTTAAAATTTCATGGCCCTCCACAGGAGAAACACAACGTTGGAACACGCCTGTCACACTGCATCGGTGTAACTCGCCGTTGATGATAGTCATAGACTTAGACCTCCTGGTTATTTGTCGTGCCAAAGTTTCATCCTCGGGTAACTCACCCCGGTCATATAAGCCAGATAAGGCAAAGTCCAATCTGGAATAGCATGAAGAGCCGCCACCAACTGCGCCTCCGGGTCAGGGACAGCAAGGTCTTCTTTAGATGGTAACTTGACGGAAGGATTGTGTAATACATCGAGGAACACATTAGGAGGCACCGACTTACATTGAGACCCAAGCCGGGACAATGCATCCGCCGCCTCATTCTTCCGCCGATCAAGGTGATCCACCTGATAACCCTTAAAGTGACCAGCAATGTTATCAACCGCCCGGCGATAAGCCACCATGAGTGGGTCTTTAGAGTCCCACATGCCTGAGACTTGCTGAGCCACAAGGTCTGAGTCGCCCAAGCACCTGACCCGGCTTAAATTCATCTCTTTAGCCATACGAAGGCCATGGAGTAAAGCTTCATACTCAGCTGCATTATTAGTACAAGGAACATTAGCCTCAAAACATAACAAAACTTGTCACCTCGTGGGGAAGTCAAAATAACTCCAGCCCCCGAGCCTTCCAACTGCCTGGACCCGTCAAAATGGATTGTCCAATATGTGTTGTCAGGCTTCTCCTCAGGTGTTTGCAACTCTGTCCAATCATTGATGAAATCCACCAAAGCTTGAGACTTGATAGCTGTCATTGGCACATACTTCAAATTATGAGGTCCAAGTTCAATTGCCCACTTAGCAACCCGGCCTGTAGCCTCTCTGTTCTGAATAATATCTCCTAAAGGAGCAGAGCTGACCACAGTAATAGGATGATCAAGAAAGTAATGCTTCAGTTTGCGACTTGCCATGAACACCCCAAATACCAGTTTCTGCCAATGTGGCTATTGTTGCTTGGACTCTGTCAATACTTCACTGACATAGTAAGCCGGCCGCTGAACTGGGTAGTCCTTACTCGCCTCCTTGCGCTCTACAACAACTGCCACACTGACCGCTTTATTATTAGTCGCCACGTACATGAGTAAAGGCTCTTTCTCAATGGGAGCAGCAAGGACAGGCGGCTCAGCTAACTGTTTCTTGAGCGCCTCAAATGCCTCATTAGCAGCATCACTCCAGACAAAGTGATCTGTCTTCTTCATCATCTGGTATAAGGGAATTGCCTTCTCTCCCAGGTAACTTATAAATTGGCTCAAAGCTGCAATACGACCCGCCAAACGTTTGACGTCATTGACACACGCCGGCTTAGAAAGTGAGGTGATGGCTTTAATCTTCTCCGGGTTAGCTTCAATACCCCGTTCTGAGACCAGAAACTCCAACAGTTTACCTGCAGGCACACCAAAGACACACTTGGCCGGGTTAAGCATCATTTTGTAGACCCAGAGATTGTCAAAAGTTTCCTTCAAATCATCAAGAAGAGTCTCCTTCTTCCTTGACTTGACCACAATATCATCCACATAAGCATGAGCATTGGATCCAATCTGACTGTGAAAACAATTCTAAACACAGCGCTGATAAGTCGCCTGAGCACTCTTAAGCCCAAAAGGCATAGAAACATAGCAGAAAGCTCCAAAAGGTGCAATGAAGGATGTCTTCTCTTGGTCCTTAACTGCCATCTTGATCTGATGATAACCAGAATAAGCATCCAGGAAACATAAACTCTCACAACCCGCCGTTGCATCAATAATCTGGTCGATACGGGGGAAAGCAAATGGATCAGCTGGACAAGCCTTGTTAAGATCTGTGTAATCAACACACATACGCCAAGTGTCGTTCTTCTTGAGTACAAGCACAGGGCTAGCCAACCACTCAGGGTGAAAAACTTCTACGATAAACCCAGCCGCTAAGAGTCGGGCTACCTCTTCTCCAATAGCCATATGTCGCTCTTCATTGAAGCAACAAAGGAATTGTTTGACTGGCTTAAACTTAGGATCCACATTAAGAGTGTGCTCAGCGAATTCTCTCGGTACACCCGGCATGTCAGAAGGTTTCCATGCAAAGATGTCCCGATTCTCACAGATGAACTCGATGAGCGCGCTTTCCTATTTGGGATCCATAATAGCCCCCATAGTGAACTGCTGAGATGAGTCGCCAGGGACAAAATCAACCTGCTTGGTATCATCGGCCGACTTAAACTTCAACAAAGGGTCCTGTTCAGTGGTGGGCTTCTTCAGAGGGGTCATATCAGCCGGGTCAACATTATCCTTGTAAAACTTAAGTTCCTCAGTAGCACAAGCTGACTCTGCATAAGCCGCGTCTCCTTATTCACATTCCAAGGTGACTTTCCAATCACCATGGACCGTAATTGTGCCCTTACGCCCTGGCATCTTAAGCTGTAAATAAACATAACAAGGGCGAGCCATGAACTTAGCATAAGCCGGCCGTCCGAACAAGGCATGATATAGACTCTTGATTTTAACCACCTCAAACCATAATGTCTCTACTCTATAATCATAGTCATCACCAAAGGCGACTTCCAGGGCAAGCTTTCTGACAGGATACGCCGACTTACCAGGCACCACACCATGGAAAACTGTGGAAGACGGCTTAAGATCCTTGTCAGTTAAATTCATGCGACGAAAAGTGTCATAGTACAGGATGTTGATGCTACTACCACCATCCATCAGCACCTTAGTGAATTTATAACCGCCCACTTGAGGGGCTACCACCAACGCCAGATGACCTGGATTCTCAACCCGGGGCGGGTGATCCTCCCGACTCCATGTGATCGGATGCTCTGACCAACGTAAGTATTGAGGTACTGCCGGCTCAATAGCACTAACGGCACACTTATGAACCTTCTGATCTTGTGTGCAAAGAGTTGTAGTGAAAACATGATACTGGCCACTATTGCGCTGCTTTGGATTACTCTGATATCCTGACTGATTGCCTTGCTGCTGGTTGCCCTGACCAGACTGTTGATTATGACCACCATGGTTACCTTGGCCTTGATAGCCAGAATTTGAGCCGCCTCCACCAAAGCCAGAGCCCTGAAAGCCGGATCCTGACCCACCGGGCGGTCCACTGTCATTGCTATGATTCTGACCGAGATTGTAATTCCTGAACTCTCGCATGACCCAACAATCCTTCCAGGCATGAGTGGATGGCTTGTCAGGAAGACTGTGCTTCGAGCATGGGTCATTAAGCACCGCCTCAAGATTAAAAGGCTTTCCCTTGCCATACGGCGGCTTACCATTACCATTGCGAGGTTGGCTCTTGTACCCAGTGTTGGTGTTCGCTACTAGATCTGACCCGCCATTGGGGTGTCTGCGCTTACCACCATTGCCCTGGTTGTTGCCATTATGCCCTGCCACATTTTGCTGCTGACCCTTCCCATTACCACTCTTCTTGCCCTTGTTGGATTTCTCATCATCAGATCCAGGGTCCTTTGTGGTATCAGAGTTGGCATATTTAATGAGAGCTGCCATGAGCTCACCCATGTCATTACAATGACGCTTAAGCCGCCCGAGCTTCTGCTTAAGGGGGGTAAAGTGATAGTTCTTCTCCAAAACCAGAACCGCCTGACCCGCCGCAATACTATCAGATGAGTGAATAATAGCAGAGACCCGCCGAACCCAATGATGGGCCGACTCATCCTCGTGCTGCACGCAATTATCCATATCGATAATCGTCAAAGGTTGTTTGCATGTCCCTTGAATTTTTTTTGATGAAACGTTCCTTCAACTCTGCCCATGAGTTGATAGAATTAGCAGGTAAACTTTTTAACCATGTATGAGCGGGTCCATCCAACATCATGGTAAAGTATTTGGCATAGACATCATCATTGACATCCAGCATCTCCATGGCTAACTCATAACTCTCAATCCAAGACTCAGGGGGGAGATCCGCTGTGTAGTTAGACACCTTACAAGGACCCTTAAAATCCTTCGGCAGAAGTTCATTACGCAGAGCCGGTACTAAACATGGCACTCCAACTGTCCTGGAAATTGTCCCAACCCCTATTGAAGCTGAAGGAGTCACTGGGGGCTGCTGATAAGCCCCCTGCTGAGCCGCCGCGTCCGCCTCGCGACGGGGCAGGTTATCTGCATGGGGTGGGTGATCATCACGGGGTGGGTTATGACGTCGTTCGCTGCTGGAGACCACAGGCAACTCAACACGCCGGTTGTAACTTCGACTTGGATGAGAAGTCGAATGAACACGATCACGACTGTATGAGTAAGCCGCCTGCTGTGCCACAGCCGTTCGAAGGAGTTCTACTGCGTTCCGGGTCTCCACCGCAACCGGTGACTCGCCCTTGATCGGAATAGCCGCCAGCCGGGTCGCTGCCACTAACATGTTATCCGCCGGGTTAGAAAAGTGCCCTGGCGGTGGCGTCAAAAAATGTTGAGGCAGTGTTTGATTGGGGGGCGGGTTAGGCGCCCGGTCCTCCCTTTATGCCGGCTTAGGCTGACGAGGTTGAGCCGCCGCCCGGCTTCCAGGTGCGTCCGGGTTTAACTGAGGGTTTAACCTTGTATCTGGAGTGCTTGGACCTGCCCCTGGTGTGTTAAACAGATTCATGGACTCATAATGCAAAGGCAGGCGGGTCTGGTGCCTCCTACGAAGGACCGCATTAGAGGCATTCTAATCCAGACTTAAACACCAAGCTTCTGTCGTAACGCGCTCCGACTCAGCTGCGATCTGAGCCCGTTCCTCTGCCATCCTGATATTCTCGACATTGACATCCTCCTGGGCCTTAGTGATCTCCGCTTGAATCTTAACAATTTCTGTGTTACGTTTTGCTTGATTCGCCACAGTAACCTCTGTTGCTAGCAAAGTTGTCAGAGTGCCCAAGAGATCTAAAAAGACCTGAGCCGGTGATACTTCTCCAACGTATCTATAATTTTTGATTGTTCCATGCTGTTATATTATCATTCTTGGATGTTTTACAATCATTTTATAGTCATTTTATATCATTTTTTGGTACTAACCTATTGACATAGTCACAGTGCCAGTTGCTATTTTCTACATGTTTTTTACATCGCAGGAAATCAATACCAAACGGAGTCCAAACGCAGCAAAACTTTTTGTGGATTTTGTTTGGACCAGAAGACATCCAGTGGGCCGAAGAAGCACCTGGGGGTGCTCCGAGGGGAGCACAACCCACCAGGGCGCGCCTGGAGGCCCAGGCGCGCCCAGGTGGGTTGTGCCCACCTCGGTGGCCTCCCGCACCGCCTCTTTGCTCTATAAATACCCCAATATTCCAGAAACCCTAGGGGATTCGACAAAAATCAATTCCAGCCACCGCAAGTTCCAGAAACACCAGATCCAATCTAGACACAATCTCGGAGGGGTTCATCATGTCCATTGGTGCCTCTCCGATGATGCGTGAGTAGTTCTTTGTAGACCTACGGGTCCGTAGTTAGTAGCTAGATGGCTTTCTCTCTCTCGTTTGATTCTCAATACAATGGTCTCTTGGAGATCCATATGATGTAACTCTTTTTGCGGTGTGTTTGTTCGGATCCGATGAACTTTGAGTTTATGATCAGATCTATGTTTTTATCCATGAAAGTTATTTGAGTCTTGTTTGATCTCTTATATGCATGATTGCTTATAGCCTCGTATTTCTTCTCCGATATTTGGGTTTTGTTTGGCCAACTTGATCTATTTATCTTGCAATGGGAAGAGGTGCTTTGTAATGGGTTCGATCTTACGGTGCTTGATCCCAGTGACAGAAAGGGAAACGACACGTATGTATCGTTGCTATTAAGGATAACAAGATGAGGTCTATTTCTACATAAATAGATCTTGTCTACATCATGTCATCGTTCTTATTGCATTACTCTGTTTTTCCATGAACTTAATACACTAGATGCATGCTGGATAGCGGTCGATGTGTGGAGTAATAGTAGTAGATGCAGGCAGGAGTCGGTCTACTAATCTTGGACGTGATGCCTATATAATGATCATTGCCTAGATATCGTCAGAGTATTTGAAGTTCTATCAATTGCCCAACAGTAATTGTTTTCCCACCGTTTGCTATTTTTCTCGAGAGAAGCCACTAGTGAAACCTACGGCCCCCGGGTCTCTTCTTTAATATATTTGCCTTTGCGATCTATTCTTATTTGCTTTTGTTTTCAGATCTATATTTCCAAAAACCCAAAAATACCTTGCTGCACTTTATTTTATTTTGCATTTATTCGAGATCTATTTATCCAATCCATTACAACTTTTTCCCGTCCACTAGCCATCTCTGGCGCCGTTGCCCGAAAGGGATTGACAACCCCTTTAATATGTCGGGTTGCGAGTATTTGTTATTTGTGTGCAGGTGTCGTTCAAGTAGTGCTGCGTGGTTCTCCTACTGGTTCGATAACCTTGGTCTCATCACTGAGGGAAATACCTACCGTCGCTGTGCTACATCATCCCTTCCTCTTTGGGGAAATACCGACGTAGTTCTAGCAGACATCAAAAGGAATTTCTGGCGCCGTTGCCGGGGAGACATCATCAACATCTACCAGGTTCCTAATCACAATTCTTATCTCCTTGCAATTTACATTATTTGCCATTTGCCTCTCGTTTAACTCTCCCCCACTTCACAAAAAATTGCCGTTTTATTCGCCCTCTTTTTTGTTCGCCGTTTTCTCGTCAGATCTGTTTTTTAGTGCAATCTTGTTTGCGAAGTCACCATGACTCAAGAGAACACCAAGTTGTGTGATTTCTCAAATACCAACAACAATGATTTTCTTAGCATTCCGATTGCTCCTCCCGCCACTAGTGCGGAGACTTGTGATATTAATACTACTTTGCTGAATCTTGTTATGAAAGATCAATTTTTCGGTACTCCTAATAAGGATGCCGCGTCCCATCTTAACACATTCGTGGAATTATGCGATATGCAAAAGAAAAAAGATGTGGAAAATGATGTTGTGAAGTTGAAATTATTCCTGTTTTCTTTGCGAGATCATGCCAAAATTTGGTTTTCTTCTTTGCCTCGCAATAGTATCGATTCTTGGAATAAGTGCAAAGATGCTTTCATTACTAAGTATTTTCCGCCCGCAAAAATTATTTCCCTTAGAACCCAGATCATGAATTTCAAGCAACTTGAACATGAGCATGTCGCACAATCTTGGGAAAGGATGAAATTGATGCTAAGGAATTGCCCAACTCATGGGTTAAATCTTTGGATGATCATACAAAAATTTTACGCGGGGTTGAATTTTGTTTCTCGTAATCTTTTAGATTCCTCCGCGGGTGGTACCTTTATGGAAATTACTTTGGGTGAAGCCACTAAATTGCTTGATAATATCATGGCAAATTATTCACAATGGCATACCGAAAGAGCTCCTACTAGTAAAAAAGTTAATTCGGTTGAAGAAATTTCTTTTTTGAGTGAAAAAGTTGATGCTCTTATGAAATTGGTTGCTAATAAAAGTGCCCCTATTGATTTTAATGATGTGCCTTTGTCTACTTTGATTGAGCAAAATAGTGATGCCATAGATGTGAATTTTATTTCGCGAAACAATTTCAATAACAATGCTTATAGAGGTAATTTTAATCCTAGGCCTTTTCCTAGTAATTCCTCTAATAATTATGGTAATTCCTATGGTAATCCTTCTTACAATAATAATAGGAACACCTCTGATCTTGAGAATAATATTAAAGAATTTATCAATACTCAAAAAGTTTTCAATGCTACAATAGAAGAAAAGTTGAATAAAATTGATGATTTGTCTAGAAGTGTTGATAGAATCTCTCATGATGTAGAAAATCTCAAGATGAAAATTTTTGTGCCTAAGGTTGAAGAATCAATTAAAGCTCTTTATGTTTCCATGGATGAAAGTAAGAAAAGAATCGCTATGCTTAGAGCTAGAAGAGAATTTTTAGAAAAGGTGTTTTCTAGTGATTGCTTTCACAAAAGTGATGAAGATCTTAAAATGATTGGTGTTTCTTCTATTGATTCTTTGTTTAGTAAAATTAAGATTGATGAAAAAGGGACTGGAGAAGAGTCAACTTTAGTTAGAAGGCGTCCCAATAATTCGGAGGGTGAAAATCTTATTGAGAAAATTGATAAAAGTGGGTTTGAAGAGGTCAAAACTTTAGCTAGTGATGTGCCCACTCTTTTGGATTACAAAGACTTTAATTATGATAGTTGCTCTTTGATTGATTGTATTTCTTTGTTGCAATCCATGATAAATTCACCCCATGCTTATGAACAAAATAAAGCTTTTACTAAACATATTGTTGATGCTATGATGAAAGCTTTAGAAGAAAAGTTGGAATTAGAGGTTTCAATTCCTAGAAAATTACATGATGAATGGGAACCTACTATCAAAGTCAAGATTAAAAATTATGAGTGTTTTGCTTTATGTGACTTGGGTGCTAGTGTTTCTACAATTCCGAAATCTTTATGTGATGTGCTTGGTCTTACCAATATTGAAGAATGCTCTTTAAATTTGCACTTGGCGGATTCTACTATTAAAAAGCCTATGGGAAGAATTAATGATGTTCTTATTCTTGCAAATAGGAATTATGTGCCCATAGATTTTATTGTTCTTGATATTGATTGCAATCCGTCTTGTCCAATTATTCTTGGTAGACCGTTTTTACGTACTATTGGCGCCGTGATTGATATGAAAGAAGGCAATATTAAATTTCAATTTCCACTAAGGAAGGGTATGGAACACTTCCCTAGAACAAGAATTAGGCCACCATATGAATCAATCATGAGGGCATCTTATGGATCTAGAACCAAAGATGACAATACTTAGATCCTTGCTTTATGCCTAGCTAGGGGCGTAAAACGATAGCGCTTGTTGGGAGGCAACCCAATGAATAAAATTTATTTTTTTGCCTTTTGCTTTCTATTCTTGAGTGTTATCATAATAATGCTACTGTTATGATTGATTTTTTTGCGTTTTAATTAGTGTTTGTGCCAAGTAAAGCCTTTAGGATTGATTTGGGTGATAGTTGATTTGATCTTGTTGGAAAACAGAAACTTTTGCGTCCAGTTAAACAATTTTGAAAATTCACAGCAGAGACGAAAAATTATGAATTTTTTACAAAAGATTGATATACAAATTGCTCTGTTGTCCTAATTTTTCAGAATTTTTGGAATTACAGAAGTATTCAAAATATTCAGATTGCTACAGACTGTTCTGTTTTAGACAGATTCTGTTTTCTTTGCATTGTGTGCTTGTTTTAATGATTCTATGGTTTACTTTGAAGAGTTTTTGCCATAGAAAAGTTGGAATACAGTAGATATAATGCAAGAATAAAATATGAATGGGTTTGCTACAATACTTATAGTAGTGATTTGTTTTCTTATACTAACGGATCTCACGAAGGTTTTGTTGAGTTTTGTGAGATTGAAGTTTTCAAGTTTTGGGTGATCTTACGATGGATGAAGGAATAAGGAGTAAGAAGAGCCTAAGCTTGGGGATGCCCATGGCATCCCAAGCTATTATCCAAAGATAAGCAAGCAACTAAGCTTGGGGATGCCCGAGTGGCATCCCCTCTTTCTTCTAACGACCATCGGTATTTTACTCGAAACTATATTTTTATTTGTCACATACTATAAGTTTTGCTTGGAGCGTCTTGTATGATATGAGTCTTTGCTTGTTTTGCTTTTTGTTTTAAGTCTTGAATCCTTGCTGGACACACCTATTTGAGAGAGCCAAAATTATGCCATGACTTGTTAGAATTGCTCTCTATGCTTCACTTAAATCTTTATGAGCTATGGAATTGCTCTAGTGCTTCACTTATATCTTTTTGAGCACGGTGTGCTTTATTATTTTTGAAGAAATGCTCTCATGCTTCACTTAGATTTATTTGGGAGTTAGTAAAAAATTTAAGAAATTCTCTCTTGCTTTACTTAAATTAATTTGAGAGAAAGAAATATTATGCTCATGATCTTCACTTATATTTGTTTGAGCTTATCAAAAGCAACACATGAAAATTAGTCCCAAAGTGATAGATATCCAAGAAGGATATAATAAAAACTTTCATGAAGATCATTGGACAAAATAAACTTGATTCCTTGTAATAGTTTTGAGATATGATGATGTGATATGTGAGTTATGTTGATGAGTAATTATGCTTTAGTAAGAATATTGGTGTTAAGGTTTGTGATTCCCTATGCATGCACGAAAGTCAATAGTTATGCAATGAAATTATATCCTACTTGTGGTGCATTATTCGGTGTTAATTATGCTTAATGCTCGCTTATGAGATTTTTTGTTTCTTGGTTGGTCGCTTCTCAATCTTTTGCTAGCCTTCATTTTGCACTAAGTATGATCACTACTTGTGCATCCAAAACCCTTTAAACCAGTTTTGCCATATGAGTCCACTATATCTACCTATATGCGGTATTCTTTTTTCGTTCTAAGCAAATTTGCATGTGCCATCTCTAATTTTCAAAATAAATTTCTCTTTTGTGTGCTCATACCGCTCGCGAGGCGGTGAGGGGTGGTCGATATTTTCCATGCTAGATGTGTTATTCTCACGATGAGTGTTTATTCACTTGTCATTGCACGAGAGTAAGGCAAAGGTATTAGGGATGCCCAGCCCCAAAATGAATAAATGAATTTAATTTATGTTGTCAAATAATAAATTCCTTGGAAAGTGTTGGTATGGAGGGCACCCGTGGATACGGCTAGCCATGGAAAGTGAAAGAAATGGTGGAAAAAGGAATAAACTTTATTTTCTGTTTGGGAACCGTCTATGATATATCTAGCATGGAAAGTATTGGGAACTTCTCGATCGTTCTTGTTGGCAGGAAAAGCATGCCTCCCAAAATGTTTTGTATCTCTATTATTTTTTTGCTTTGAGCTCTGGCACCTCTACAAATCCCTACTTCCCTCCGCGAAGGGCCTTTCTATTTACTTTATGCAATTTTTATTTGAGTCTCCATCTTCTCTTATAAAGCGCCAACTAAGGGGCACTATGATCGTACTTGAGCATTGGGTGTAGCTAATATGCGAGTGTGTTTCATGAATGGATCAATGATTGAGCATAATGGGCTAGGGATAGCTTGCTTTAGCATTGATATTTTGAAAGACATGGTTGCTTGTTGATATGCTTGAGTATTAAAGTCCTCATGTCAAAACTAGATTATTGCTTTGAATCATATAAAAGTCCAAATGTCCATGCTACAAAGAAAAGAATATGTGATGAACATGTTAGGCAGCATTCCACATCAAAAATTCTGTTTTTATCATTTACCTACTCGAGGACGAGTAGGAATTAAGCTTGGGGATGCTGATACGTCTCCAACGTATCTATAATTTTTTATTATTCCATGCTGTTATATTATCATTCTTGGATGTTTTACAATCATTTTATAGTCATTTTATATCATTTTTTGGTACTAACCTATTGACATAGTGCCCAGTGCCAGTTGCTGTTTTCTGCATGTTTTTTACATCGCAGGAAATCAATACCAAACGGAGTCCAAACGCAGCGAAACTTTTTGTGGATTTTTTTTGGACCAGAAGACATCCAGTGGGCCGGAGAAGCACCTGGGCGTGCTCCGAGGGGAGCACAACCCACCAGGGCGCTCCTGGAGGCCCAGGCGCGCCCAGGTGGGTTGTGCCCACCTCGGTGGCCTTCCGCACCGCCTCTTTGCTCTATAAATACCCCAATATTCCAGAAACCCTAGGGGAGTGGACGAAAATCAATTCCAGCCACCGCAAGTTCCAGAAACACCCGATCCAATCTAGACACCATCTCGGAGGGGTTCATCATGTCCATTGGTGCCTCTCCGATGATGCGTCAGTAGTTCTTTGTAGACCTACGGGTCCGTAGTTAGTAGCTAGATGGCTTTCTCTCTCTCTCGTTTGATTCTCAATACAATGGTCTCTTGGAGATCCATATGATGTAACTCTTTTTGCGGTGTGTTTGTTGGGATCCGATGAACTTTGAGTTTATGATCAGATCTATGTTTTTATCCATGAAAGTTATTTGAGTTTTCTTTGATCTCTTATATGCATGATTGCTTATAGCATCGTATTTCTTCTCCGATATTTGGGTTTTGTTTGGCCAACTTGATCTATTTATCTTGCAATGGGAAGAGGTGCTTTGTAATGAGTTCGATCTTACGGTGCTTGATCCCAGTGACAGAAAGGGAAACGACACGTATGTACCGTTGCTATTAAGGATAACAAGATGGGGTCTATTTCTACATAAATAGATCTTGTCTACATCATGTCATCGTTCTTATTGCTTTACTCCGTTTTTCCATGGACTTAATACACTAGATGCATGCTGGATAGCGGTCGATGTGTGGAGTAATAGTAGTAGATGCAGGCAGGAGTCGGTCTACTAATCTTGGACGTGATGCCTATATAATGATCATTGCCTGGATATCGTCATGAGTATTTGAAGTTCTATCAATTGCCCAACAGTAATTGTTTCCCACCGTTTGCTATTTTTCTCGAGAGAAGCCACTAGTGAAACCTACGGCCCCCGGGTCTCTTCTTTTATATATTTGCCTTTGCGATCTATTCTTATTTGCTTTTGTTTTTAGATCTATATTTCCAAAACCCAAAAATACCTTGCTGCACTTTATTTTATTTTGCATTTATTCGAGATCTATTTATCCAATCCATTACAACTTTTTCCCGTCCACTAGCCATCTCTGGCGCCGTTGCCCGAAAGGGATTGACAACCCCTTTAATACGTCGGGTTGCGAGTATTTGTTATTTGTGTGCAGGTGCCGTTCACGTAGTATTGCGTGGTTGTCCTACTGGTTCGATAACCTTGCTCTCATCACTGAGGGAAATACCTACCGTCGATGTGCTGCATCATCCCTTCCTCTTTGGGGAAATACCGACGTAGTTCTAGCAGACATCAGCCGGCGACCTAGCAGAGCCGCTAGCCCCAGCTGTCGCAGCAGCAGTCGATCCAGACGTCTAGCTGCAGTTGTTGATGAATTGAGAGCCGGCCCTGTACCAGCCATGAAGATAGCAGCCCGGCACGGCGACTCATAGGGGTCCGGAATACTGTCACCATCGGAATAGCCCCCAAGCCCGCAGTCTGGAAGTTGATAGATCGACTCTGTCTCCCCGGTTGAGGACTCATCACCTGAGTAGACGAGAGTATCTCCTCCAGATACAGAATCTTCCGCGAGATCCGCGCCATGTGTGAAACCAACGAAGACATGTTTTCGGCCGGGTTGAACCCGGGCGGGTCGCGCGCGCCGAGCCGGCTCGACGATGTCGGTGTAGATGTCCGGCTCAGGCTCTGATCCACCGATCTTGCCAATGAAGACGTGAATTCCGCCAAAGGGGACCCGGTACCCGTACTCGATTGAGTCGGCCTCGGTGCCCCAGCCAGCGTCGTCGATGTAGAGCTTGCCGCGACGACTCTTGGTCATCCTGCCAACGGCGTATCCCTCGATCCCTGGGAAAGAGCCCTTCAAGAACTCGAAACCACCGTGCGCTGGCCCCATGGTGGGCGCCAACTGTCGTGGTTTTGTCACGGTAGATGCCGTTGTGAAAGGACTTAGGTGTGGAGCCATCGCAACGTAGGTTAGCTTAAAGGGGTTGAACGGGACGAGAGACATGAGTTTACCCAGGTTCGGCCCCTCACTAACGAGGTAAAAGCCTACTTCCTACTTTGTGCTATATTGATTGAGTATCGATTACAAGGGAGCGGAATTGCTTAACCTAGCTCTCGATTGATCGTAACTTGAGTTAACCCGCCGCAGGGTCTTGCCTTTATATACACAGGTCAAGGCCCTGGGCTTACAAGATTCCAAATCGGATCATACAACGTGACCGACCCGGGTTCTAAGTCGCCTTGCCTTGCTAGGCAAGTCGCCATCGGGCGGCTCACACCTCCGGGTTATGACACCATCGCCTGGTCTTGGGCCTTCAATAGGCCCGCCTTGTAAGCCGCCTCCAGTCTTCATATCTTATCTTCTTGGGTCTACTTAGCCTTTCACTTATGAGTCGCCAACAGTGTAACCCGACCCCTCCTGGGCGGGTCACACCGTGGGGTTATGTCCCCAACACCTCGCACAGTCTATACGCGTACAATCCGAGGCCCGCACCACCATGGAAGCGGCTATCGGCCCCGGCCGCCTCCCTACCGCGTACCACCATGCCTCAAATGTGTAGGCTACCGCGGTCCTAGAAGCTGGGATGGCACAGTCGCATGAGTTGGTGGAAGTGGCCGAGGGCCGAATCAAGAGGGCCCAGGGCTTCGCCCCTTGCATCAAGGAGGAGGAGGAAGAGAATAAGGAAAGGTAGGTAGTATAGATAGTGCATATATTTTAATTGTTTTTCACTTATATGTCTTTTGTCTTATACATTTTATCTTATCATTTTCGCTTTGTGTAATATATGTGTATGCATATATATTGAGTTTCATTGAATTGCCGTCGATTACTTGTGATTAATTATTCACACAATATTTCATTTATAGTATATTTCAATTAAGTTCTGAATTGTAGATCAAACATGATGAAAGGCATAAAAGACTAGAGGGTCAAATTATAGTCCTCGCAAACCGGCCGTTGCCGGCGTGTGATGAAGTTTGATACATCAATTTTTATTTTGTCTGTTTAGTTCTTCGGGTGCACAAATATTTTCAAAGATAGGTTTGTCTTAAAATAGCCTTATTAATATGTTCTAATTATATAGTAAATTTTGTATCAAATAATACACCTATTTGTAAACACACGCGACCGACCCCTTTTCTCTCATGTTCAATATACAACTAAACTTGTATCGTACGTGCAAAAAAAACTCTTAAAATAATAGGAATACCATAGGCCAGTACAGCCCAAGATTAGATCAATGTGTTCTACACTGAAAATATATTACTCCCTTCGATCCATATTAATTGTTGTTGATTTAGTACACGCGACATACTAAATCAGTGATAATAAATATGAATCGGAGGGAGTATCAATAATTTCAAAACTAAAACGCTTATGCCCTAAATATGTTACACTGACCAGTCACTCATTGTAACCTGTCAGCGCTATGGATATATCATTGACCGACCATTCTTAGCCCCCAGTCAGTGATGACTACCCGTGCCCATATTACATCACACTAAACATTTAATCCAGTGAGCTAGGTGATAGTCCACCAACTTACCCCTCGCCGCACTGTCCATTTCTCCACTGCCCCACATCATTGCCCCCTTCCCACCACCCCATTACATCAACCTCCGCCATCCTCACCATCGGATCTACGGCACCATATCATAGCCGCACACCATCGTCGACGTGCCTCACCGCTGGATCAAATGCGTCGTGTTGCCTGGGCGTACCGGGCCTCGTTCAAGCGTTTCTGATTATTCAAATATTTTAAGAGTTTGCATGCCACAATAAGCGATGTCGTTGACCCCGACATCGTTTGCATGATCTATGGTCGCGGCAACGGCCACAATGGTGAGTTCTAGTACAATTGTGTAAGTTTTGTGTGAATGTCAAACTAGTTTTCTTGCAATAAGGATTGTGTATACTTTGCATTACAATGGCTAAATATATTTATGTTGCATTTGCTATATTCATATAGACATGTTAAATTGTTATTGTGCTAAGAGTTATGAAAATATTGTGTTGC
The DNA here is from genome assembly GCA_011799875.1 of Thinopyrum elongatum. NCBI lineage: Eukaryota > Viridiplantae > Streptophyta > Magnoliopsida > Poales > Poaceae > Thinopyrum > Thinopyrum elongatum. The sequence continues at coordinate 171,276,463 of CM022302.1, forward strand.
TATTGCTATGTGATATGTCATTGTGCTAATAATTACGTAAAGAACAATGTTCCAATTGCTATGTCTAATGCCATTGTGCTAAGAGTTAAAAAAGAATAATGTCCTAATTGCTACACAATTGTGATATATGTTCAAATATTTTTTCCTATGAATACGAAAATATTGTTTGCAATATGAATTGTGCTATACATCGTATTTGAATTACAAGTAGGAGTAACTAACAGTGTTGGGTGGATAGCTTTGATAGATTAGTTGATCAATTATTGAGTTTTTACTTTTATTTGTGCTTATCTGAGTATATTTTGCTCATCTTGCATAGAGGACACTATTCACCGGGTTGCTTTTCTGACATTTATGTGGAATGTACATATCACTCTGTGCTTTACAAGTGTTCTGTACAGTGAGAAAGAAATGTCACGACAATGACATTTCACCATTTCTGCTGCACTGTACAAAAAGGTGCAGTCTTCGTGTCATTAGTTGTTACAGTCGCATCAATTATTGACTCGAAATCTCATCAGCTAGGGGTCAGCAAAACATGGTATAGATATTACCAACTAGCCCGCTCTACTTAATCAATATATATAATTTCTGTCTATTCATATTTAAATTTAGCATGCTGCTTCATGCTTGAGAAGATACCTGGCTATGAAATACATCATGTTGTATTTTTTCATTTCTCCAGATATTAAAATGGAACAAGGATCATCTATCAACAACAAGAAGAAGGATGTATTCAATAGTGCGTTACCTCGAAATCAACAAAGGATGCCCAATCTTGTAAGTGAAAATGTACCAATACAATGATCATTATATGAAACTGTTTGTATGTGAGGATACCTAATGCAATGTATGTGTATGACATGAAATAAATTGTATTCTTTTGCATACGTGCATATGTAATGGAATATTGGAAATATTTGTGTTTGATAATGTGATTTGTATTGCTAGTAGCTTGGGGTTGCACTGCTAGTAGTTACTGGACTACTAACAGTGCATCCCCAAGATGCCATCCAGAATATTTGCATCACTGAGGACCACATGTCTAGAGCTAGTCAGTGGTAATCTACAACTTGTAGACAATAGGAGAGGTAACACTGACCGGTCAAGTCGCCCGTTTGTGAAAGGACACTCATCATTTACCCCAAGATAGTGACCGGCCGGAAATGTGTATGTGATGACACTATTTAACCAGCCAGTGCTATGCAAATCTGTAGTAGAGATTAGCCGACGAAGGCGGGAAGAGGTGGCGCCGCAGGTGGGAGTTGGGAAGGGGATTTATTTTTTTCCTGAGAAATGTGTGCGGACGCTTAAAAATGAGAGAGGGCAAGGTTTTGGGAGTTAACTCCTCACCGGATAAGAGATCTGCTAGGTGTGGTTAACTCCTCAAATCAGAACATTTTAAGGAGGTAACCATTTTTAAGGGATCGGCTAAAGTTGTCCTAACCCCCATTTCTGGCACTATCCCCTGATCTTGATCCGTTTTCCTTGCCTCCACTTCTTCCATGCTGAGTGATTCTTTGCTAGTTGTCATCCGTGGTTCACCATCAACACCTCACCATTTGCATCACCAACGGTGGTGGCGGTGGAAAGTTAACAGACATGGCACGACAATAGTGGCCTATGTGACCTTGAGCAGAGTAGCGTCTCGACACATCAACAAAGGCCATGACGCCTAATCTTGATGGCAGGGGGTGGAGCAACATCTCGACGTGGTGATGACAACATCATGAGTAGGGGCGGAGCGGCTTCCCACCGCAGCGATGACTACCATGTCACGCGATGTGGCATCCACAAGTGTAGCCCTGGAGCAACCGCTCCTCTCCCTTTGTGGCCAGACGAGAGATCGCTTGGTTCTTCGACCTCCTCGCATGGAAAGATGTAGAACCGGGGCATATGTCAAACCCAAAGGGGTAAGATTCGATCGAGCAGGAAGTAATACTCCTATTTATGTGTAGGACTTGGAACAAGGTGTATTTGTACGCATGTGCAATGGCTGATAAAACAATCATTCTTAGACATGCAACATAATCTAGAGAAGGCAATAAAGAGCAGTTTTAACATGGTCCCTCTTACCTGAATTTTGGGATAGTAATCCTCTGAATTTTCTCTTAGCTGAACTAGTTCGGGGATGTAACTATCATCTGATTTGAATAAAATGTGCCGCAACTACAAAAAAAAGTTCATTCCGTAGTGCGTGGAACAGGACAACAAGCGCGTGCGTGCGTTTTATAGATTTTCCGAACAAGAAACCCACACAATCATAATTACAGGCCAGGCCAGCCCCAGGACTGACCCTGCTCTAGCTCATTCCGTGGGTAAGGCACGTGGATCTCGAACCGAGAAGAGATCAAGAGATATCTTCCATCTGCAGTGACGCAGGCAGTAAGGCCCTGTTTGTTTAGGTTTTTGCTTTTGTTTTTGCAGCTTTTTCACTTTGGCCAAAAAGCCACAAAAGCTTATAAATAGGTGTTTTTGGAGCTTTTATGGCTTTTGGAGCTAAATATTGTTATATTGATTCATCAAAAACCCTAAAAGCCTTAAAATCACCTATTTAGAAACTTTTATGATTTTTTGGCCAAAATGAAAAAACTGTAAAAACAGAAACAAAAGTCCAAACAAACAGAGCCCAGGACCCGGAGGGGGCGCCATGCAGATGCAGCCTCAGGGTGACGCTGGTACAGCGGATGCGGCGGCGCCATGGCCCGACGCCATTGATGCGCTCGGACAAAGTCGACCGAGGAGCAAGGTGCGTCGTGCGTATATAGTGGAGTGAAACAGCGGAGGTACCTTGCTTTGATAAAAGCTACCTGGTGACATTAATACGTCCGGTTAACCGTCCCATCCCGTCCTACTCCCCCTCTACTTGTACTACTCCACTGCACTGCTTCCATTCCATAGTTCCACTCCACCTGGTCGAGAGTCGAGACTCGAGAGCGAGTAGCTGAGAGGACACCCGTGGATTCTTTCACTCATGGACGCAAAGGCGGAGGCGGCCGGCGACGACGCGGTCCCGGAGGCGCCGGAGCAGTCCGTCGTCCTCATCTCCGCCGGCGCCAACCACTCCGTCGCACTGCTCTGTAAGCCGCCACTCATCTTGCTCTGCGCCGTCAAACCGCCGCCTTGCCTTAGGCTTCTCGTCGGTCTGATGATGGAGCGCGCTGTGGTGTTTCAGCGGGCCAGATGGTGTGCTCCTGGGGCCGGGGCGAGGACGGGCAGCTCGGCCACGGAGACTCCGAGGACCGGCCGGTGCCGACGGTGCTGACCTCCTTCGACGTGCCACGCATTACATCCGTCGTCTGCGGCGCCGATCACACCGCCGCCTACTCCGACGACGAGATGCAGCTCTACAGCTGGGGATGGTACGCCGCACGCCGCCCCCTCTTCCGGGATCTCTTCTACTTCTACAGTAGTTTCGTACTACGTGACGAGGCTGCGTTGGGTGTGCTGTGCAGGGGAGACTTCGGGAGGCTGGGACATGGCAACTCCAGCGATGTGTTCAACCCGCAGCCGGTCGTGGCCCTGCAGGGGATGAAGATCAAGCAGATCGCCTGCGGTGACAGCCACTGCCTCGCCGTCACCGTCACCGGACAAGTGCATAGGTAGGTGTAGGTACCCTCAAAACCTTAATAAGTGGAGTGGTATTATCCTCGAACGCAATAAAGTTCCATCCATGCATCGGTAGCTTAGGTACTGCCTCCGTCCTAGTTTATTGGTCCTCTTCGTATTTTATGTTAAAATTTGACCATAAATTTAACAAACAAAATGTTAATGCATGTTATAAACAATTATATTGTTGGATTCGTATTTAAACATAATTTTTAATGGTATAATTTTGTATGATATGCATTGATATTTTATTAGTTAAATTTAAGGTTAAAATTTGACACTAAATACGAAGGGGATTAATAAATTAGGACGGATATAGTAGTAGACTAGTAACATGCATATGTTACTAATCTATGAGGGTGCTTGGATCCAAGGGACTTATTTTAGTCTGACTAAAAATAGTCTCTTTAAGAGACTAAAGTTCCAAGCACCCCTGACTAAAGAGAGGCTAAAACTAGTCTTGAGACTAAAATTTTTTAGTCAGGGGTACCCCTACTAAAATGTGGATTAGTCCTCTCTCTCCTCATTTAACTCCTCTTCTTTAACACATGCGAGTTCTGGATTGGAGGGTTTGGAGGATAATAAATGCTCATTAACTTGATTTTAGTCTCTTTAGTATTTGGATCAAAGCATGGGTGAGGCTAGCAAGTTTTAGTCCCACTACTTTTAGTCATGAGACTAAAACGTATCTAAGCACCCTCTATGTTACTACCTCTACAATGGAGAGTAACATATGTGCGCTGTCATGCAACACTTCATTTATTAGGTTATAGACTTATCTTGCCTTGGTATGTGTGATGTTACTCATAGTACTAGTACTTCCTCCGTCCGGGTTTATTAGGCCTCACAGCATCACAAGCATGTCCCTTTTTATAAGGCCTCGCTTTGAAAAGGTGCATACATGCAATCACTTCATTGGTTGCATTGAAAGCCATTGTTGTTGGTGCCGTGGTTGGGGAATTAATACACTGCATGCGTGCTTTTTTTATTGGCTGCATGCATGTGAGAGAGTGCATTGGGAGTGGAATAGAAAAATTAATGTGAGCAAATTACTACTCCCTCCGTTTCAGTTTACAAGTCCTACGCGTATACCTAGATTGTCAATTTTATCACCCTAATATAAACTATATAACACAAAAATTATACCGTTTGAAAATAGAACATCTGAAGTTTATATTGGTATATTTTTTTGTAATATATGACTTTTATTAGGTTGGTCAAATTGACGACCTAGGGTTACGCGCACGCCCTGTAAACTGAGAGAGAGGGAGTATGTGTCTTGGTCCAAGAGAAGTTGTCTTTAGGCCTAATAAACCCGGACGGAGGGAGTAACTAGCTATGTTACTACATGCCTCTCTTTCTTCATTAATTGCTTGCCACATCATCTATTTTATCTAGATATGCGTGATGTTACCATCCATGTTACTCCCACTGTGGGTAGTCGTAGGTTGCCATGCAGTATTGTGCCATGTATTAATGTGTTTCAGCTACTGCTTAATTTGTTTCAGCTGGGGGCGCAATCAAAACGGGCAACTTGGTCTCGGAAACAATGAAGACTCACTGCTTCCGCAAAAGATCAAGGCTTTTGAGGTAAGGCTCCTTCTAATGCTCCACCTTGTACAGGTGCTAAGGCTGCCATGTAGGCAAAAAATCTGATGTGGCAAGGTAATTATAAGGAGAGACATGAGTGTGGTGACCCCAGAAAGAAACAATGCCAAACGCGAGAACCTAGGCAAAACACTTAAATGAAAGAAGCCCACCAATGCATGAAGAACATTAGTTGTAAAATCATTAAATAAAGATGCTTAGCACCAACAAATTAAGCACCTATGCATTGGGGGCTTTTGTTGCTAAAGTTTTTAATGTGCTTAGCACCTCATGTAAACACCAATGCATTGAAAGTAGCTTAAGTACTCACTCCGTTTCCATAATTCTTGTCGTGGTTTTAATTCAAATACAAATAAAAGACTTATGTTGGCTGTTGTGTACGGCTTTCCTTCGACATCACTGCTGTTGGGTACTTAGAGCAGGTAGGAAAGAACAAGTCTGAGCGAGATCACGAGGACTCGAACTCGGGACCTCAGATTATTGGCGCAAACTGCTGCCACTGACCCAGCAACTGCATGTGATTTCATATGCCGCGAATTTTATAAGAACACACAACAGTATTCATATATAGAAACATATCTGAAAAAATATCGAAACTTTTCTTGAAAAAATGTGAACAATTTGGGAATGTCGAATATTTTTTGGAAAAAGCAAACAATTTATGAAATTCCAAACTTTTTTGAAAAATTTGAACAATTTCGAAATTCCAAAACATTTGTCGAAAAATCTGAAGAACTTTGGCATTCCGGGAATTTTTTGAAGAACATAAACAATTTTTATAATATTGAACAGTTAATAAAAATGCAAACAAAATTTTAAAATTCCAAACATTTTTAGAAAAACACGAAACAAAATCAAAAACATGATTGTTTAAACATGAATTTTTTTGAAAGCATGAGAACATTTTTACAAAGTCTAACAAAAATTTGAAAGAAGCAAAATTTTTGGGATATGTGAAGAATTTTTGAAAGTGGGAATATTTTTTTTTAAATCTGTGAACAAAAATTGAAAATAAGAATATTTTTTTAACTTCTAACTTTCTTTGAAAAGTGCGAACATTTTTTATACTCCCAAACATTTTTGTAAGTACGGACAAAATTTGATAACACGAACATGTTTTCGAAACTTCAACAAAAAAAATATAACATGAATAATTTTTGAACTTCTAAACAGTTTTCGAAATCGTGAACAATTTTCCAAAATGCAAATAGTTTTAGAAATTCCCAACATGCGTTGGACAGGAGTGATACCGTCGCCTAGTTAGGCCAAGGCCTAAGCATTTTTCTCTTTTCTATTTTTTGTGTTATTCATCTCTTTTTTTGTTAATTTATTTTCTCCTTTTAAACTTTATTCTTATTTATTGAAACCAGTTATATTGTTTGGAAGACCAAAATAATAGTTTTAAGGAAATATTTTAAATTCTTATTTTCGTCTAACATTTATTAAATGCTTTTTAAGAAAAGCAATTATTGTTTTCAATCTTATCATTTTGTATTTATTAGTTATGTTAAACACTTAAAACAACATTTATAAGTACATGTTTAAATTATGATTTTTAATACCTTTTTCCTTCAAACTTGGGATGTATGCTTACCATGGGCATGCGACAAAAGTTGTGGTCATTTCAAGAATGTCCCCAAAAACACCATGCTCAATATAGGATGTCCGAGTAGGGCAGAAGGCTTTGTTTGAGAGCACAATGTTTCTCGATATCTGTCAAATGACCCTATATTTTCATTAGCTTGCATGACCAATTCATGGCACCATGCCAAGTTGTTTTGTTTTTTGGGAAATTTTGCATTTTGTAGAGTTTTCTCGGTCAAAAAAGGTTGATAAATGGTCGAACGTGTCGCAACTTGCATACGCTATCGGAAGCCGTTCAAATCTAGCGTTGATGCATACCATGGGCATGCTGACCTAGTAGCAAAAGTTGGGGTCATTTAAAGAATGTGCAAAAGTAGACCATGTTCAACGGAGGGTGTCCGGATAGTCCAGAAGGCTCTGTTTGAGAGCACATTATTTCTCGGCATCCTTGAATTGGTCCCAATTTTTATAGCCTTATATCACCAATTTAAGGCACCATGCCAAGTTGTTTGTGTTTTCGACAAATTTTGCATTTTCTGGAGTTTTCTCGATGAAAAAACCCCGATAAATTGTCGGACGTGACGCAACCTGCATACGGTGTCGGGATTCGTTCAAACCTAGCATGGATGCCTGCCATGGGCATGTCCACCTGAGAGAAAAAGTTAGGTTATTTGATGCACGTCCAAAAATAGACATGTTCAACGGAGGATGTTCGGATACGCCAGAAGGGCCCATTTGAGACCACGTTTCTTTCAGCATCCCTCAAATGACCCTACTTTTTCCATGAGCTTATATGAATAATTAAAATCACCATGCTAAGTTGTTTCAATTTTTGACAAATCTTGCATTTTTTGGAGTTTTCTAGGTGAAAAATGGCTGATAAATGGTTGTACATGACGCAACTTGCATACAGTGTCAGAATTCGTTTAAACTCTGTCATGGATGACAACCATGGACATGCCCACCTACTGGAAAAAGTTGGGGTCATTTAAAAAATGTCCAAAACTAGACCATATTCAACAGAGGGTGTATGGGTAGGCCAGAAGGCTCCGTTTGAGAGCACGTTGTTTCTTGCCGTTTGAGAGCACGTTGTTTCTCAAGATCCTTGAATTGGCCCTAAATTCTGTTCATACTCGTATATCACCAATTCAAGGCACCATGCTAAGTTGTTTGAGTTTTCGACAAGTTTGCATTTTCTAGAGTTTTCTCGGTGAAAAACCCCGATAAATGGTCAGATGTGACACAACTTGCATATGGTGTTGGAATTCATTTAAACCTGGCATGGATGTCTCCATGGGAATGCCCACTTGCTTGAAAAAGTTGGATTTATTTCATGCATGTCCAAAAGTAGACCATGTTCAATGGAGGATGTTCAGGTAGGCTAGAAGGGCCTGTCCATGAGCATGTAGTTTTTCCTAACTTGAATAATTATGTTATTTGCAATTTCTATCATTATAAATGAACATGAACATTTTCTTATGTCCTAACCATTTCTTGAAATTTTTCAACATTTTTCAAATTTCAAATTATGTATAAAAGTTTTACAAACTCAAACACTTTTTCCAAAATTGTTAAAAAATTTCATAACAATAGATGAAAATTCTAAAAAAAACAAATGAAAATACATACTTTAAAAAACATTATCAACTTTGTTTGAACCAAAACCATTTTTAAAATTTGTGAACGAACAAATCACAAAATGGGAACATTTTTTAAAATCTTAAATAATTGTTATAAATTTAAAAAATATTTGCAACAAGAATTTTTTGGATATTCCAGACAATATTTCGAATTTTGGAACATGTTTCAAAAAAATAATAAATTTCAAAAAGGAGAAAACTAAAAAACAAATGAATAAAAGAAAAACCAAAAGAAAAAAATGCTTAATCCTGGCCCAGCTAGGCGACGGCATCGCTCCCGTCGGGCGCCTGATGGGCCGACCCAAGCATTCGGGGTTTGAAGAAGTTCACTGATTTTGAAAAAAATGTTCACGGATTTGTAAATTTTCGCAGATTTTTTAAAATATCACTAAAAAAAGTTCATCGATTTTGAAAATAAAGTTCCTGAATTTAATGTTTTAATTGGATGTGGAAATAAGTTCAGGAATTTGAAAAATGTTCATGGGTTTTGATAAAAAGTTTGTAAAAGTTGATAAAAGTTTGTGGATTTTGAAAACCTTCATGCCTTTGAAAAAATTCACACATTCCGAGTTTTTTTATGGATTTAAAAAAAATGTTAAAAAATTTAAGAAAATGTTCATGACTTTGAAAGGTTTATGAATTTATGAAAATTCATGATTTCAAAATAAAATTTGTGAACTTTGGAAAAGGAAAAAGAAAATGAAAAAAGGAAGAGAAAAATAAAATAAAAACAGAAGAAAAATACCGCTTGAAACAAAAACCAATAATACAAAAGAAAAACTAAACAAGAAAGTTGTGTGTTTTTTAGCGTTGATTTGAAGAAGGAAAAAAAAGGAAACTAGGCACATCGGGTCAGTTGTCCGACTTGGTTAATACAATTGCACTTAACTGGGAGGTCAGGAGTTGGAATCACGTGGCCACACATTTTTTTGAGGTTTAACAGAAAAGAAAAAGAGTAAATGGGGCACGCCCTGGGGGGGGGGGGGGTGCGTTACACAGGGCGCGCTCAGTGCGGGCGGCATATTTTCAGAAAAGACCATCCTACACTTTATTATAAAAGGTTATGGAGAGATCTCCTTTATGGATGTGTTTAGGGGGACTTCCCGAAGCAGAAGTGTTATTTATTTTATTTTTGAATATCATGTTTGCATCAGTCAGTATTTCTGGATTCTACTTGAGTAGAAGTATATCTTATACCTAACTAGTATACGATGTGGTAGTGAGGACTGTCATTTTGGAGTCCAGGCTCATCTACACCCCTCCATAAACAATAAAATAGAAAAATTAGCAAAATTATTTTAAAAAAATTGTTATCTTTTGACATCCAAGTTGCTCGTGTGCTAGGAGCGTGCAAATATTCATAGTGAAATAACGTTCAAGGAGCTGTAGAAAAAAAATGGCTCTCAATAAAACTTAGAAAAAAGATACTTTGAAGGCCCGATTTTGTTTTTATTGTGTAGAGCTCCTCGATTATCATTTCACCATGACAATTTGCATGCTCCTAGCGCACTCGGGCATATGGGATGCCAATCCCTGCACTGCCACCGAGAGTAACAGAAGAATGTGTGCAGGGTGTCTGCGTAAAAATGATCGCTGCCGGCGCCGAGCATACTACGGCCATAACAGAAGATGGCCATCTCTACGGATGGGGCTGGGGTCGATACGGCAACCTAGGTCTCAGCGACCGCGACGACCGATCAGTCCCAGAAAAGGTTTCTTCCGTTGAGGTGGGTAATCTTTTGCGGAATCCTCTCCCGATGCTGTGCTAATTCAACTGTTTACTGCATGTTTCTGCGTTCTGAACAAGTGCTTGTGTCTGTCTGTTGTAAACTCTTAATCTTGCAGGGAGAAAAGATGGTGCTTGTTGCATGTGGGTGGCGCCACTCGGTCAGTGTGTCGTCGTCTGGTGGTCTGTACACGTACGGGTGGAGCAAGTATGGCCAGCTAGGCCATGGTGATTTCGAAGACCATCTCGTTCCACGCAAGCTCGAGGCCCTCAAAGACGTTTCCATTTCTCAGGTACCAAGGGCAACTCTAATTGATCCAAAAAATCAATAATCTTAACTCCCGGAAACTGCCGATTGTGGGAGTTAACGCACTCTAAGAGCAACTCCAATAGCTCCCCTAAAAACCTTCCCGTAAAAGTCGTTTACAGGATGACCGTATAATTTAAGAAAAATTATGTGACAACTACTTTTCTCAGTTCCTGTGAACTTCCTTCCCTATAATCTTTTTTCCTTATTTTCTATTAAACAAACATACAAATGGCCTAGGGCCTGCAAGTCAGTACGAGGGGCGAGCGGTGGCGGGGCAGCGCTGGGAGGCGGCACGTGGCAGCGGCAGCGCGGAGGCGAGTGGCGGTGCGGTGTGGAGGCGACATGGCATGGTTGCAGCCGGTCAACATTTTACGGAAAGACCATCTTTTCGTAAATGTGAGGGGAGTTGGGGGCAATCATATGATCCCATAAAAAATTCTGGGTTTACAGGAGCTATTGAAGGGCTATTTTTGCCTCAACTTTCCGTAAACGGTAGATTTTTAAAGGACACATGAGCTGTTAGAGTTGCTCTAATTGACCCCCAATATATTTTTAGATCCTATAAAATGCATGATCCTTGGTTTACTCAAAGAAGGGATGCTACTGGAACTACAAAACGACCTCAAAAAGCACATGTGGCAATTTGCCAGGGAAGAATAACAATTTCATCTACTCCCTTCATTTTTTAATACAAGGTCACTATCGAATTTACAATTTGCAGCTATACAAGGCCATTAACATCAATCAAGGTAAAATTGATGAGGTTTGCCTCGTACTAGCAACCCAGAACATTAATACCCCTTGCATGCATGCGGGAGTGAGAAGGTTGGTGTGCATGCACCGCATTAATCAACCAATGAGGAGTGAGAGAGTTGTCGTGTTGTGCATTGAAGAGAAAAATACACATTAATTAACACGTCAAGCAAGGAGAAAAGACTAGGTTGCAACATTGACTTTAGTAGCCATTAATTTCTACCTTGGTATCTGTAATATGGTTTGTGGTCTTGTATACAAAAATGGAGGGAGTATCATCGCTCAGACCATTTGTTGATTTTTTTAGTATACGATTCATTCTCGGATAATTTCTTATGTTGGAATTCAAAGTTTATATTTTTTTTACTAAGTTTGGAATATCGTTGAAATATTTGAATGATTTACATGAAAGTTTGAATTAATAAGTTACCAAAAAGTGGGTGAAATGGACTTTAAGTTAGCAAAAGGAAGTGAGAACTAGTGAAATAGAAATTTTAGGGATTTAAGTTTTGGGGATCGATTATAATGTAGCCAAAAAACACGGAGTTTTTTAGGGTTAGGTTTTCGAAGCAGGGTTTTGTGAGTTAATTTTTGAGGATCGATTAGACTTACCGTAATACAACATACTAAGCTTCCATAATGGTTTTTACTAGGGTCCACTTGCTAGAACTTGAATTAGGGTTCTATTTTTTGAAAAGCTTCAGGCCTGTTTGATTCATAGGATTTAAAAAATACAAGAGTAGGAAAAACTCATGAATAGGATAGGATTGCATGTGGAAAGTAGAGGATTGTGAAAACACGGAAATCTCTAGAAGCGGGTGTTTCATTTGCAGGAATACGAAAAACACAAGAATCCTAAAAATTATGGTTAAATTAAGGGTAAAACATATTGGAAGGTAAGATGGAGTTAATATTGTGCTACTTATGGCATTTATCTTATTCTTTGTGGGCATGAATGTAAAGAGGAGGCTTCAGTGGATTGCAATTCTTTTGTTTTTCCATTGGAACTCTACTCAAAGGACAAATTCCTCCGTTTTTCCTATGGTCCATTCCTTTGAATCAAATGCATGAATAGTACTACCATATGAATATTTCCTATTTATGTAGTTTTGCTCGATTTTCCTTGTGAATCAAAGGAAGGGTTCATGAAGACATAATCTGGTGGTGTAGATTGCAGGTGGGTGGAGGCATACAATGGCAGTCGCTTCAGATGGGAAACTATACGGATGGGGGTGGAACAAGGTGATTAGTCATATACTCAATTTTTTCTTCATATTACATGATCCCCCTTATCTGCATTAATCTAAATTTCATTACATAAGTTCTTATATATGAACATCAATTCATTTGCTTGTCAAATATGATGTTCACCATTCTATTCTGTGAGTACGCATCTTTGCTATTGTATAACGTGATTCATAGAACATAGAGAAATGACAGGTGAGGACTTGGTCTCCTTATTATGCATCTTTATAAGTTCTCACCTCTTTGGAAATTCATCTGTTATTCTTTTGCCTTGCCATAACCAACCCACCGCTTCAGCTTGCTACCAAACACAACTGCCAACACACAGAAGCATGTTCGATAAGGAAAACCCACTGAAAGCGTGAGCGTTATGCTATATGCCAATGCTAGCAACCTGTATCCAATTCATTATCTGCTGCTGGCCTTGTTTTGGTTACCGATTTAGCTTGAAAAACTACAGCTGTACAGTGAAGGAAAACTAGTCTGGTTACATCTTGTTATCACCTCTCTTCTTCTTGTCCTGACCCGTATTTTTAATATGTAGTTTGGCCAAGTTGGTGTCGGCGATAACATAGATCACTGTTCCCCCATGGAGGTGAATTTCCCCGACGAACAGGTGCGTGAAGTTTATTTGCACAATCTTTTGCTTATATAAATTAATTAAATGATGTGGTTGTGGCTTGGGGCTACAACATTTATGATATGTTCCATTAAATCATGTGACGATGACATTCGATGCTATGATATAGTTTTGTTCTTTAGTCTCATTTACATATGGGTATGTTGATTGCAGAAAATTGCACAGGTTGCCTGTGGATGGAGGCATACTCTTGCCCTGACAGAAAACAAGAATGTTTTCTCATGGGGTAGGGGTGCCAGTGGACAGCTTGGTCATGGTGAAATAATCGACAGGTAAACATTTATCAAGTACTACATGTTGTTGTTCTTCCTTTTTGACGAGGTACTTGCCAGTTGCCACCCAGACCGTGCCAATCAATTCTTTTTCTTACAATATAATGTACGATAAATGAATCGACAAAACGATTGCACCTCATGAAGGAACACACCCAAGATGATCGATGCCCTGAGCCTGGACGGGTCTGCTTGCAAGCAGCTGGAGTCATCAAACGCTGTTCCAATGACAGGTTTGCATTTACATGAAGCTCTGCTGGAAGGTCTGTGCACATGCATTTCCTGATGTTCAGTTTACGACATGTCTTCATATTTTCAGCTAAAGTCTGGGTCCCTCCTTCGAAGCGGTTCGCCATCGTCCCCGAGGAGAATGTGAGCAAGTGGCTTTAAAAGAATATTGTCATGTGGATCGTCTACTATTGTAGCACCGTCACTGATACGCCACTTCACATTTTCTGTTTCTAGGTTAGTAAACCAGGCAATGGAACCGACAAGCACGCGCCTGAAGGCGATGCCAAGAGGATGCGCGTCTGAGCATATGTTCTTCTTCCACCCTCCTTGGCCACCTATCAGTAATTCAGTATACAAATAAGCTTACTAGCTTGGACAACTTTCTCCTTCACCATCTAATAGTATACATGGTGCCCAGTTTTAGTGCATTGTCTTCATCCTGAAGTAATGATGTATTTAATGATGTACTTTAGAGTCTAGCGGTTTCAAAAGGTGTTGACCAAGGTGGGCAGTCGCTTGTTAAATTTTCAGTTAGAGGGAACTCCCGATACTGGTAATTTGTCAAAAGCGTAATAAAATAATCAGTTTTGTTAATTCTCACACAGCTGAGGATTAACAAAGTCTCAATCATTCGTGGTCGTTGTACTCAGAGCAACTAATCGAGGGGTATCCTGCAACTCAAGGGTCACGTGTCACGTGCTGATGGCTCCCTCCAAATTTCATTTTTTATTTTTATTTTTTTACGTGTTTTGAGGTTTTAAATGATTTTTTTTGTTTTTTAAGCCTTTCGGTTTCGTCCGGTTTTCCCTAAGTTTTGGACCAATTGTTTTTGCGCGAAAAACACGTTTTTTTCCTTCCGCGAGGGGCACATATTTGCTTCCATGAGTGCGCCTTTCAAAAAATGAAAAAATGTGTTTTTTTTTCGTAAGAGGCACAGATTTGTCTCTCGAAAAGATAAAAAGACATGGTTTTCTTTTCCTTTCGTGGAGGTACAATTTTGCTTCTCGTGGAGGTACAATTTTGCTTCCGCGAACTGTGCCTCTCGGAAAAGGAAAAAACATATTTATTTTTCTTCCGCGAGAGGCACAAATTTGCATCTCGTGGAGACACAATTTTGCTTTCGCGAGAGGCACAAATCGGGTTTTTCTTTCTTTCACGAGAGGCACAGATTTGCTTCTCGTGGAGGCACAGTTTTACTTCCGCGAGAGGCACAACTGTGGCTCCTGGAATAGAAAAAAAACATGTTTTTCTTTTGTGAGAGGCACAAATTTGCTTCTCGTAGGTGCGAAGAGGATGTGTCTGAGCATATGTTCTTCTACCACCCTGCTTGGACACCTATCAGTATACAATAAGCTAGCTTGGTCAACTTTCTCATTCAACATCTACTAATATACATGCTGCCCAATTTTAGTGTGTTGCCTTCATCCTCAAAGTGGGCAGTTGCTTGTTAATTTTTCAGTTAGAGGGAACTCTTGAAACTTCTGATATGTCAAAAGCGTAATAAAATAACAGAAATCTTATCGAGTTGATGTTTGGTAGAAGTGATTTTAGTAGGCAATGCTCCCTTGCGCGTTCGATTCAGCGCGTGAATTTTAAAGTAGTGACACATGGCAATCCCCATGGGCACGCCGCTCCCTCCTGTGAAGGGAATGACCCCATGTAGCATGGCATCTGTCCATGTTGCAAGAGCTGCTCTAGCAAAGTCGTTATACTGTCCTGATCGCCATAATAACTGCTACGATGACAATTTTGATCCCAAAAAGCGCTCTAGCAGAGTCGCCATACCTGACAAGATTACCATAATTTATGAAGTACCCTCCATATATGACCTTCCAACCTCCACATATGGCGACTTGGGGCTGAATTTTCGAGCGCACTTCATATGACAGTTGCAGTGGCACGAAGACTTCAGGGGACCCCCACCTCATGTGGGATTACGGGGGTTTGGGAAAAATGATGTCCCATTGACAAGTGGGTCTAGCAGTAAATATGAAGACTCTGAGTTTGCGCGTCACCTCCCTAACCTCCATATCCGTATGGGCGCGCTTCATATGGCGGATAACGATCACAAATATGGTGACTCTGCTAAAGTTGCTCTAAGCATGCAATTACTGGAAATCATGTATGAGAACTTATCAGCATAGCATGGCAAATCGTCCTGCTGTAGCATGGTAAATTCCTGGACATGCATGGCAACTCTTGCTATTGTACCAGAGCAATTTTTTTGAGCCCCGCTTCGGTACAACCCCCTCTACTAAACGTACAAAGGCAATATAGATCTTTGGCAAATAATACCCACTTTCGTATGTATGGTGGGTTTCTGCCGGAACATATACGACGTACGTGGAAGGATCTCTCGCTGAAGCGATACAGTAATGGGCCGGCCCATTATGGCACACTTTATTACAAGAAATAGGGAGTTAAAAGGGAGAAGGAGGGATCGATCTCGGGTCTCCTGGTTGCTAACGAGCACTACGAGCCACTGCCAGCTTTGTGATATAATAGTAGAACATGACTTACTTGAGGGTAAAAAAGCCGGGTTTTCACTTGTTTTTTCTGGGTTTTCTTTGTTTTTGTTTTTTCTTTGTATTTTTCACTGGTTTTTCTTCTTTTCTGTCTCTATTTTCACTGGGTTTTTTTCTTTCCCTTTGGTTTTCTTTGTTCTTTCTTGGTTTTCATTGCCTTTTTCTTTTCTTTGGTTTTGTTTGTTTCTTTCTCATTCTTCATCATTTTTTCTCTCTTGGGTTTCACTTTTTTATACACATTTTGGTACATATCTAATACAATTTCTAATGTACATTTGAAAATTTTCAAATATAAGGTTAATTTTGAATACATGGTCAACTTTTTTTATACACATGTAACAATTTTCAAATGCTTGGTTAACATTTTTTCAAATACAAGTTTAACATTTTTCCAAATGTTGGGATTAACATTTTTTATACGCATTGTAATATTTTTAAATGCTTGATTAACATTTTCTGAATACATGAGAAATATTTTTATACACATTTAATATTTTTTAAACACTTGATTAAAAAAATTCAAATATCAAAATAAGGTTTTTTGAACACATACTCAACATTTTTTCTATAAACATTTAAAATATTTCAAATACCAGATTAACATTTTTTAATACATGCCAACCTATTCATGCACATTCAACATTTTTTAAATTCTTGATTAATATTTTCCAAATGCTTGATTAACATTGCTTATAATTACATAAACTTTTTTCATACACATTGTATTTCTTTTATACTTTCTTTGTATACATGAGAAACACCCTTTTTATACACATTTAACATTTGAAATAGTTGATTAACATTTTTGGAAATGTTTTATGTAAAGTATTTTTTTAAGATAGAATATCTAGAAATATAAATAAAGTAAAATAAAACAAAAAATACAAAAAAAAAGATAAAATGAGAATATGTCGGGCGGTCTTTTTCTCACTATTTTCCCCCGCTTGTTTTCTGTTACTTTTTTCGCTTCTTCGTTTTTCTTTCCTTTTTTTTCAAAAAATGCTCATGCCTTCAAATATTTGTACAAATTAAAAAATTGATAGCCTTTTCAAATTTTGTTCAAACATATAAATATTCGCATTTTAAAAAATTGTATAAAATGGCGCCAATTTTTTTTCTGACATCCATCTAATGACCCCATTTTTTTCATGCCTTGTATGACCATTCAAGGCACCATGCCAAGTTGCTTGGATTTCAACAAGTTTTACATTTTTCTGCAGTTTTCTCAGTCAAAAAAGGCCGATAAATGCTTGGATGTGTCGCAACTTACATACAGTTATCGAAAATCATTCAAACCTGACATGGATGTCCACCATGGGCATACTCACCTGCTTGCAAAAGTCGTGGTCATTTAAGAATGTCAAAAATAAACTATGTTCAACATAGAGTGTTCGGTTAAAGGCCAGAAGGGTCAATATGAGAACACATTGTTTTTTTACATCCTTGAAACTGCCCTAAATTTTTTCCATGGCATTGAAAACCTCAAGGCACCATGCCAGGTTGTTTTAGTTTTCGATAATTTTACAGTTTCTGGAGTTCTCGGTCAAAAAAGGCCAATAAATGGTTGGACGTGTCGCAACTTGCATACGGTGTTGAAAGTCGTTCAAACCTGACATGGATGCCTACCATGAGCATCCCCTCCATTTTCAAAAGTTGAGGTCATTTCAAGAATGTCTAAAAATAGACCATGTTGAACCGAGAGAGTTCAGATAGGCCAGAAGGCTCCATGAGAGAGCATGTTGTTTCTTGAATCCTGAAATTCCAGAAACTATTGTAAAATTGTAAGAAATACTTGAATTTTTTTTGCTATACCAAACAAAATTCTAATTTGAACAGGTTTCAGAAAGAATAAAATAGTTCAAAACGAGAAAAATGAATAACGAAAAAAGAGAGGAAAAACTAAAATTTAAAAAGGAAAAAACCTTAAGCCTTGGCCCAACTAGGCGACATATCGCTCCCGTCGGGAGCCTGTTTGGCCAGCCCAAGCGTTCGCGGATTTGGAGAAAGGTTTATCGATTTTGAAAGGAATGTTCACGGCTTTGAATTTTTTCACACATTTTCAAATAAAGTTCATAAGAAAGTTGCAATTTTTTTTGATAAATTGAAAAAGATTCACAAATTTGAGAAAAGTTCATGAATTTGATTTTTTTTATTTAAAAAGTTCACACATTTGAAAAAACTGAAGATAGAATAACAAAGAAAAAGAAAAAAGAAAACGGTAAAACCCAGAATAAAATATGGTTAAAAACATGAAAAAGGGCTTGAAAGTTAACGAAGTTATATTTGCCACATAAGAAGCGAAAATGAAAGAAGTGGGCACAACAAGACCTGTCCTGGTTGGTTACTAGAACTTGAAGTAAACCTTGAGGGTTGGAGTTCGATTCTCCTGCGACGCACATTTTTTGAAGATTAAAAAGAAAGTGAAAAAAAATCTATGTATGGCGGTGATAGTGTGCTGGATAAGGGGGTGCCAACCATGTCCGCTCCCGAACATGTGGCTTGGGCCGACGACCCCCAAAGTAACCTACCAGTGGGCCCATTGTCAGGCCTCCCGAAGGAATCAAGATGGAATCTTCTGAAGACTTGATGCATAGTCAAAGACTCAGGGACATGGCTAGGGAGCGCATGAGCACTTGTTCGTCTAATCGGGCAGACCTTCCTTTTTTAGCAAAAATGATCATCTCAGCCTAAAGACAGTACTAGAATAGGAAGGCACTGGTCCATCCACCACCCCTCCCGGGCCACGTCCCTATATAAAATCAGCCAAGATTTGTGTTCCACGTGCATTTATTTGCAGTTTCAAAAATTTAAAAAGCCATAACTTATGATTCCAGCGTCGAAATTCAAATCCGTTTTCACCGTGAGTTTCTCACGACAAGTTCTTCAAAACTAGATCCCATATGGTTAGGTTTCGTCAAACTTTTTTCGAGGGCAACTTTGCGTGCGATGGAGGCAACTATAATGTTATAGGGAAGCAACTTCTTCTTTTTGGCCTAGTAGGACTGCCTATTAGGTTGGTTTGTGTAAAAATGAGAAAAATCGCATAAAACATAAGGCATCTTTAGTGCTACATACAAGCAACTTCATGCCATATATGTACCTGTGAAATTTTGTCAACATTATCCCCACTTGCCTATCATGAATAACTCAGTGGCCTACTGTTGATGGTCAGTTGCTAAAATAGTATTATGAAATTGCCTACCATTGATGCTAGTTGCATGCTATTGTAATTAGCCCTACCATTGCTGCTAAGTTGCCTAACTTTGCAAAAATAGTTGCACAATATTGTGAAGTTGCTTATCACTACTTTTCTATGTCGCCTACAAAACACAATGAAGTTGCCTAGATTCACCACCAAGTTGCCTATTAGAGCTAGCAATAGCCGACAATAGAGCATCAACGGTAGACGACTTCATAGTATTATAGCCAATTTAGAAACAACGCACTACAAGCATGAACAAAATAGGCAACTTAGAAGTACCGGTGAGGAAGTTAGAGAAATTAGACAAAATTAAGTAAGACACAAATGTAGTGATGTTGCCTATTTTTAGCACTAAAGTTGCCTCTAGTAGAAGGAAAATTTTATGAAGGTGATGTGATGTTATCTACCTCTATTTCAAAGTACTTAACTTACTAGTTAGTTTCTTGTTGTTGCTAATCATTTACTTTTAATGGAGTGAAGTTGCTTTTGTTTAGCACTAAAGTTGCCTCATCTAGTATTAAAGTTGCTTTTGAAAAAAAAATCATCGAAACATATCTATGTGGGGTTTAGTTTTGAAGAGCTCGACGCGACATGGCTAGCCAACAGCGCGTGCTCAGCAGCGTTGGCGGGCAGACCACCTAGAAATGGAAACATAAAGCTCTCGTACCATTCATCCCCCACGTTTTGAAACTTGGAATCATGATAGACAACTTAGGGCCTTGAGAACAACCTCTAAGTATTTTAGGCAATTGAGGATCATCCATAGGCAACTTTCTAGCGATACGGCAACTTGGTTTCTAATAGGTAGACAACTTAGAAGCCATGTTAGATAATTTTTCAATCTACGGTAATCAATTTTCACAGGATGATATAACCAACTAACAATCTACAACTTGGGTTTCTGATGTATGCAACTTGGTACCATGGTAACCACCACTAAACCACTTCGCACAACAAAGTAGGAGGCTACTAGACAAATTCACTAATACACACAGTTCAATTCATCTAGCAGCAAGTTGCTCTTATTTAGCACTAAAGTTGCCCATTTAGCATTAAGTTGCTTCTGGAAAAAAAAACCCATCAAAACTTATTCATATGGATCCAAAGTTGCTCTTGTTTAGCACTAAAGTTTTGAAGAGCTCGTCACGACGAACCCCATGTGAAAACGGTATTTCGTTCTGACACTCTGTTCAAAAGTTGTAGCTTTTTGAAAAAATTGAAACGGAATAAATAGATGACGTCAACAAATGCATGCGCACAAACGCTGGGTATTCACATGCACGCGGACACAGACCATACACTGCCTCATCTGCTGTGTTAAATACACACATGCATCAGCACGTGCATGCATCAGACCGCTGACATGCGTGCGCTCGGTTCGACTGAAAAGGCAGCTGCACTTTCCAGCATTTAGGAAGACTCAGAGGTGTAAACCATAGAGGCCAACTCATCATACACGATCTCATGGTCGATCAATCTGTACCCCATCAATCAATATAGTCAAAGCATGACGTAGGGTGTTATCTATTATAGAGATCCCGAACCTGGGTAAATCATGTGTCCCTGTTACCATCGTGCCAAGACTACCACTCGGGACCCCCTACACGAGATCTGCTGGATTCAACTCCGTCGGTGTGGCCCATACAGGCCCCTCTGTGTAGTCAAAGCGGCTCGATGGCTCCAGCAACCGATGATCAGACCGTCGCCGATGTAACCTCTGTGTCCTACCTTGCTTAACCGAACATCGGAGAAGATTGAAGCTCAAATCCCCTGTCAAGATGTGGGACGGAAACTACTCTTTATCGGATCAAGCCTGGAGCTTGGGTCCAATGACACAATACGACGGCCAGGCAAGCCAGGCCCCCCAAAAAGGACCAGGTCGAGGTTAGATCGACCTTGGGAAACTCATGAGGGGAACCGATGTCGGATCGGATCGGAGCAAAAATTCTGAACCACCCACCACCCATGTCGAATACTGCCCTGATTAAATAGGCCGACTGACATTTGGTACCTAGCCCTCATTGTGCAAAAACCAAATGAGACTACCCGACAATTTTGGAGCATTTTCTGTTAATGAAAAAAAAAATTCCGGACTGTACGAAGCAGGAAGCCTACTAGCGTTCCACCTCAATGTTTACAACGAGGGGATTAGGAGACAAGTTTTCGACATTGTTCGAGGACGTTTGGCGAACTATCCGACCTCGTAACAAAATATTGCGCCATGGAAGACGCTTGAGTCTGCGAACTCTGCCCGATGCATGCGCGTGCGCTTGTCCCGCCGCTGCCTATCTGCATAGCCCTGCCCCGTCATGGCGCCATGGGAGGACAAGATGCCGCCGCCGCTGCCTCCGAGGTTCTGTAGTATCTGACCGCGCACCTTCACGGTCATCGCGTGGGGTAGACTGCCACCGGCGCGGCTAGCCGGTGGTGAGATTCGCTCCATTTCATGCGCCAGGGAGGCGGCGAGAGCAACTTCTCCTTGACGCGGCGGGGAGGAGCGATAACCGCTCCTGCTTGACATGGTGGTTTATGGCGACATCTGCTCCTCCTTGAAGCGGCGTCCAATTTGGACACCATGGTTGCATGGGGAGAGCGGAGGTAAAGGAGGCTCCGACTTAACGTCTCGGAGAAGCGTCTTCTCGCTGGTGCCGCCAGGCTGTGGTCGTGTGAAGGAGCAAGCGGCGAAGCATCAGCTCCATCTGCTCCTCGTACTCGTCGTCCGTCACGCATACACGCGTGCTCGAGAGGATGGACATTTGCGGCGGCGACTAGGCCTCCTCGCGCCGGAGTACAATTTTTTTTAAAACGAGGTTAAAACCCCCAGCCTGCATTAATCGATGCATGCGGCCATCTTTATTTATATTCCACCAAGGTCTAACAAGAACATACATCAAGCCACCCGAAGCCACCACTCACACCTACAAAATGTTGATAATGTGGAGTGCTCTCACTCCCCATATCAACCGGTGTCGTCGTCGATCCATCCACATAACGTATCGGAACGAACATCCGGTGCAGCAGACCTAAAGCGTACACCACATGCACACGTTTTAGACACCGCCATCATCATCGGACCGCTGACATTGCGCCGGAGTACATGACTCTCTTCCTTCGCGGAGGAGCCGGCTGCCAAGGAGTAGAAAACCCCGGAGTGCGAGGGCGGTGGAGCCGAGTTGGTGTCGCCTGTCGGCAACCGAGGCCCAAGATATGCCCATCATGGATTCATAGAGGTAGTGGGGTGGGGGGGGGGGGGCGACGGAGGTGCGCGGAGATGTGGAGGTGGAGAGTGGATTGTGAATGGCACCGATGTCATGCTTAGATAGTCGCAGCGAGGCCCAGACGAACGGACGGTCAACCCGCAGCTGGAGTTGGTTTCTCGGGATGGTGCATCTGCATTAAAGCGGTGTCGCCTGAAAGGTCACGTCGGTCAGCGCCGCCTTCCAGTCCAGTCACATTGCGCGACATCAATGCCAGCCGGTGTGGCTCTGAGCCGGCATGAATGTGGCGCAGGAAGCGGCGCATCCGTTGAAGAGAAAGAGCGGGAGTGGCGGAGAGGTTGGGTGGGCCAAGGTTGTCGGACGCGGTGTGTGGCTGCGGTCCGAACACCCGCAAAGCCGTGCCGGTTTGCTTTCGGTTTGCGAGGAAAATGACGTCCAAATTAGTCCGCGGACGGACCGGGACTGCGTTCGATGGCAAAACACATCCAAACTGCCGGTCCGCACATAGCGTGCGGTTTGAGTATCTGCATTGGAGATGTCATAAGCTCCCTTTCCATGCATGTACATCTCAATCCTCCCATTCCATGCATGCACAACTAAAATTTTCTTTTAATTGCGGTTTTGAGGGCACATGATAGTCTCGTTTCCACAACCTCAAACATAAAGCAGCCTATCAAGTGTGTTTTCATTGCGGTGCTACTCCTTAATGCCCTATATGCATGGACGGAGGGAGTGCTTTTCTACAGACGCGTGCTTTTCTTTTCTTCGCACAAGACGACTAGGGGAAAGGCTTCCTTCCTTCGATTTCTGCCGGCAAGACCGTGGATTTTCTTCCTCCTCTGCTGCCGCTCCGGTGGTCGGTGACGAGGAGGGGAATCCTAATTCTTTGCTCTGGCCAGTAGATAGGGAGGGTTTTAGTCTAGTAGAGGCGGCGTTTCTTCTTCGAGTAATCTTTCGGGTTCGATCCTCCTAAGTTTGTTCGCTAGGATAGATTAGATGGGCCTCCAGCGTAGATTCTGCCAGCTCCTCGGGGTGGTGAGGTAAGATTGCTCGTAGTGCATACGCAACGACGAGATTTGGTGTCAGGTTCTTCAGATCAATTCAAGGATTCAGCGAAGTGGCTCCGGGCGCTAGCCTTAGGGGACATGCACAAAGACTCCCGCACTGTCATCGATAAGGCGAGACCGGCTCTGATATGGTAGCGGCGACAATGGCGGTCGATAGCTTGTTCTGGTGGCGACGGTGGCCGTTTGGTGATCTATGGACCTCAATGTAATTTCTATTATTTTTTGTTTTCTTTATACTCCTCCGTCACGAATAAGTGTACATATAATTTTTTTTAGCACATATTATGAACTACCATTGATGTCCACGAATGCTTCTCTATTAATGCATTCGTGGTTTCCATGAATGCATTTTTGTTTTTTTTATTATAGGCTCGTTTTGA
Organism: Thinopyrum elongatum; assembly: GCA_011799875.1. NCBI lineage: Eukaryota > Viridiplantae > Streptophyta > Magnoliopsida > Poales > Poaceae > Thinopyrum > Thinopyrum elongatum. The sequence continues at coordinate 171,300,473 of CM022302.1, forward strand.
GATAGTGGTTTCCATTATACTATATTGCAATCTATTTCATTATATTTTGTTGCTACAGTATACAATAGCAATACCCTCCCTATACAATCAATAAGGTACTGAATTTGTAGGAATTCACTCACGAGATTGATCACATCAAAATTACGAACTCACGCACACAAAAAAACTTTTGCCAATGGGGCTTGTCATGCCCTCTGTTCCCATTTTCTTGACGACATTTTCTCACGGTTACCAAAGCTCTGACCTGCTACGTACAAGCCGACTCGAGACTAACTCCTATTAAAACGGGACACGTACTACTGCTACTAAACAGCTATAATCCATCACGGACTACTCCAATAATGCTACTCCTCTTACACACAAAATCCTAAAGCACACACGTTGCGTGGACCGATCTATGCAACTCCAACTCAAACTACTACTGTAGTACTCTGCCAGCACGTTGACAGCTACTACGGACAAGACTTTGACATCATAAGCTGATAACTCAAGATTATGCTAACAGTAGTGCAGCAACTTAAGGTGGTCGTGGGAGCGCATAGGCTCGCCGGCCGGGGAGGGCTGGCCCTTGGGTACCGCCGGCACGAGGCTCTCCCTGTAAACC